>VZTA01021031.1:76771-149161 GCA_013398855.1 Mohoua ochrocephala
CCATCACCCCCCACACGTGTGAACGGCCCCCTGCAGCCCCCGGGCTGCCCGGTCTCACGATCGCCACGCACACCTCCCTAACCCTATAGCCCTGCCCCACATATCCCATACACGCTCCCTAACCCTATAGTCCACCTATCCCATGTGTGCCCACATAACTGCACAGCCTCATCCCACACAGCCGCTGCATGGATGCATAACCCTATAGTCCTGCCCCACGTATCCCATATACACCCCCTTACCCCTATAACCCTGTCCTACTTATCCCACATACACCTTAACCCTACAACCCTGCCCCACATACTTCATATACACCTTCTTAACCCTATAGCCCTTTCCCACTTATCCCATATACACCTTCTTAACCCTATAGCCCTTTCCCACTTATCCCATATACCCATTTTTAACCCTATAGCCCAGTCCCACATATCCCATATACACCTTCTTAACCCTATAGCCCAGTCCCACATATCCCACATCCATTTCCTTAAGCCTATAGCCCTGTCCCACTTATCCCATATACACACCCGTAACCCTATGGCTCTGCCTCATTTATCCCATTTACCTCTGCACAGCTTTCCACCCAACACGTGCATGCACAACCCTACAGCCCTGTGACACCCACCATATTTATCCACATGTGGGACACCTGGATAAATAATCCTATAGCCCTGTCTCTGCACAACCCACGCACACCTCCCCATCCCTTTAGCCCTTTGCCACATATCCCATTTACGGATACAACACTACAGACCTAAAATACACCTCGCTCCCCCCATAGCCCCATCCCTCACCCCATATACCCCCAACCCCCTGCTCCACACCCCATACAGATGTGTATAGACCTCCCCCAGCCACAGGGATCCCAATTCACAGCTCCACCCTTCCCCTTGTTCCCTCTCCTCCCCGTTCTCTGGGGCCAGGATTTCCAAAGGCCAGGCCAGGACCCTCCTCAGCCCTTCCCTGCATTCCCAGAGCTCTGGGCATGGCAGGAACGTTCCACCCTCACGGCCAGAGGGACCTGAAGACATCAAAGGGACAAATCCCTGCTTTCTCCTGGTTTCCTTGCAGGCTGGGGAAAAGCAGCAGAATGGGGAAGGGGCCATAGATGGGGAAGTGTCCATGGTCTTCATCCCACAGGTGGGGTGGTTTCATCGGGAAAAATTATTGCAGCCCCATCTCTGTGTGAGCACAAAGGGCTAAACCAGGGAAAATGGGAATCTCCTGCTCTGCCTCGCGTGCTGGAACAGTGAGGGACCCAAAAAGTGCAGTCATTTTCCACCCATTGCTTCTGTGTTTCGTCCAGTCCTGTCTCCTGGGATATGTTCACGCAGGGAGTGCAGATGTGGAGAGCAAGTGCAGAAATGCAATGGATGGGGAGGAGGTCAGCATCCCTGTGGATAACCTGGGCTTCACAGGAGCCCGAGACGGGATGTGGAGGCAGAGCAAAAGGGCCATCTGCCTTCACTGAAGGGACACGGGGAAAGATGTCCCATCTCCACAGCTGACCATCCTCGGAGGAGGGGACCTCGGCAGCAACGCCAGCAGCGAGCCCACGGCAGCTCCAGATGGAGCCAAGCTGCTCAGCAGCCTTGGGTGCATCACAGATGGCCTGGACAGCTCCGTGCTGCTGGCTCCAGAGACGCCCTGAGTCACAGACAAGTTCTTTGCAGGTCTCGACTCGGTGCGGGCTCTGACCTGCTCCTCACGCAACAATTCCGAGACTCCCTCCACCTCCCTGGGCTGGGGACCAACAGCGTGACAGAGCACCAGCACATCCTGCTGTCATTGTCTACTCAGATCCTGTTTAACACGTGCCACTGAGCCTCTCTGAATTATTTCTGGTTTGGGTTAAAGCACTGTTCATAGTTTAAAAAAAATAAAATAGTAATTAAAAAAACAAATTAATTTTACTCTGGAAGTTGTAGGCAATACACAGAATATTTTTTTTTCCTGGTGCTCATCCAGAGCTTTCTAAATGTCTGAACCCTACTAAATAGCTGAATGTCCCATCCCTGGGAGTGTCCAAGGCCGGGTTGGATGGGGTTTGGAGTAACCTGGTCTAGTGGAAGACTAGGTTACTCCAAACCTCCCCTGCCCACAGCAGCAGGCTGAAACGAAATAATTTTTAAGGTCCCTTCCAACCCAAACCATTCTGTGATCCCGTGGTTCTCTGTCCATCCGTCTCATGGGACAGAAATCTGCCTTCTCTGGACCAGCAGCTCTTCACATGATCTCCCCTGAGCTGTCACATCATCTCATGGAGCCTTTCAGACCCTGGCATTGTTCTTTGCTCTCTTTCATGCCCCTTCTGACCTCCCCCAACACCCTTCTTGGAAGGGACCAGGAGATCCAAGGCCAGTCTCGGGGGAAATCTGAATTCTGTGTTCTCCCCTCTACGTCCTGCTCGTATTTCCAAGATCTGCATTATTGACTTGTTCTGTTTATCCCCTGTCACCGAGAAAAATGCCTTATTTATGATGTGTACAAATAATGACAAATTCCCAGACCCCAACACCCAGCTCTGCGTTCTCCTAGAAAGTATTAATTTAGCTTGACAAAATCTATTTTCCATAAGTTGATTGCTATTAATGCCTCTGTTTTAATGAGCGTGCTGTTATTCAATTATGATCATCATAATACCCGCAATCCCGAAATTTTTGGATCCCGTTTCAGATGGATATTGTGCCTAAGACAGATGCGAGGCTGCTGTGCTCACACACACGTGCTCCTCTCTCCAGATTTGGGGAACTCTCCCACATTTCTTTTCCTACAGAGCAATGATCCCCAATTAGTCTTAACCTGCTCTTTTAAAATCCTTGGGTTCCAAATTTTTCTGTCTCGCTGCTCTCGCTTTATGGGATGATGTAGAGCAGGTTTTCCAGCTGCTGGTGTAATGAAAAGTGTTTCATTAGGCTGGGATGTGGATTAAGGAACCAGGATCTCTTCCAATTGCAGAATACAGGCGTTTATTGGAATTCCTGCATTATTATAAATAAATCTGTCATTTCGAGCTAGTAACAAACCGATACCATCAGGATTTATTAGGGGTTTAGTAGACTCTAAATTTTCCTCTTTATTGGTTTTTGCTATTCTGAAGAATAAAATTCCTACACCTTTTTTTTTTTTTCCCTCTTGTTTTTTCAAGCTTTTAATTTGCATTGCTTGCTGTCGATTTATCCTTTGTCCATATTTCCATAACAGCTTTTACTTTCTCTCTGGAACAGATTCTTGTAGGGATTTTTTGTAGATATTGGTGCATTTGGCTTGTTGGCGGGGTTTTTTGTTAGTTGAGGGTTTTTTAGTGCTCTGTTTATCTTTTTCATTTATGGGTTTGAAGATATCTAGAAAAATGCTTTTAAAAGGCTCCTAATTATAGAATTTTGGAATCGTAGAATGGTTTTGGAAGGGACCTTAAAGGTCATCTTTTTCCAACCTCCTGCCGTGGGCAGGGGCACCTTCCACTATCCCAGGCTGCTCAATGTCCCATCTGACCTGGCCTTGGACACCTCCAGGGATGGGCCACCCACAATTTCTCTGGACAACCTCTGCCAGCACCTCTCTGCCCCCACAGGGAAGAATTTCTTCCCAATATCTTATCTCACCCTGCTCCTTGTCAGTTTAAAACCATCCCCTGTGTCCTGTCACTCCATCCCTTGTCCCAAGTCCCTCTCCAGCTCTCCTGGAGCCCCTTTAGGCACTGGACGGGGCTCTGAGATCTCCCTGGAGCGTTTTAGTCTCCAGACTGACCAACCCCAGGTCTTCCAGCCTGTCCTTTCATCCTTAACTCTATCCTCAGCTTTTTTGGTGTTGAAGCAGCCTTTCCCAACAAATAGAAATCCTTAAATCTCCCATTCTGAAAGCATTAAATTTGTGTGCATTGCCCCACGCAGACACACCCTGCCCCCAGGAATCTGAACCCTCTTCAAATGTGAGAATACACATTTGCCCTCACATCACTTCCAATCCCAAAGTCCAGCTTTACTCATTCAGCAGCTTTCAAAGTGCGCTAGGACAGATCTGGGGCATACATCAACAGAAGTAACCTCATCCAAAAGGGAAAAGAAAAAAAAAAAAAGAAAAGGAAAATAAAACAGAAAACCAACAAGAACAGGAAACCCCAGGGAAAGTCTCAGAAAACAAATAACGCTCCCCAGATGCTGTGCCTGGTCTCACACTCCCATGGCAGAAAAGCTGACGGAACAGCACCGAATGCAATATCAGGATAAAATCTCTTCAGGGCCAAAGCCACCCTTGGCATAGCCTGAAATCCATTTCTAGATGCACACAGAAAAGCACACAGCGATATCGAGGCAAGGAAAAAATTAAAAATTAAAATAACCACGTTTTGCTTTTCAAAGACCTGGTCTGGTGCCTGCTTATTTATCCTGTTGGACTCAAAGAAAGCAATTGGATCAAAGCCATCCAAAAAAGCTGCTATAAATCACATAAAGGATGGGTGCTGTGGATGTGCTGAGTCAGGAACTTGGTGTAAATCACCTCAGAATAAGTCCAGCTATGCCATTTAATGGAAAAATGAAAATCTGGCCCTCATTACTAACAGTGATTATTAATTAATTAGTCATTACCAGTCATTAAACCACTCGAATGCTCCAAAGACCATGTCCGTTCCTCTGGTTTTAATTTCCTCAGAACAGTAACTTTTCTTTCATCCTTTCCTCCCTCGTTGCAAATCTCCCTCATTACCTCTTCTTGTTACCCTGCGACCCTTTGGATACCAACACCTCTGTGCCCTTTGGGATGGAGCTTGGAGATGGGTCGGGAAAACCTCTCTGGAGGTAGGAGGACATGGCAGAAGAGCCACCAGTCCCTTCTCGTTGATTCCCAGGGTGGATGTGGAATCCTGGAGTGGTTGGGATTTGAAGGGATCTTAAAAGATCATCCAGTTCCAACCCCCTGCCATGGGCAGGGACACCTCCCACTATCCCAGGGTGCTCCAAGCCCCATCCAACCTGGCCTTGGATATTTCCCATGGATGGGGCAGTCACAGCTTCTCTGGGCAGCCTGTTCCAGGGCCTCGCCACCCTCACAGGGAGGAATTTCTCCCCAATATCCCATCTATCCCTGCCCTCTGACAGGTCAAAATCATTCCCCCTTTTCTGTCACTCCATCCCTTGTCTGAAGTCCTTCTCCAGCTCTTCTGGAGCCCCTTTAGGCACTGGAAGGGGCTCTGAGGTCTCCCTGGAGCCTTCTCTTCTCCAGGTGAACACTCCCAGCTCTCCCAGCCTGGCTCCAGAGCAGAGGGGCTCCAGCTCTTGGAGCATCTCTGAGGCCTTTCCTGGACTTCCTCCAGCAGCTCCATGTCCTTCTGATGCTGGAGGTCTCAGAGTTGGATTTGTTGTTCCAGGTGGGGGTCTCATGACTGCAGGTGGGGTCTCACAGTAATTCCTCATGATTTTGGGTTGTCCCACTGATGGTTTGTGTGTGTTTGAGCCTGTCCAGCATCACCCTCTGCAGATCCCATACTCAGTACCACTAAGAGGCATCTGATGGGATTTCTCCATGTTCCAGGGAAACACATCTGAGAGAGTTTGGGTCTTGCTGGTTGCAGATACCCCCTCAGATAGTGTCTGGTTCAACCATCAAGTATCACCAAGAGCTTCATAGTTCGGGGCAGACTTGAAATCCTGAACAATTCAGTCACTAGATTTTGCCATATAAAGATTATTTCACTGGTAGGAGTTCAAATTAACAAGCAGCTACGTTGAAAAAGGACCCGTTTCACATTTGAATGCAAAATTCATTCACCATGAGCCTGATTAAAAGCTCCAGAAGACAATGGGCTATTAATGAACAGGTCCATAAGGGGAGGAACATTTGTGTGTTGGTGCGTGCCTGCCTGTGGGTTCAGGTTTCATTTGTAAATCAGCAGAAAAGCCTTTGATTCTGCCAAAAATACACCGGGTTTGTGCTGGGAAATCTGTGCTCAAAGCTCAGAGGCAAAGAAAAAGAGCAGAATTTGAGTTCTTCACAAATATTGAATCCAGGTACACTAATAAGGGAGCAGAATTATTTCCAGGCGGTCTCCAGAGTGGAGGGAAGAAAGAGGAAACTCCACTAAAGGGAAAACGTGGGCAGAATATTAGAGGAGAGCGTAGTCAGAGTGATTACAACCCAGTCAAAAAGGAATTGTGGAAATCCCCAAGCTAGACCGGCGTAAAAAACGTCGCACTGGAAGGGCGAGCAGGGAACCCGACGAGTCGGTTCCGTCTCCAACGTCCGTGGTCAGATTTATCTCCGGTGTAATTCCAAGGATGCTGCACAGGAAAACGTCTCGCCATATGTTACCACACGACTCTGAACATTATTCAAGCACTTGATGGGGAAAAGCAATTAAGCACCGTCTTGTAGATTTAAACGGGAGCTAAGCACATGCTTAAGGACTTTCTCAAACAGAAACGCTGCTCTGGACAGGAGTTTGCACAAATTGAGAGCTCTTGTCGTGGGAAGAGCCACGGAGGTTTTAAAATTGGGGTAAATATTTGAGCTTTGAGAAAGACAAGGAATCTCCAGACGTTTTTTCCAACCCCAACAACTCTGTGGTTCTCTGACCGCTCGTGTTTCACGTGAGCCATTCCCCCTTCTCCAACCAGGCGAGTGCTTGGCACGGGCCCAGCTGGCAGATTGATTATTAATTTGGAGAACAAACCAGAGATGAAGTCAAAGTTAATCCTTTTTGTGGGATTCCCAAAAGCAATTTTCATTTCCAGCCAAAGGCTGCCCCAAAGCGCCTTTCAGACACTTTGGCTCTGCACAATAGCCCAGGACACACACACAAAAAAAAAACCCCTGCAATCATATTTCTGCAAAAAGTGTGTCAGAGTCACTGCTTGTGCAGGACCTCGGGGCTGAATTAAAGAGTGGATGGTTCCTAAGAGGAAGGGACATGAAAAGGTTTGGAGCTTTTGAAAAAAAAATAGGCTGATTAAAAATAAAATAAAATAAATCTTTGATTGGCTGCTAAAGCAGTTACAAAGGATCTCATGCCAGAGAGGTAAATGCTGAAATTCATTAAACACTGAGCTAAATATGGGTTTATATCAATCTTTAACGCTGCAGCTGCTCAGAATGTTTTGGACACCCTCAGTACCAAAGCAGTGATCATGCTTTGCTTAGTTGAGACCTTCCTAAGAACTGAATAAAACCAGCAAAACTCTTTCACAGGGGTCACTCTATTATCCAAGAGATAATTTTCCCTTTCTGTGATCAATCCACTGGTTCAAAGCCAGCCTGAGCTCTCAGTTATGCTGCTGAAAATCCTGTGAGACATCTCACACATCCAGCAAGGCGGTGCAGGCTCATTGGAGCAAAACCAAACCTCCTGGAAAAATCCTGCACTTCTGAGCCTCTGAATTTGAAATGTCGCACAAGTTTGGTAAATCCACATAACTCAAACTGAAATCTGAAGCTCCAACGAAATAAAGGATGGCCCAGCAATTTCCCTACACTCGTTGAAGGAAATCAAGCGTCGTCAACCTTATTTAGCTCAAAGTCAAGGAAGCCAAGAGTGTCCTGAGCTCCTGGGCTGGACCCTCAGTGGGGTAGGCAGGTCAAGGGAGAGGATTCTCCCCTCTGCTCTGGTGAGACCCCACCTGAGTGCTGAATTCAGTTCTGGGATCCTCAGCACAGGAAAGACACGGACCTGTTGGAATGAGTCCAGAGGAGGCCACGGAGATGCTCCAAGGGCTGGAGCCCCTCTGCTCTGGAGCCAGGCTGGGAGAGCTGGGAATGTCCAGCCTGGAGAAGAGAAGGCTCCAGGGAGACCTCAGAGCCCCTTCCAGTGCCTAAAGGGGCTCCAGGAGAGCTGGAGAGGGACTTTGGACAAGGGAATGGAGTGACAGGACACAGGGAATGATTTAAAACTGGAAAAGGGGAGATTCAGACTAAATATCAGGAAGAAATTCTTCCCTGTGAGGGTGGTGAGGCCCTGGCACAGGTTGCCCAGAGAAGCTGTGGTTGCCCCATCCCTGGAGGTGTCCAAGGCCAGGTTGGATGGGGCTCGGAGCACCCTGGGATAGTGGGAGGTGTCCCTGCCCATGGAATGAGATGATTTTGAAGATCCCTTCCAACCCAAACCACTCTATGAGAAGGAAACTGAGGCACACGAAGGAGATGCAAATGGACACAGACCTGTAAGAGGGCACTAACAGAACTCCGATATTTGGAATAAACAGTCAATGAATTCATCCACACATCCCTCAGCTGAGTCTCCTGGTTTCTCCACAGAAAGCAAAACAAACCACTATAGAACTCCCCGTTCGACTACTCAGATTACCCCGTTTCCTTACAAGTTTTGCTTGGCACCGATGCCCTTTTTCTCACCTCTGCCCCAGGAGCACAGGCCTGGCACTGAACAGAACAATGTTCTGTCAGTCTGAAAGGATCAACAATCAGAGTAGCAACTATTATTAAATTAGCTTTTTAGGAAAAAAACAACGAAAATGGAAAATACGGAAAAAATGGAAAAGGAAGGAAAAGCATATTCTTGATCCAGTTGCTTGTTGCAAGGAAAATGAAAGCAGAGCAGGAATATTAATTTGATTTTATTTTTCAGAGACCCCTAATTCCAGGTGGTTTGAGGTGATTTCCTTTGGAACCGACAGAAGCAGAATTAAGATAACAGTGATTTAATAAAAGATTCGTGACCCGTGAGAAATTAGGAATATTTGGGATTTTCTTTTTATGCGTGTGGGAGAGAGGGACAGGAAAAGGTGTAAGGAGGTGACAAGCAAGCCCTTTGTCCAGCAGTGAATTCATGAGCACAGCACACTGAACTGGAGCATTTTCAGGAGACGAGGTTACTTTCTATCTGCAAATTAGCCCCAGAAAAAAAAAAAGGAAAAGAAGAAACAGCCTCCAGTCTGAAGCCTTAATTAACATAAACAACATTCAAACACACAAAGAAATAGATATTACGATTGAAATAAAGCATATATCTGGCTAAATACCCCCAAGATTATCTGGAGATAATCTTTTCAGGCATCAGAAGTGCAGCTGACGCTGAGCTCTAATGATTCTCGTCACAAGGCCAGGCCATCCCGCTGGAGAGGGAGCTCAGCGTTTCCCACCATCATCGGCCTCCTGGGTTTGAATTCTGCCTTTCAAATCCAGAGCTCGTGGTGGAGAATTAATGAGCACTTTCCCTCTTTACAACCCTGCTCCACTGCTCCAGAAGAAGGCCTGAAACTCAGGAATCGTCTCTTGAAGGAGAAACTTGAACCATCGCTTGGTCTCCAAGGAGCTGCTTCAATCAAGGCTGGGTTGGACAGGGCTTAGGGCAACCTGGGCTAGGGGAAGGTGTCCCTGCCCGTGGCAGGGGGTTGGAACTGGATGATCTTTAAGGTCCCTCCCAACCCAAACCATTCTGTGGTTTTATGATTCCATGCACCAGGAATGGTGGGATGGGGGAGAAATTTGCCCCTGGGCCCACAGCAAATTTTGTTGTGTTCCCCTGGCAAACTTCTTTCCCAAAGGCAGTGGCAGGACTGATGTTTCATTGGGAGGAGCTCCCAGAAGGACTCCTCTGTCCCACCCAATGTTGTACTGAACAATCCTGAACCTGTCAGAATTTTGACACCAAAGATGCGATACCATGGACGTGGCAGAGGAGAGATGGAGAAACCAAAGGCACTCGGCCTTGTGTGATTGGTCTTTAAATCAGAAACAAATGTAGAAATCCCTGCCAGGTGTCACCATGTTCCAAACCAGCTCAAAAGCCCCTGATCATCAAACCCAGGGCAAGATTCCTTCCCCATCCATCCCAGGAAGTGTCCAAGGCCAGGTTGGACAGGGCTTGGAGCAACCTGGGATAGTGGAAGGTGTCCTGTGGCTGGGGCTTGGAACTGGGTGATCTTTAAAGCCTCTTCCAACCCAAACCATTCTGTGGTTGAATGACTCCAGTTTTAGTGGTTGTTTAATAATTAAAAATCTGGTCTCTTCTACAGCATCAAATTAGGATCAGAACTTGCAGTGTCATGAGGGGGGTTTTTTTGTTTGTTTTGTTTTGGTTTTGGGATGGTTTTTTTTTTTCTGTAAGGCATATTTGAAGTCTTTTTGTCTTGTGGATTTTTTTTCCTTTAAAAGGATGACGTTTTCAAGCTCCTCTACAGAACCCAGTGAAACAGAAACAGAAAAGCCGACAGCTCCCTATAATCCCTTGGTTTCATGGCTTTAAGAAGAAAAAAGGAAAATAATTCTCATATTTAGCCCCACTGCAAACTCTGGTATCGTCAGGTCAGCTCGTGGTGGTGGCTGCAGAAGATGACCTTGGGCTGCTTCCATAGAATCATCAAATCACGGAATTGTTAAAGTTGGAAAAGATCCTTAAGATCATCAAATCCAACCATCAACCAGCACCGTGGTCACTGCTAAACCATGTCCTCAAGTGCCACATTCCCACATTTTTTGACCTCTCACAGGGATGGTGACTCCACCACTTCCCTGGGCAGCCTTTTCCAATGCTTGACCACCCTTTCCATGGAGAAATTTTTTCCTAATATCCAACCTAAATCTCTGCCGTTGCAGTTTGAGGCTGTTTCCTCTCATCCTGTCATTTGTTCCTTGGGAGAAATATCCGACACCCACCTCACTTCGAGCTCCTTTCAGTCTATTCCCACAACAGATCAACATTTTATTCATCCAAGTCTTTATCCTCTGCTCTTAAATTTCTTGTTATTATCCAGAGCCAAAAACACCTTTACAGCATTTCTGGGATCCCTCAATGTAAGTAGTCCAGGCCATAACTCCTAGATTAGGAGTTAGGAGTAAGATTAGAAATAAGATTTATAACTAAAATAAAAACTGTGTAAGATTCTAAATAAATCTTATAAATAAGATACACTTTGGGGCAAAGCTGCCCCATTGGATCTCTTCTCTACACCAGAGTATCAGAACAATGAAAATCATGGAATCATCAAATAGTTTGGATCAAAAGAGATGTTTAAGTCCCGCTGTGAACACAGAACTGCAAAACCTACCATTAAACTGTGTCCTCAAGTGTCACATTCACCCATCTTTTAAATCCCTCCAGAGCTGGTGACTCAACCAATTCCCTGTATTGCCTAAATCCATTGGGTATCAAGATCACCCTGGGAAAAGGTGAAAAGAGGAGCTACTGCGAAAGTATTGTACACAGAGGTTGGGACTTTCTGGAGCCGACTTTTCCAAGTGGAGGGAAGTGTATCAGTGGGACAAAAGGGGGATGGAAGGACGAGCAGGAGGATGGCTGCTCTCATTATCATATAGGGCTCCTTTCCAGCAGAGGACAAGGTGAGAGCAGTGAGTGATGGATCTGCTTCCCTCCCACCCCTGCGTGACATTCGCAGCTGCCTCTCCAGGCTTTGCAGGATGGTTCTCTCCAGGGGCAGCTCCTCGGGTGTCCTTGAGCTTGCATGGAAATGTTTTGGCAGGTCCTGCAAGGCAGGAACTGGAGCCAGGGCTGGGCTGTTGCCCCCGTGTTGTACCACCCTGCAGGACCCTCCTGAAACTGCCCGTTTGAGGAAACGTGTTGTGTGCACGTTCCAGCTGGACACAAAGATGTTCAGTTCACTCCCTCAGCGTCCATGTCAGCTTTCCTGCTGTAATTTCCCGATTACCAAGAGATGCCAGAGGCCTGGGGCTGGTTTTGAAGTTATTCCCTCTCCAGCTAGGAAGGATCGAACTGGACTGTGGCCCAAAAGATGGGACTCTGCTTTTCTGTTTAGAAAAGGATGCCGCTCCGCATCAGGAATTAACCTGTGGCTGGTCCAGGCAATCCTCTTTCTCTGCCTTGAGCAACAGCCAGTCATCCTACGATCACTCCTGAGAAACTGGGAAAGTTTCCTGTTTTCACAGCAAACAACGATCAATGCACCCAAGGGATGAGCAGCAGCTTTGTCATTTGTACCAGAAACATTCCAGGGAAAATCCTCCAAGGAACCGAGCACGTTAGCAGGATCCATCATCTCCTCCTGCACCTGGACATCGTGGTCCCACGCTCAAGCCTCGTGGGAAAGATGAAAAGAACGGGAAAACAAGGCAGGGAATGCTTTTGCTGAGCATAGCAGGTGCCAGCAGAAATGTAGGACGTTGCAGCTGGCAGTGAACGAGCTGGAAACGCTCCCTTTGGCTGCTCAAGGAGGTACAAATGCACTTGGATTGAGGGCTGGGAGAGCAATGCAAACACCTGGGAAGAGACATCCCACATCCTCTGTTCATGCATGTCCTGTCCACTGGCTCAGCACTTCCAACTCCTTGGATGACCCCAACAGAGCCTAAAACCCCTCAGAGCCCCCAAACCAGCCCTCAGCCAGAGCTCAGGGGAGCAGAAGGATTGAGATGGCCACAACCATCACCCTGTGGCTGCTCACACCAAACCCTGGCACTGGGCAGTGGGATTGTCCACCTAGGGATTTTGAACCCCAAATCTCTGCTGCATGGGACTGGAAGGAAAGAGGGAGATGGAAGTTTGTTGCCAGCTCTGAACAGCCAGATCTCCTGTCCCTTGTGCCCTCTGTTTTTCAGCCTCCCCCTCTCTGAAATACCCATCTCGATGCTCTTCCCAGCTTTCCATGGCAAAGTCGGGGATGGAGACACGGGCAGATTGCCTCCTGCCTACCCCTAAACAGCACTTCCCAAAAGAGCAAACAAACAGTGCTGCCAACATCCCAGCCCTGTCTCCGAGAGTACAGGAGGCCCCGGGGCCAGATCGGGAAGAAGGATGGCTCTCCCACTACCAAAACCCTGGCTCCAGGGGATGCTGCTTCTCAGAAACCTAAATCAGAACATTTTAATGGCTGAGCGCAGGGCTAGAGGATAAAGAGACAAAGAAAAATAAATCAGGCGGATGACAGAGGGGCTGGGAGTGGGAGGAGGTAGCAGACGGTAAAAGAAATTAAATCAAGAAGCCAAATTAAGGTGCTGCAGGCAAAGATGAAGATGCTGGATTAAAGATTAACCGTAACCAAGATGGAGATGTGGCCCTTTAAAGGTACAAATTGTTTCAATGCATTTAGCAAAACCCACACAAAGCTCCTAAGAATAAAGTTTTCACAGATGCAGCTGGATCACAGCAACAGAGATATCTGGACCTAAGAACTCTGGATGGCTTCACGCTCCGGTGTTTCCAGCTGAGAAGGGGAATTAAAAGCAAAGGAAAGGCAACCACCCTAAAAAATTGAAAGCCCTGTGCTGAGGTAAAGGAGAGGTGATGCAAGCAGTCATTTGAGAAGGGCTCGGCACTGTGCAGATAAATTCCGGGGGTATTTTCAAATCCCTCTGAGTCCAGGGGAGCTGCTGAGCCCTTTGGGGCTGTCTGCTCACTGAGCATTTCCTAATTCATCTCCCGCCAGCCAGCTCCAAAGGAAGGGCGGGTGAGCTCGACGTGGGAGTGCCCCTTTCACCTCTGCTTCTTCACAGCCCCAAGCAAGGGACAGCTCAGCCAACATCCCATCAAAGTGGAGCAGGTGAAGCCATTTCAGCCCTCGGCTCCAGCCCTGGGAGCAGAGGATCCTCGTCCCATCGTGGCACATCAGGTGTTTGCACCACTGCACATTCCCGCTCCGGGATCGCCGGGAGAAAGGTCTCTCATGCATTGCCACCTCCTTTTAGCACCAGCAACTCACATTTTCCACTGGAGCACCTAAAACCCTGTTCCTGCGAGACTGAAGGGGGTGGAGGAACTGGATGGGGTCCTGAGGTTCAGTTTTTTAAAACCCTGAGGCGTTTTTATCGTGCCTTTCAAACATTCTGATAAGAATCTCCTGGGTGATACGGACTTAGGAGCACCCTAAGCAAAAGAAGCATGGAATGGTTTGGGTTGGAAGGGACATTTAAAGCTCATTCCAACGACCAGTGACCAAACTAGACCAGGTTGCTCAAAGCCACATCTAACCTGACCTTGGACACTTCCAGGGATGGGGCAGCCATGACCTGGCTGCGTGAACCTGTCCCTTATGGTCCAACGCTTCTGCTGGGACACACAGAGCCTTGAGCCTTGCTGTTCCTGGCACGATTCCGAGCAGAACCTCAGGGAAACACCAAAATCAAACTCAACATGCACTTCAAGCCTCCAGCTGGACATCAGAGAGCTCTGAGCCAGGTGAGAGTAGGACAACACAGGAACACACCCACACATGGACACGGGGATGTGCTCTGAAGAGGAGAAGGTTTGGTCAGTGTGAGCTCAGCTCGCTGCACTTTTTTCCCTGCCACGGCTTTCCTTTGCTCCTTCCTTTCCCTTTGGCCTCCTTTTCCTCTGCACTCCACGAAATGAGCATTTCGTGGGAGCGGAGCAGCCAAGTGAAGCAAAGCTGGCAGCTCCTCGAACGCGTGGAATGCCTCCCTCGTTCCCAGCTCGGATTTTGGAAAGCAACATCTGCCTGCTCCTGAAGGTCATTTGGATCCTGGATCAGGGATGCTGCACCAGCTCCTCATTGCTATGCTGTGCCTGGAGCAGCCATAAATGTCCCGTCACATGAAATGCTGGTTCGTTACAAGTTTTGGGAGGGAGGGGGGCAAATAAAAGGCAAAGCAAACGGCAAAACCCCACCCTGCCGGGACCGGTGTGATTCCTGCCCTTCCTTACGTGGGTGTAGGAAGGAATCCAGAGGTTTTGCTTTGGATTTACATTTGCAGGAGGGGAGGAAACCTGTGGGAAATGGAGCTGATGCTAATGCAATGAGGGGGCTGGCGCAGTCGTGGCTAAATAAACGCTAATAAATAAATGCTGATGTTTAAGATCGCGCCCGCCGCCTCTCCTTGAACAAACCATTCCCAGCCCTCCTGGGGGCTGATCTGATGTTTTCTCACCGTGGGGGGTCGATGTAAACAACTCCCTGGTGGGCAGGGCCCGGATGGATCAGAGGGAGAGGGTGAGATCCCTCGGGAGGAGTGGGAAGAGAGCGGCAGCGAGGCAGCTGGATTCAGCTCCGAGCCAGGCTGCCGGGAATGGTACCTTGTCACTGCTTGGCAGCTGTGAGGATGCAGGGATGCAGGGAGGCAGGGAGCCACTGGCAGCAAAGCTGAGGATTGTAGTGAAGCTGGAAAGCAGCAGAGCAAAGTTCCCTTCTCCAGCCTGCATAGGCAGGAGCTGCAAACACAAAGCAAGCTCTGGACCTGCAAAGCTGGCAGAGGTTTTCCTGCGGGAAGATTTCCCTGCCGTGTAATCCCAGTGGTTTTATGTGGACTGCACGACTGTGGTCGGGTCTGCTCTAATTCCTGCCTTTCCCTGCCGTGGATGTCGGGGAGGAAAAGGCGTGGAGACACAGCACCCCAGCAATTCGCGAGGAGCAGGAATAAGGAGCAGGTGCTGAGCGGAGCGACACGGATCTGCTTGTGCTTTTCTCAGGAAAGCAGGTCACGGGGGAGGAGGGGGAGGCATTTCCCAGCTTTGCTCCTGCAAATGTGTTTAACCAAAGCCACACTGGTACCCAAACCCTCTGCCAGCCCCTCCGGAGCTCATGCAAACAGGGATTGCTATCAAAGCCTTTTAAAGCCACTTTCTGCTAATGAAAACGGCTTGCAGAGATACAGGCTGGTGGAAACCTCTCTACTCCCAGCAATATTTCTTCATTAGGCTTTCTCCTCCCTCCTCCCCATCCTGCTGTATCTCTATACACCTGGAATCAGAAAGGACAGAGTGTTCCCCAAAAAAACCCAGGCAGTGGACTTGGCTCTTGCTCTGTTCTATTCTATTCTATTCTATTCTATTCTATTCTATTGTATTCTATTCTATTCTATTCTATTCTATTAATTCTAATTCTATTCTATTCTGTTCCTTTCCACTCCACTCCACTCCACTCCACTCCCTCCACTCCATTCCCACTTTCAGTGACACCCCTACCTCCAGCCACCCACCTTGCCCAAATTGGACAGATGTTGCAGCATCTGTGCAACCTCACACTCAGCTGTCTGCTGTGCTTTCTGTGCCGAGGCTCAGCTGAGGTGCAGTGACGTGTTTGGGAGAGCATTTGTCCCAAAGGGACTTTCTGGCTTCCCACTTAGTAGAGAAGATATGGAATATTCCTCAGCTAATTAAATACCTGCCAATTACAAGGCAGCACCAATGATGGCTGTGCTGGCTGAAGCAATTTTTTACTGAGAAATGTCTCTGCTGTCCTGTCTGGGGTTTGCAGCACCGGGAGTGGCCTTTCTTGCAGGATTTGCTGATGATGCAGCAGCAGGCACGGTCCTAGGGGTGAAATGTCCTTTATTTCCTGCCCATCCACCCCCCTCCCCAACCTGCCCAGCAATAAAATGCACATAAACCAGTGCCAAACACATCTATCTCTGCCTCCTCCCTTGGCAGGGCGATCGCTCCAGCCCTGCCTCTGCACCTCCCGCAGACCTGAGCAGATTCCCTGGGCTCTGCTTCCACTTTTCAACACCCTTCCAGAGGGAGAACCAGCTCCTGCCACTCAGAGGTTTGTGATGCAGGGGTCAGGATCGAGTCTATCGCTCCCAAGCCGGGAAATTCAGAAGTCCCCCTGAGACTCACTGATATCTCATGGACTAAGCCAATAACAACCGAATGCACTCAGCCCTCCTGGCACTCTCCTTCCCAGGGCCCAGGGGAGGCAGGGAGCACGGGGATGAAGTCAGCCAGCATCACCATCACAGGTGAAATGCAGAATCCCAGCAGGAAGCTTTTATCCTCTGGCTCAGGACTGCTCTTTGCCAGGGTGCTTTCTCCAAAAGCCAAGCTGGCACCTGGAGCCAGGAATCTCCAAAGGAGGAGATCAGATTGCAGAGGGTGGGAAAGGAGAGGTTCCTGCTGCTGCAGCTCCTTCCATCCCAGCTGGAAAAGTGGGTAGAGGGGAATGTCCAAGAGAAGAGAAGCAGATAAGAATCGGAATAAGGAATAAAGGAATAAACAGTGGAGATTTTGCAGAGAAGAAAGTTTCTGGAGCCACCAAGGAAGCAGAACAAGTTGGGGAGAGAGACAGAAAGTCGGGAAATCAAAGGGGGTCCAAGTGTGTGGAGAAAGTTGATCAGAACATTTAGTTTGACACTCAGGGGTCCTGAAAGGAGAAAAGTTTGGAAACCACAGTGCCAAGGTGTAAATCTGGCTGTTTTCTCCCCAACCTCTCCAAAATGTCCCTGCCAACACTGCTGGTTGTGAATCAAGGTCATCCCCACAGCCCGAGCAGCGAGCAGACAGGTAGGTTAGGACCAAAGGGATGAAGCTGCTGGTCCCAGCCTTCACCTGCCCAAGGGTAACAGAATTGAGCAGGAAAAGTACAGTGGATGTGACAGCTCCCACTCCATCCTCCCGCTTGATCTTCCTTTCTTTCCTAGGATGACAAGCGGTGTCAGAGTGAAGGAGCACCGCTCACAAGCTGGGGGCTCCCAGGCCACCTCTTCTGAAAGCTTTTCTGGGGAGGGAGGGAGGCCAGGAGGACAAAAATAAATGCTCCTTGTTCAAGGGACCTGAGAGCAGGTCCCCACGTCGCTCCCGCTTCAGAGCAGCAGAAAATGTTCTGAGATTTCCTGTCAGTTCTGCTGCATTTTGAGGCTGTCTCACCCCTGAAAGCCTCCAAAGCAAAGTGACACTTGTCATTGGACCAACACTGCGTCCTCCTAAACCCTCCAAAAACACTAATCTGGGTAAAGGCAAATGTAAAAGAAAATTCAGAGCTGTGAGTGACCTAGAAAAGGAGATTTTTTTTTTTTTTTTTTGTTCAGCTCCAGTCGCAATAACAGCACATTGAAAGCTGTGAAATGCTTGGGCACGACAGTAATAGGAGTCATGTAAGTCCTGGTTCACAGGCTGGAGAGAGACCAGGCAGGACAACCTCAGCTGCTTCCCAGATCCCAGGAGGAGCTGGCAGAGCTGGCAATTAGCAAGAGCATCTTTTTGCACTTGTAAACGGAACGAGCTGGGCAGGGATGAGCTGGGAAGCAGGGAAATGCCCGGTGCTGTGATACCGCTTCTAACAACACTTGTGAGGTGCTGATGCCTGAGTGGAGACAAACACGGCAGCCCTCAGAAGTGGGGGTGGAGAGGGGGGTTTCTTTTTATAGCTACCTGGAAAAAAAAATCAAAACCATTTTTGTCCCACAAACAGGATTTTCCTGCACCTCGCCATCGCTTCAGACTGGATTTTAGGAAGCATTTCTTTACACAGAGGGCAGTCAAACATTGGAAAAGGCTTCTTGGAGAGGTGGTCAATGTCTCAAGCCTGTCAGTGTTTAAGAGGGATTTGGACCTCTTAATAACTTTTGGATAGCCCTGAATTGGTCGGGCAGCTGGAGCTGGTGACAGTTTTAAGTCTCTTTTAACTGAAAACTCCTATTCTATTCTATTCTATTCTATTCTATTCTATTCTATTCTATTCTATTCCATTCTATTCTATTATTCCATTCCATTCCATTCCATTCCATTCCATCCCATCCCATCCCATCCCATTCCTACAATCCAGGCAGCTTCAGGAAGAAGTTGCCTCCAGAGCTTCTGCACGTGACACAACACGAGGAGAGCAGAGGGAGCTCCCTGTGTCCAATATTCTGGCAGGATCCTGGGTGGGAAAATCATTCTTCAGCTGCAAAGGTTCGACGAGGCCCTTGGAACATGCTTCTAAATGTCAGGAGACTCTCCAGCACTGTTTTGACCAATTCATGGAATACCAGGACTGGAAAGGATCTTCCTGAACACAATTCCCAACAGCAGTGATACGTTACTGCACCTTCAACTTGTGTGTGGAAGATTAAAGCCAAAGATACCCCAAAAAAAACCTGCAGCAGCCCTTTGCCCAGGCCCCAGCCTCGGATTAGGGGTGAAAAAAGATCACATGGATATTGATAATCCCTGGGATGATCCTGTGCAGTGCCCTTGAAGCTGTCAGGAGCCTTGCTGAGGTTTGAAGGATGCTCAGCATTCCTTCAGATTTGACACAGGAGCTCCGTGCACCATTAAATAAATAATAACCACGGCTCAAAATGAATGGCATTCTCCCAGCTCCTCTGGGCTCCTGTTCTCCCAAGACAGGCCACAATTAACTTTCGTTCAGAGCCCCCAGCAGAGCTGTGAGAGAGGGCAGGAGAGCTGAGCTGTGGCTCTGCTCTGCTCCTCCTGGGTGATGGTGGATAAATCACTCCCTGGGTTTCTCCTTCCCCTCCTGCAAATGACACAGTTGGGTTCTGGGGACAGCCCATCAGTCATCAGCGCAATTATGACCCTCTCCGTTTTTGCCTCCTTGGTTGGCTGGTGATGGATTGGATCCATCACCCAAAAATGAGGGGGACTGATGTGCTTCCCACCCATTTTGCTGCCTGCACTTCCATCCTCAGCAGCAAGAAAGGCTCTCCTCAAACCTGGGAAGATTGAGGCTCTTGCTGGGTCAGGCTTTGATCCACCCTCGTGAAATCAGGGTGGTTTGGATTGGAAGGGACCTTAAAGACCATCGAGTTCCACCCCCCTGCCATGGGCAGGGACACTTTCCACTATCCCAGGGTGCTCCAAGCCCTGTCCAACCTGGCCTTGGACACTTCCAGGGATGGGACAGCCACAGCTCCTCTGGGCACCCTGTTCCAGGGCCTCGCCACCCTCACCCTGTCATGCACCAGGCTCTGGCAGAGGGTGAATTTATTCCCTCCTGACATCCCACCAACATCCCACCGACATTCCACATTTGCATTAAACCCCCTGGAGACGCAGCTCTGGCCTGAAGCAGAAGGGAGCTCTGGGAGATGAACACACATCTTCCAACTGGTCAGCGCTGTAATTGAATTAAAGGATTTGCAAAGCCCTGGAAAGAGCCTTGACAAGTCTGAAAATCGCTCTATTCCGTGAAATTGGGCTTTCTGACCTCGCTGCATCCGCTATTTTTCTGACTGAGGGTTAAAGTGCATCCAAATAAATCTGATGGTCAGGGCACGGAGGATTTGTCCTCTCCGGGAGTTTTGCTCATCGCCTTCCAGGAGGGCCGCTGGGAGAATCTGCCCTGCTCCACATGGAGCTGGCTGTCAGAGCAGGCTGGATATTCCATGGATTTCCTAATCCTCTCTGCCATGGGGCTGAGAGGCCACGGAGAGCTCAGGTGGGATGCACAGGTTGGCGTCTCATGCCCTCACGTGAGGGATCTCGCAGCAATGACCCCGACTCTCCTCATTCCACCTCATGAACATTAAAATTCACCCAGTGACGCTCCCTGCTGCCCACACAAAACAAAAAACGTGATGGAAACTCCTCTGGGTGACCAGTTTGACCATCAAGCTCACCTCTAGATAACCAGTTCTCAGTGATAAATAGGAATACTTATTGTTGCTCACCAAAAGGAGCTCCTCGCTCCCGGAGTTCCTGACATTTCGAGGAGCTGTCTGATGTTATTTAGCACAGCGGGCTCAGGGAAAACTGAGGCACGAAGCTTACACTGATTTGCCCAGACACACAGAAAAATTCATCATTAGACAAGAGCTGCATCCTGGGCACTGTGGCCTCTTTTTGCTGCTTTTTTAGCAGAACATTTCATCTTCTAGAGTGGTGCACAAGCAGTCAGGTGAAAATGAACACAAGTCCTTTCCTCCTCTTTAAAATAGGGGCAAACTTTCTCCATCCCTATTCACGGTGTGCCGGTTCTTGAACCTTTTCCAGCATCATCCATCAGTCCTACCTTGTCCAGTCTCCTACCAGTCCATCCTACCTCGTCCATCCTGCCAGTCCATCACCTTTGAGCAATGGCGTGGACTCAAGAACCTGCACCCTGACCATTTCCCATGGAGTCCCACCATGAGAGTGAGGAACTGGGGACTGGAATGGACAAAATAGATAAAATCAGATATTAGGAAGGAATTCTTCCCTGTGAGGGTGGTGAGGCCCCTCAGGTTGCCCAGAGAAGCTGTGGATGCTCCATCCCTGGAAATTTTCAAGGCCAGGTTGGACAGGGCTTGGAGCAGCCTGGGATGCTGCAGGGAGTTGGAATGAAGTGATCTTGAAGGTCCCTTTCCATTCAAACCATTCTCTGATCCTAGGATGAAATTTTAGAAATGTGAATTTATTTTGGTTGTGGTGGGTACTGCTGCATTTCTGGCTTGCAGTTCACGGATTCATTAAAAAATGAGGCAGTTTAAGAAGTTCATCTGAACTTGCCTCAGTCTTGCAAGGAAGCTGAGCAAAAAATCCTGATGGGGAAACTTTTTCTTGTGTCCTTAACACAGACACATAAAACATCACTCTATTAAACACCCACCTAGTGCTGATGGGCTGGGCTTTGTCCAACCCTGGCCCTGAGGCGCTTTTGGTCATACCACACCTTCCTCAAATCATGCACAGGCTGCTCTGGAGCCCTCAGCTCCCAGCAAAGCCAATATTCCAGAGGACACAGACCTGATAAGATCTGCAGGTTTAGAGGCAGAACCATTGGGGAAGTGGCGCTCTGTACCCAGCCAGACTTTCTTGTGCTCGTAAAGGGAGCACAGAATCAATCCAGCAAAGAAGATAAAGTGACTCCACTCCGAATTTGACGCACAGAGGGTGCAGAGCGTTCTGCTGGTGCAGTTTTGTGCCTGCTCCGTGCACCTGAGCCTGCCTTGAAGCTGGTTCAAAGCTGTGCCCTGTTGGCTGTTGAGCCACTGGAGTTGGAGCACACCAGAAGCAGGCAGCAGATTTCCCCATCCAGCCTTTTTTTCCCCTCACACTTCAAAGCCTGGAGCTGTGATCCAAAGCTCTTCACCAGCACACGCAGGTGCCTGGGCTGTGTTATTACAGCCTCGAGTCCCCTCACGCAACCTGGGAAGTCAAGCTGGGTTTTCACCACGAGCCACCCTCAGAGCCGTCTTCATGGACAGAGCCATCTTCATGCCAGGCTGCTGAGGGAGAGAAATCCCTCATGTCCATGAAGATGGCTCCAGGAGAGCTGGCAGGGATGCAGGCAAGACAAGCCAGCCACAGAATCATGGAATTCTGGTTGGAAAAGATCCTTAAGCCCACCTCTTGACCCAGCACTGCCGTGGATGTGGATGTGTTCACCGCTAAACCACATCCCCAAGTGCCACCTCTGAGCATCTTTTAAATCCCTCCAGGGATGGTGACTCAATCGCCTCCTGGGCTGCCTGTTCCAGGGCGTGACCACTCCTTCCATGAAGTCATTTTCCCTAATATCCAATCTAAACCTCCCCTGGTGTGACTTGAGGCTGTTTCCTCTTGTCCTCTCACTTGTTACCTGGGAGAAGAGACTGACCCTGACCTGGCTGCCCCCTCCTGTCAGGGAGTTGTGGAGACCCAGAAAGTCCCCCCTGAGCCTCCTTTTCTCCAGGCTGAGCCCCTTTCCCAGCTCCCTCAGCTGCTCCTGGTGCTTGTTTGGGTTTTTTTTTTTCTGAATGCACAGCACAAACACATGTGAACACAGAAACCATCCTGAACCTCAGGAGGCTCCAGCTCTCACCCTCAGCACTGAGCTGAGGTTGGGAATCGCGTCACTGAACCCAAAACCCCTTCCCAATGGGAGCATCCTCCAGGTGTCAGTGCCTGGCTTCTGCCAGGTCTGTAGAGGGAATTCATTTATTCCACCCATATTCCTGACCCCTTTGCTAGGGGAGGAAGGGAGGATTTGATTCAGAGCCTCTGAATCCTCTGTCCTCTCCCTCTTTTCCCTTCTGTCAGCAGCCATTAAACCCTGCTCTGCTGGCAGGCAGCAGAAGCCCTGCGTTCTGCTGCTCAGCTTCTCCCGCATCCTGTGCTATGAAAGGCACTGGGGAACAAGCCAGCACCCGCTTTCCCAATTCCATGGACAGTTCTGACCCCTGGGAAGCAGCTCAGCAAAGGCCAAAGGAGTTTAACTCCTCTCCCAAAGAGGGATGGACGCAGCCCCGTGCTCTGCTGCTTTGTGCTGACAGAATTGGCCGCCTCTTTCCTGCAACACCTGGAACCCAGGTAACAACTCCCAGGAAAAGGTGTCCTTGTAACAAGGGAAGTGTCTGGAAAAACATCCCCCCGGAATCTGCTCTTCTTCGTGCTTCCAGCAGCCCCAGAGCCCAGGCGGAGCAGGGATAAATCCTCAGGCTCCGGAGGTGTGACTGGGTTTCGCTGCATTGCCCTGTTTTGTCTGCTCTCATCCAGGGCTAAAAAAAGGCTCCTGGGACCGTAATTCCGTCAGCCTGGATGCACATTGCGAGTGCAGTCAGACAGGCTGAATTAAGGGATACTTTTAACTGGGTTTAACATAGGGGAACTAATGGGAATATTCAGATTAACCTCCCTGCATGCCCCTGTGTAGCCAGGCTTTGCAAGCTCGATGCTTTCTTCCCTCGCTGACATCCCCTCCGCAATCCACAGGAGCGGTTGGGAAGGGCAGGATTTGCAGCTGAAGATGTGGGGAATTAAACTGATTCAGGGCAATGGAGCTGGAGCAGGGGGACTGGCAAACACCAGCACAGGCACCCTGCACGGGATCGTTTGAAGGGCAGTGCTGCTCCCTCACAGCTGGGGAGTTGCAGTAAAAATATATATAATATATAATTAATATATGTTTAATATGTTATATACTATTAATAGGTCCAAAGGGGAGAGCAGTGCACGGATACTTTGTGGGGCTTTGGGGTTTTAACAGGCCAGCAGGTTGAGGGAGGTGATTCTGCCCCTCTGCTCTGCTCCTGTGAGACCCTTCCTGGGCTGTGTCCAGCTCTGAGGCCTCCGACATCAGAAGGATGTGGAGCTGCTGGAGAGATTCCAGAGGAGAGCACAAAGATGATTGGGGATGGAGCCCCTCTTCTCTGGAGCCAGGCTGGGAGAGCTGAGGGTGTTCAGAGTGGAAAAAAGAAATCTTCAAGGAGACCCAAGAGCCCCTTCCAGTGCCTGAAGGGGCTCCAAAAGAGCTGGAGAGGGACTTGGAACAAGGGATGGAGTGACAGGACAAGGGGGGATGGCCTTAAGCTGAAGAAGGGTCGGTTTATAATAGATTTTGGGAAGAAATTCTTGTCTGTGAGGGTGACGAGGCCCTGTCACAGGTTGCCCAGAGCAGCTGTGGCTGCCCCATCCCTGGAGGTGTCCAAGGCCAGGTTGGACGGGGCTTGGAGCAACCTGGGATAGTGGGAGGAGTCCTATGGCAGGGGAGGTGGAACTCGATGGTCTTTAAGGTCCCTCTCAACCCAAACCATTCTGTGGCTCTGTGAATTGTCTGTACCTGGGGGGACTGGTTTGTCTCTGCCAGCACAGACGGGCTGCGCCTGCCTGATCCACAGCTCCGGCAGGGCCATTAACGTGCCGCGTGACAGACAGCGGAAAAGAGAAGCCGCTTCTTGACTTTAGAAAGCTTTTCTTCAAAAGACAGGCGCTGAGAGATGGATGAACTGATGTGATGAGCAAAATGATTCCACGGGATGTTTGAGATGAGACAACTCCTGTGTGACACTTGTCTGGTGGTGGGGAGTAGAGGAACAAAGGGAGCTGTACGTGCCCTCCGAAGGGGATCAGAGCAGCAAGGCTGGGATCACAAAAAGCCCCAAAAGGCACAGGAAAGAAAACTCAATGCCTTTTTTCTTTCAACAAGTAGGGTGAAGCCCGTGGAGCTCACACCGTGCCCTGCTCCTCGTGCTGCCTTCCAAGGACGTGTAATCCTGCAGGACATGCAGTCAGGGATTCAGACAGCTTTGGATTCTGCTGATTGGACGCTGGATATCCCACCTGAAAAATGGGAATTTCAGGCAAAGTAGCTGCACTTCAAGATTCATGGGGTGGCTGGACCATAAACACCAAAGAGTACAATTACCCCATGAATAAATTACACAAACAATTCCTCCTTCTAGGATATTTTGGGGGCTCCTCTGACTTGTTCCAGATAAAGCAAACAAACAGAAACACCCCCCAGAAACTTACTCTGACACTACAAAACTCCCCCTGTGGCTTGTGGCTCTGTGTGACCACCTCCAGGACCAACCCACACCCGACCCCTCGGTTCCTGTCTGAAAAGATCCCATGAGCAGGACGCTCCTCCGCCTCTGGGAGCTCTATTTTAGGACACCACAAGTTTCCGAGTGATTTCAGCTCACCCCAGAGCTGAGGCAGTGTTTGTTTTGCTCTCCCAGCCTCACCTTGCTCGCTCAGGTCACCTTCCCAAACAGCCAGGTTTGCATTTCCCGAGTCAGGTAGGTGAAAGGCTTTAATTACTGGAACAGATGATCCTTCCCAAGGGAAGCCGAGGGTGTCCTTGAATGAAAACCACAGATTCCCGAGGCGCTTTCCCTTCCAAGAGCAGGAAAGCTTTTATGCAAATATTTTGGAAGGTTTGGAAAGGCCTCTTAAGATCAGTTATTGCAGTGCCTGGTTATTATAATGCTTGGTTATTATAATGCTTAATTATTATAATGAGACAGAGGAGCAGAGGAGGTGCTTGACGGAGCCAGGCATTCCCTGCGGGATGAGGGTTCCCCTTGAGATGCAGATCTGCTGGGTCTCACTTTGTCCATCTGGGGTTGGGTTTCACACCTGCATGGCCTGATTTTCTCTCCTGCACCAGGGGCTAAAATAGAAGCCCTCAGCTGGCTTGGTCCCTGCTGTCACCCAGGAGGGGACAATTTGTGCTCGCCTGTGGCAGCCTGATCCCAAGTTGCCTCTCCAGACACTTCACAGAATCACAGAATGGTTTGGGTTGGAAGGGGCCTTAAAAATCTTCTCGTGCCACCTCCCTCCCATAGGCAGGGACACCTTCCACTATCCCAGGTTGCTCCAAGCCCCATCCAACCTGGCCTTGGACATTTCCAGGGATGGAACAACTTTTCTGGGCATCCCAATCTCCAGGGTTCCAACACCACCCTCAGAGTAAAGGATTTTTTTCCTAATATCCAACATAAACCTACTTGATTTCACTTTAAAGCCATTCCCTCTTGTCCCATCATTCCACGCCCTTGTCACACATCCCACACTTCGTGGTTTGTGACTCTCCCTTTCCACCTCGCACCACTCCTCCTCATTTACCTGATCCCATGCTCAAAAACACCCAAACACGGCTTTGATGGCCTGAACCCTGATTCATCAGCCCCGTGGGGCCTTGGGACTGCTCTGCAGCACTGAACAGCTCCACATCTTCCTCTGCAGCCACAGAATCGTGGAATTGGTAAGGCTGGAAAAGATCGTCAGGTCCAACTCCTCACCCAGCGTTGCCACGTTCACCGCTAAACCTCATCCCCACATTTTTTGGATGCCCCCAGGGGTGGTGACTCCACCACTTCCCTGGGCAGCCTGTCCCAAAGCCTGACCACCTTCCCAGTAAAGAATTTTCTCCTAATATCCGATCTAAACCTGCACTGGCACAACTTGAGGCCGTTTCCCCTTGTCCTGCCCCTTGTTACCTGGGAGAAGCCTGACCCCAGCTACGCCGTCCTTTCAGGGAGGTGTAAAGACACAGGAAGTGATGCTGTCACCACCAGTGACAAACCTTGGCTCTGTCACCCTGTCCCCATTGCCAAATGAAATCCCTGTTGTGCACCAGGGCAAGGCAGGAGAGAAATACAACGCTGGTGATGCTCAAGCACACGAGCACACATCCACGGCTGCGTTTATCAACTCCTCTCCTGTCCCAGCAGGACAAAGAGGGAGCAGGAGACCAGATCCTGCCTGGGTTTTCACTTCATCAGGGCTGAGCAGCCAATAATTACTCCGGATGAACCCTTGGAGGAGAGCCAGAGAATCCCAAATCATTCTCTGATTTCAACTTTCAATTTACCCAGCCTGTGCTAAGCTCATTAATCACACTCGCAGCACCCAACACAACAGAAATTAGTCCCTGATCTTCTCCCCTCTTATTTCATGACATGAAGAGTTGGGGGCAAGGGGAAGAGAAAAGAGAGGCAGAGGTGCCACCCACGAATCTCACAGTCACTCAAAGAGGCTGGGATTAATAAATCAAAAACCCATTGTTAATAGCACAAGCTTAAATATCCATCTAAATGCAAATGAATGAACACTCAGGGGTTCTTCCTCTTTTTTTTTTCTTCCAAGTGCTCTGTTCGACAGTTCCATCTTTGAGGAAGCACATGGTCACCAGATAATTGTCTGTTCTAATTGCAATTTTACAGTCCAACCCTTCACAGCCCATGGATTTTAAGTGGCCTTTAAAGAGTTTTGGCGTGCTCTGGATGGGATCGAAAGCTCAGGTGGCTGCAGGAACAGGCAGGAGCTCTCATGGGAGGATCGCTCCAGGTTTCCTGCCTCTGTACCTGTTCACTCACAGGATTCAAGGGGTTAAATCCGTAAGCTTGGTCACTGGAATCAGGTGGAATTTGGGTCACCAAGATCTGCAGCCTCAGATGGGTGACCGTGAGTGTGGGGAAGCTCCACCTGGCCACCCATCTTTGGAGCAGGAACACGGAGAGCGGCAAAAGAGGAATGTTGAGGGTTCTCAGCGTCTTCTGAGCAAGCAACACCACGGCAGGCTGGTTTGGGCTGCACGGGGAATGCAGCAGCGTGGAGAACAGGCAAGGAAATGAAGCTGTAAATCCATTAAATTGGTCCGAAATGGGAAATGGGATTTCACAGAATCGCAGAACGGTTTGGCTTGGAAGCGATCTTCAAGAACATTTAGTTCCAACCCCCCTGCCATGGACAGGGACACTTTCCACGAGACCAGAGTGCTCCAAGCCCCATCCAACCCGATCCCAAACACTCCCAGGAATGGGGCATCCTCAGTTTCACCCATTTGCACAACCGCCTTGTGAGACCGATCAGTGGCAAAACCTCCAGTCCACAGGGAGAGGTGGCAGGAAGGAGAAGATGGGAGGATAGAGGGGAACCACACGAGAGTGGCTGAGCCATGGAGTTTCCTGGCACAGAGTCACCAGTCAGGACCTCTACCCCATACCAGGCAACAAGTCCAGGGTGCAGCCTAAAAGTTCTTGTTCCAAGAAGGGAACAATTACCAAAATTGCGATTCAAACCCCTTGACAGCTCCAGAGCGCTGCTCAAGTTTGAGGTGAGCAGTCAGGACTGAAGAATGGGGTTTGCATAATTTGCCCTGCATTAGACTTTCCCAGGAGGCGGCAGCGGTAGCAAATCAACTTTAAAATGTTGTGCAAATCAGCTTTTAAAATATTGCACAAAAAAGCTTGGCAGCTCCCCTCGCCAGAGCTCGCCGGATCAGCTCTGAGTTTTGGAGCGTCCCCCTAACAAAAAACGTGCTGACATCAGCATTTGGGGCTTTTTGGCTGCTCGAGATTGTAAATGTTGGTTGCAAACACTTGCAGGAGGGCACACACCCCCCAAAATCCGGGGGGAGTGGAGGCTCAGCAGCAACATTTGCACAACCAATCTGCCTGGGGGTTGGAACCCATCCTTGAAAACCAAACCGCGGCACCCGCGCCAAGAAATTTCCTGCTCGGCTCTCAGCTCCCATTCTTTGGTTCCGTGAGGATGCAGGGATGAAAGACTGACAGGAATCCCAGCTTTTTGCACTCCCAGAGGGACAACAGGCAGCCCAACAAGGTGCTGAGCCTTGGGAGGAAGACTGCGGAGCACCCAGAGCTCCCAGGGCAGGGAGTGACCTGGTTTAGGGGGTTGGAATGAGATGATCTTCAGGATCTCTTCCAACTCAAACCTCGTTCTCTAGGACGAGGCAGAGCTGACGATGCTGAGCTGGGCACTGCTTTGCCTCCAGCTCAGAAATGGCATCCAAACCTCTCAATCCACGCTCAGCACTCGGCAAACCTTCATCTGTGTCCTAGCAGGCGCTTCCCAGTGCCAGCTCTGACAGATCCCTGTACCCCTCCCCGAATGGTATCCCTGTGCCTCAGACCCAGCCACATCCAAACTGCATTTTGCTCTTTTCGTGCTCAGACTGCAGCTCATTAAATCCCGGCCTGAGCATGGCAGGGAAACATCTCCGTGCTCCTGGACACAACCCTCTCTCTGCATTTGGAAAGCCGCAAGCAATGGGATGGAGTGCAGAGCAAAAGGGGCAGTGGTTCCAACTCCTGCCTCCACTTGCCAAAAATGGGGTTGTTGTACAAGTGCTTTAATTCCATTCCAGCATGGAGAAACAACAGATTGAGCAGAGCAGGCCAGCTCCTGAGTCTGCTCCCCAATCCAGCCCTCTGTGCTGACCCACACGCTCGGTTTGCTCTCTGGCACACAGAAAATAAAAATAAAATCCCCTTTCATTAATTCCTTAAAAGTCCACCTGCATCTCAACCATCTTCTGACACTGGAGCAATTTTCCCTAGGAGCCAGAGGGACCAGTTCTACAACACGAGTGTGATTCCACAAGCAGGGAGATCCTCTGGGCTCTTCAGCTTTGCTTTGGATCCACTCAGAGATGCCAAATTAATCCCAGACCAACAAGAACTGAGCCGAGTGTAAATCTGTTGCCTGCCTCTGTGTGCATATGCTACTTAATGGAGCATAAAAGGACGAGAATGGAATCATTTTTCAGATGCTGCAGGTAATAATAATAAATAATAATAATAAATGCAGGGGCATGTGCCAAATGTCTGAGATCTCAAGGAGAGGAACTGACTGCAAGCAGAAGAGGAGCCAGGTAGGTCCTCAAACTGAGATGCAAAAGTCAGTGAAGTAAAACCACCATTAAATCAAACACTTTGTATCCTTGTTAAGTTCGCTCAGGATTTAAGACCTCACTTTCAGAGTGGTTTGGTTTTTTTTTTTCTTTCTAAGATGCACATTCTTTGACAACTACTCCCCATGTGGGATTTATGGCCCCAACTCTTCGTGGCAATCTGGGATTGCTTTTTGTCCCTGCTGGCCACGACCACATCACTCAAACCCTCCTGAACAGCACCAGGCATCACTGGAATTCTGGAAAAAATCATTTTTCTCTATCACAGCAGTGCCACACGAAGTTCAGATCACCTGGACTTCACCTCCACAGGCCATATTTGTAACTGAATTTTTGTTGCTCTCCTTATGGTGCGTGCTTTGGGGTGAGCAGTGCAGAAAGCCAAGCACTGCTGTGCTGAGCTCAGTCTGAGAAATTCCACAGCCCTGGGTCCCAGTTCATGTAACCTTGATGTGGAAAAATCCAAAATAGCACTAAAAGACAGCGCCGAGAGAAGCAATACACGTGTGAAGGGAGAAGCACTCCCCACCGGGGCGAAGAAAATACTGAGCAGAGAGAGCAGGAACTGACACATCAGTGCTAAAACGTTGATGATTTCACCCAGAAAAGCAAACAGACCCGCAAGAGAAAAGGGAAAGCCACAGAACTCACCCATCGTTTTCATCCCACAGGATGCAGGTCTGGTTGGTGGTTCCCTGCCAGGAGACAAGAAAGGGAAAACAGAAACAAATCAGTGCCACGCTGTTTGTGGAGTGTCTGGACTGGAATGAAAAACGTGGGGCCTGTAAAACACCTTCCACTCTAAGGATGGGGTGTCTGGGATACACCAGATGAGCTGTCATGGATCTCAAACCCTTGGAATGCCTTTTGCCACCCTGGGATTGAAAAGCCACCTTAAAATGTGCCTCGGTTTGTTCTGCATCACGACCACTGCAGAGGGATTCGACTCTGCCTCTCTCCTGACTCAACCCACAGATATTCCTCCTCATCCCTCCTCTCACACAGAATCCTTTTGCTGCTCCCTTCTGGAAAGTGGCTCAAATACAGCCTGTGCTTTTGTGGGACAAAACCACAGCCCTGCAGGAGGGGGTCAGGTGTGTTTAAAGCCCCCTGGAAGAGGTTTGCCTCTGACTCCAGCTGTCTGAGACAGCTTTGGAAAATCCCCCCAGGAGAGTCCAAAGACACAACAGATCTCAATATTCATGTTGTGGAGCCTCAGGAGGGCATCTGATCTCCACAACAAGGACGGGCCTTGGGGTATGTAAATGTCCATCCCATAAATCTGCTTAGGGTTGAGCAGAGGAACCTGGAGGGAATTTTTTGCCTGCCTTGGAAAGCGTTGAGGACAACAGTAACACTCCGGAATTAATGGGAACAACCTTTCCCCTCACCTTTCCCTCCTCAAGGAAGGCCATTGTTACGTCAAGTTATTTTAATGAGTGCACGATTATCCCCCTGGGACGAGGCCCACGATGAGATGGTGTGAGCTGGGGACAGGCATGGCCGTGCTCCCTGTGCCAGCAGTGTCCCTCTCCTGCTGCTCTGGAAACGCAGCCTGGTTTTTGGGAAGTTTGAAGGGTCCTGCACCAGGAAAAGATGTCAGGAGCCCACCGAAATCACCTCCTTCCTGCCACCAACACACTCCTGCCCTGCAGAAGCGAACGCGGCCGTGGGATGGGACAGGTTCTCAGGAGCCACTTACGTTGTACAGGTGGGAGAATTCGATTTCCAGAGGGGTGAGGAGAGACCGAGGGAATGGCTTGACAGTCACGGAGATGACTTTGGAGTTCAGAACGGTGCTGTTCCTGGGGAGAAGAGGGGAAAGAGAGGTTTTGGAGGGATTTTTGTGGAGCAAGGAGTGCCATGGCAGCTGTCACTGGTGGTACAAGGTTTAGTGCACACCGTGCAGAAGGGGTTGGCCCCGTTGCTTTAAAATACCCCCAAAGACATTTGCTAGACCCCATCGGGGCTCCTTTCACAGCCAATCCACATTTATCCCTCCAAAATCAAACCCTTTTATGAACCTTATCAACCCCTAAAGCAACTGGACTTAGAGCCTTTATCCATCCCAGAAATAAAACAGTCCTGGACTCATTTTCTGTCCCTGCCATGAGGAAGCAGAGACCATTTGTACTACAGTGACCTTTGTCATCCCTTCCAGCTCAGAATATTCCACAATTTCATGTGCTTTCAAAAAAAGATCCTGGTTTAGGTCTCCAAGGCTGGCTTGGCCTGCACTGCAGGGAGGCTGAGGCACGGTCGCTTATCCATGGGGCAGCACGTGGTCCTGGCTGGAGGCACTGCTGTGGCTCTTCGCTCCCTGAGGACCAGGAGCGAATGGAAAAAGGCCAAACCTTTCATGTGGATGTCTAAATGTCTGTGCCCAGACAAATATTGTAATAAATCCGGCAGCCCTGGGAGATTTGGCTCTTGGGAGGGGCAGGAAGTGAGGAGATATCTCCCATTCCTGGAAAGCCAAACTCTTTGTAGGCACTTCCCTGGACGCTGAACATGTAAACACACAGAGTTTTCTCATTTTTCTGCAGTTTATTGGTGTTTAAATAAGCAAAAGGTCCCCACAAGCAGTAGCTGAAAGTGCTGCCATGAAGGAATTGGTAGTGAAGTGGTAGATCCAGATCAGGCTGCTCCCAGCCTCTGTGGCATCCATGGACAAAGGAAATCCTTCCTTACCCAAACTTTCACCAAATCTGCAGGTATTGCTAAAATCTTTCACTTTTCTCTCTGGGTTTTTGTTTTGTTTTGTTTTGTTTTGTTTTTTTAAAAATTAGGTGGGAAAGATTTGCAGTTGCTTGACAGCAGCTTAAAAAAAAAATAGGGTTTAAAGAAAAAAAAAAAGGAGGGAAAAAAATGTTTGGAATTGTCCGCGGATGTGAAAGCAGATGCTCAGAAAGCCACTGTTCCACCAACACTAGAGGGAACAACAACATTGATTTAACAGGCAAATAAAAAAATAAAAAATATATATTTTTCTTTAAAAAAAAAAAAGGAAAAACTAAAGAGGAAAAAGAAGAAAAAAAAAGAATGAAGCAACAAAGCCCAACTATTACCCTACAGAGGAAAAATAAAAGAATAAATCAATGGGAGCAGGCGGCTGTGAGGGGCTAAAAATGGGATCTGCTGAAAGGTATCCACCAGTGCACGTCTTCATTAGAGGCTGTGTCTGTGAGGGTCAGGCCTTGGGTCAGTCCTTGGGTCAGTGCTGCTGAATATTCACATGAGCAGCGGGGACGACACCGAAACCTCCTCGTGGAGGCTGAGGAGCAGGTGAGGATCGATGCAGCAAACACAAACAGAAAGAGGATTTGATTTTTCAGCCAGGCAAGTCGTTAGAACACAGAAGTCGCCGGTGTGCAGACCACGAAGGGTGATGGGTGGCCAAGAAGCCCCAGCTCAACCAGAAGATGAGGGAGGCTTATAAAAAATGGAGAGCAACTTTTTACATGGGTAAATCATGGCAGTACAAGGGGGAATGGTTTCAAACTCAAAGAGAAGAGGTTTGGATTAAACGTTGGGAAGAAATTCTTTGCTCAGAAGGTGGTGAGGCACTGACACAGGTTGCCCAGAGAAGCTGTGGCTGCTCCATCCTTGGAAGTGTCCAAGGCCAGGTTGGATGGGGCTTGGAGCGACCTGGGATGGTGGAAGATGTCCCTGCCCATGGCAGGAGGGCTGGAATGAGACGATTTTTGAGATGCCTTCCACTGAAATGAAGCAAAGAACTTCTTCCTGTGCCCTCCTTGTCTGGATTCCACTCTGCTGCTGGGTTCAGTCTCGCTTTGAGATGGGGAAACAGCAAAGGGAGTTCAAAACAGAGACACAAAATCGATCCAGGTGCCAGAAAGCCATACAAAAAGTTCTCTGTTGGAAGGCTTGTCTGACAGCTCCTTGCAGGCAGGGGGCTTTTCAGTCACCCACCCGAAGGCCCAGAGCGTGCGAGTGGAAGTCAGACAAATTCAGCCTCAAAAGGAGAGGCAGGCTCCTGGCAGAGAGGACAATTAAGCAGCTGAGCAGCTTGTCGGGGGCGGCGAAGGACTCAGCGTCACGGGGAATCTTTCAGGAGGAAGATGAGTCCTTTCTCCTACAAGCACGTTGCAGCCCAGCTCCTGGGAAGACAACAAAGCACGAGGAGACGGGGCTTGAGCAGGAGTTCAGGGGAGCTCAGAGGGCTCCTGAGTGGCCACCAAGGGTGTGCAAAGAGCTGTGAACACAGTGCTGGGTTCACGGGGAGAACCAGGCTGGTGGCTCTCTGCTGTCCGTGTCCTCTGCAGCAGAGTCCAGCTGGGACCGAGTGCCTCTCTCACCTCCCCGGCTCGGAAAATCAGGTTTTGTGCGTAGCCCATCCCGACTGTCACAGCTGCCAAGATCCGCTGGGCTCTCCGGATCCGAGGGGACAGAGTAATTTGTGACTCAGAGACAGAATTGCTGCTTGGGGGAGGTAAATTGGGACAATTAGGAACAGTTCAGCTGGTGCTGTTTGCTGAGTTACATCTACTTTTTTTTTTCGTTCTTGGAAAAATCACTCTGCATTGAATCAGAGCGGTCCAATCCAGGGTCTGGGTCCATATTTCTTGTACGTACCCAGGAACAGCTGCTCTCCTCAGTGGTCAGAAATATTTTTTACCCACAGGCAGCTCCGTGGTTATTTAACAACATTCTCCTTTTTAATGCTGCGTCCATTTGCACAGCGCTGAAGTAAGAGCTGCTTTTCTGCTGCTTCAATTTCTCTCTTTTTTTCCTTTGACTCTCCACAGGTGATTCAAGACCCGACTTTTTTTTATAGAGGGACTGTCCTTTAATTAAGGAACATCTTAAATCAGCTCTCCCGCGGGAGCGCTGTTCGGAGGCTGTGGCTGCCGCAGCTGCTGGTTATCAGAGCTCATTCCCTGCTTGGCCAGAGGAAGCTGAAATACCACTGGATCATTTGAGCCAATGATGTTTATTGCCCTTCTGATCTAATTCCCACTGCTGTAATGGAGGATATTACAGAATACAGTTGGCTGACTTGCTAATTCCTCTCTGCACTCAGTCGGAGCTCTTCTGCCATTGCCAGTGCTAAATATGGAGGTATTTAAATGATTATCGGTGAGGAGAGATGCCCTGGTGTTTATGGTAAATGGGCTCACGCTAATCAGTGCAGAACAGATTTAGAAGGTGCCTTAGGATGCTTAATTTACTGCCTCAGTACCAGTCTCGGGAAAAAAAAAGAGGGAGAGGAGAAGGGAGAGGAGCGAAGAAAAGGGAAGGGAGGTCTGAACACAAAAGCTTCGGTGCCCGAGGCACTTTGCAGCACCGGGAACACGGCAGACAAGTGCAGCCAGGCGTGCTCTGCTCCCCTCTCTCCTCCCCGAGCCTGTCTGCGCTGCTCTCCAGGGCTCAGTGTGGCTGGCAGCTCGGGAAGATCGGGGCAGCTGAGCATCCCCCATCTGTCAGGGCCGCCAAAATCCCTCGTGACCAGGAGGGCAGGGTGAGGTTCCATTCCTGGAGGGCGAAGGGTGGCAGGGAGGAATGAGACAGCAGCACCGAAGCCTCCTCCCCTCGTGTCCCGGGTGCTGCACGTGGATGGGGAAAACATTCCTGCTCCTCCGGCACGCGATGCCTGGGCCTGGCCCCACCTGAACGCGGGCGTCAAAATATTCCCATTGCAGGTCAAAATCTGCCTCATTGCACCCAGTGAGCTCCACTTTTTCCTGGAAGGCTGGGGCTCTGCAGCCTGAGGGATCTTCCTGGTGATTTCCCAGCTGCTCCCCATCCCCAGGCAGCCCCTCTTACCTCTGCAGGGAGAGGATGTTGCCCACGTTCCGGTACAGCACGGTCCCAACCACGAAGACGGAGGAGTCGTCCGACACTGCAGGACACCGGAGGGGAGAGAGAAGAAGACAACAGCACTGAGACAATTGGGGTGGCAGCTGTCCCCACGGGATACCCAGGGGCAGGATTTGGCCTCTGGAGTGGTGGAGGGCTCTCTCTCGGGGCATGGCCAATGCCAGCGTCGCTGTAGTGGGATGCAGTGGCTGCTGTCACCACAGGGAGGGCTCGGCACCTTTGACATGACCCGGCATCCCAGATTTCTGCCCTCACCAAGGCTCACCCCTCCCAAAGGGTGCTCCCCCATTCAGAAACCCCCAAATCTCTCTGACAGCACCACAACAGACAAATCTGCAGGGGGGAAAGGTCTCTTGCAGCCACCTCGAGGCCTTTGGAGCTGTCCGCAGCTATCAGGCCATCAGAGAGAAGAGCCGTGCTCGGGCCGACAAGGGCAGCGGGAAGGGAAGCAGTCCCACTGCGCCTGCTCTGACCCCAAAACTCATGCGCTGCCTCTGGGGGCTGCAGCAGATCCAGATGAGCCTCTGAATCATTTGTGTGACCTCTGGACATGTCACTTGACCTCCTTCTCCTTTTCCTCTTGTTTTTCCCCCTCCTCCCGCTCTGCTGCCTCGTGGTGCCCAGCTGCAAAAAGCCAGAATTTTCCCCGATAAACCACGAGCAGCAGAGGCAGCCCCAGGCCTGGATTTTCAGGGGGAGAAAAACCAAGTGGCTGGGTGAAAAGCAACGTTGAAGAAGCCTGGGAAAGCACCAGGTGGGGCTTCTCTGATGTCTTGTACTGAGGTTGAGCTGACAGTGTGTCTGCCCCATCACTGCAGGACAGGCACAGCTCTGCACGTCCTGTCTTGCTTATCAACAAATTGGGATATCTGGTGAGCACATAACTGGGAGAGACTGACGGACAGGCCTGCAGAGCAGTTGTGTCACCCAGCTGCACGAATCAGTGTCGGCCCATCAAAATCGACTGTTCAAAGTCGGCTCCCAGCAGTGAGGGGGTTTGGATTTGGTCTCGTGGAGCTGCTTGTCTTCATCACTTTGCTCAGGATAGCTACTCCTGTTCCCTGCAGCGAAGTGAGGATCGAAACTAAAAGAGGTGGATCTCTGCTGGGATCACTGAGTAAACCCTCAAAAACTGCACCACCAGCACAAGGTACTGAATAAAACAGAGGCAGAAGAGCCCTGGGTGGTACTCAGGAAACCGTGGAGAGGTGGGCACTGATGAGAAGTTGTTTCCTCAGGGTGGATGTCAGCTTTTGTTTGCTCAGTCACTACAGCTCGGGGGCCCTGGAGCAGCTCTGTGTGAGGATGCTTCCAAGAGAAGCCTGGAAAACAGCTCCGTGGGGACCTGGATACTTTTGGGACAGCCCTCAGCCTCAGAGCACGATCAGCTCTGCCTAGGTCTGGTCCAGCAATTTGTCCAACAAATGAATAAAAGTTTCCAAAGGTGAAGGCACCACAGCATCCACAAACAGACTGGGATGATGCTCCCAACACGCTCCAGCTTCTCCCAGGGAGCTCCCGCTGTCTGCAAGGCACAACAACACACAAGGAGTGCTTGACACGGCCCTCGCTCTGCCAGTGACTCACTGTTTACCCTCGGGGGTGTCACTTAACTGTTCTTGGCCTCAGATCTCCCAAGCTGAAGCTGATGGCTGATGCCATCCCCAGCAGGGAAGCCCAGGACAAAAGGTCTTGGCGTGGCAACGAGAGGCCAAAGGTCTTTTGTAAGCAACAACTCAGTCTCCAGCCTCTGTCCCAAGGAAGGGGGAGCTAGCAGCTCTTAAAGCCATGAGTGCCAAAAGTAAAAATCCCATCATTTCCCAGCAATCAGCCCAATTTTGGGTCCCGCTTTTGAGAGCTCAGGGCTTGATCCCTCCAAATGTTGTCTCTGCCAAAAGATGAGCACCTTGAGTGTGTTGGTTCCTTGGATTCTCATCCATCAGATCATCCCAGAAACCTCCAGGTTTTCTTCCAGATCTGGCAGTGAGGCAACCTTGGTTGAGGCACCACCTCTGCCCTGGGGCTCATATCCATGCCGTGATATGGAGCCCCAGTGATAAACGGCTCCGAATTTCATCTCTGGGGGCGGGAAATTTCACACAAGGGCCATAACCCCCCAGATCTATCAAAGCTTGTCCCAGCAGCAGACTCAGAGCCAGCAGCTGCTCAGCCTGACCTGCTGACTCCCAGCTACTCACCCTCAGATGGCTCTGTCAGGTCTCCATCCAGGCTTGGAGGGCACCTAAAGCACAGTTTGCCCAATTTTCCTGCTTCTTTAGGGAAAGATAAATATCCACACCCAGGCACTAAACCTGCCCCTGAACTTTTGTGAGGAGTTTAGGTTGAACTCCTGGTCAGGCCATGTTTGAAAACCTTATTGGCACTCATCATGTCCTAACATTTGGTGCAAATTCAGCTGGGCTGGAAGAGGATTTGAAGATCAGGCAAATGGAAGGAACCACTCTCCGAAAATGAAGGAGAAAATTTGCGTTGGCTGTGCTGCCTACCTGAGAGCCCTGAAGACAGGATGCTCTTGGAGACAGTGACCTTGTCCTCCGAGTTCTTGGCCCAGTCCACCATTCCCCTCCAGCCTTTCATGGGGAAGGTGATGTCCGTTGCTGCATTTGCAGGCAGTTTGTGAATGCTGAGGACTGGGGAGAAGCAAGAAATAAAACCAGTAAGTGAAACAAGCTTCACTAAATTCCACACGTGCTCGAGAAAACAGGGGAAGCGTCAGTGGGAGATCAGATACACTGGATCTTGGGAGCCACAGAGGTGATGGTCTCTTGAGGAAATGTCCATCTATGAAAGAAGATAAAAACAGGGCTCGTGCTTTGCTGAAAGAGTCCTGCCTGCACTAAACCTGGCAGAGGAGAGGTCAGTCTGCTCCAGCACCTTATCTCCAGGAGCGGCCAGCAGCAGCTGATAAGAAGCGTGAGAAAGAACAAGACATCTCTTGGTTCGTCCTCCCAGCAATCAGCAGGACTTCCTTAGCTCCTGGCTGCATCCAGATCATCAACTTTAACAGCCATCAATGGACCTCTCTTTTGTGCACATTCCTAATCCCATCATGAACCCATCTGTACTTCTTGGCTTCTGCAACCTCCTCTGGCAACGAGTTCCACGCTGCGATTGTGCACACAGCATCAATCAAACGCTGCCTGCTGTTTGCTCGCTGCCTCCATTGGCTGCTGGGCTGTTCTCGTGTTCAAAAAATGAGAGAAATTATCTAATTCTGCCCAGTTCGTCATCTGCTCTCCATTCTGTAGCTGTCTCTCAGATCTCTCAGTGGGTATCTCTTCTTCCTCATGAAATCCCAACTTCTTTGGAGAAAAGCCACCCCGTATTTATGTCCGTCCATGCCTTCCCTTGGACCGTTTAATGTCCCACCACCTGCTGCCTCCCCTCCTTTCTTCCCTCCCCACGGCCCAGGTTATCCATATTGCACAGTAATTAACAGCTTTTGGGGCTCTCTTCCCGACGTGGGGAGTGCGGATGAACTCACCCAGATTGTCTGTGACTTGGTAGGAATCCCGGAAATCCTTCATGCGAAAGCCGATGACATCAATGAAATCCTCCACGAGCCTGAACAGCTCCTTGGCGTTTGGCCCTATCTGCAAAAGAGAGGCAGAATTTTGAGTAGACCAGATCCTAATGAGAACAGCAGGAGCTTCTCTGTGGGCCAAAGTTTCTGCCCTGACACCTGAACTGGAAGCATATGCTGGGTGTAATGGAGAGTTACGGAGCTGTGGAGAAGGAGGACTGAGAGATCCTAAGAGGAAAAAGAAAAAGAAAGGGGCAAAAAAAGGATAATGTGACACTCGGATTGATAAAACTTAGGGTGGAGGGCAAGATTTTAAAGCAAAGGGTAATATTTGAGACTCTCTGGAGAAGAGAATAACCTACTCATCTCCTTTCATAAAATCACAGAAATACAGAATGGTTTGGGTTGGAAAGGACCTTAAAGACCATCTAATTCCAACTCCCTCTGTTGAAAGCAACCACACCAAAGGACAATTGTGGTCTAATGTTGAATCCCAGGCAGTCTGGTTTTCTCCTCTCCTGTTTTGTTGTCAGGATCTCACTCTCCAAACAATCAAGTTCTTGGTCCCGTGCTGTCCTGGAGTTTCTCCGCCTCTTATTTCTTCCCTGTTTTTTCCCCATTGATAAAGACATTGGCAGTGACTCTTCTTTACCTGTGCTTTGCCAACTTAAGACAAGGCTGTTAAACAATAACCAGTTTTCCAGTGACAGATCCCATAAAACATAATCCAATTGAAATGAGCTGTGCTGACTACCTGTCTTCTCCTCAAAGCACATTTGCCCACTGGGGCTTAGCAAATGCCAAGAGAGGCTGAAGAAAAGCAGCTCAGCTCCTCTTCTTTTCCTTTTCCACCACTTTCACAGCGTTTTTAGTTCCTCACCACAATCCAGACATTCCGAGGTGGCTGAGCAGAGCTGGAGGGACAGCTGGGGACAAGCAGGATGGGGAAGGAGGCAGAAGAATGTGGGCAAGGGGCACAGGGGTGGCCATGCATGTCTCTCTCTCTCTCTCTCTCTCTCTCTCTCTCTCTCTCTCTCTGTCTATCCAAGGCATCTCGTTAAGACTAAAACTGTCTCAGGATGAGATGAAAAAGTCCTGCCAGTACAGCAGGTGTGCACAGAAGGAGGAGAACTGAGCGAGGATGCTATTTTTAGCTGCACACTTTTACATTTCATTACAGATTGAAATCACAAGGTCAAACCAAATCCAGGCTACGCTGGATGTTGTATTTTAGGTTTTATCACATAATGGTCGACAAAGGCTTTTCAAAATATCATGTAGCCCTTCTCTGAAGACCTTTATGGGTTGCTTTAGTTTTTATTTTCCTTGAACAACATCTCTCTGCCTGGGGGGGCCACGGGGCATTGGAATGTGAGACTGCAATGAAGTTGGGTTTATTTTTAATGAGCAAATTGGGAGCAAAAGGCTTTGTTTTAAAAGAATCGGCCGATCTCACAGAACGTAAGGTGTGGTTTTGGTCCAGCAGCTTTGAGGGAGAAGCACAGAGACTGCTGAAACCTGGTTTGGCAATCCTGTTCACGAAGATTTCTGTGTCCTAAAGCTGTGGTGCTGGGCTGTCATCTCAAATCCCACTAAAACACACACCAGGAAAACCTTCTCCCCGTGATGTTCCCCATCCATGTGTAGGTCACGGCGACGCTGGGCCGTGCCTGCCTGGAGGTGCGGAGAGCAGATTGCACAGGGAAAGCCACTGGGAGCCAAGTGCCACATAGAGAGAGCTGTTTTTAAGGGGATCAACAGGGTTTCCCTGTTGTCATGACAACTCGACAGTCTCCTCTGCTCGGTGCTGAAATACCTACACGCACCTGGAGGCCCGAGACCAAACATTCGGGCACAGAGTCACAGAATCAGGGCATAATTTAGTTTGGAAGGGACCTCGGAGGCCACCTGGCCTGACCCACTTGCTCAAGCGTGCCCAGGACCACGTCCGGATTCTCTGTCCCACCCAGAGACGGACCATGTCACCTTCTTCCAAATTCAATAGGAAAGCACAAAATATGAGGGAGAAGAGAGGAGGAGGCTGCTCAGCTCCTGACAGAGGTGCCGTTGCACGAGGGAAATGTTTTCGAGTCCCTGTCTCACGTTCTGGACTTTCAAAAATTGTGCCAGCACTTGTTGTTAAAAAGTTTTTCCCAGAGGACTTCCCTGGTCGGTGTGAACGTAACTGGACTCTGGGGGTTGCTTTGTGTATTGGGTGATTTTTTTTTTTTCCTTGATTATTTGCTGTTTCCAGGTCTCTAGGAGGAATTTTGCAACAGCTCACCAAGGGAATGGTAAAGGGACACAGGAACAGGTCTGACACGAGTCCACAACACAGAGTTCAAATGGGGCACAAGAGACAAGGGCCAAATAAGACCAAGAAAGAAAAACCAACAACTTCATCCCTTAATACAGGAGAGTTCAGCTGTGGAATTATTCACAGACTCTTAGAATGGCCTGGGTTGGAAGGGGCTTTAAAGTTCATCTAATTCCGAAATCCTGCCATGGACAAGGACTCCTTCCACATCTTGCTCAAAGCCCCATGCAGCCTGGCCTTGAGCACTTCCAGGAATTTCAGGGACTTCAGGACCGAGCAGGATCCCTAACCTTGGCAGGAGAGAAATAAAGCTAAACCTAACTGAACCCAGAAGCTCAGCTGAGCAGACCCCAGCTCTGAAAATCCCTGCTGTCCTGCATCTCTTCAGCCAGGAACTCAAAGCCGCGTAATCCCACTTCTTTATCTTGGCAAGAGGAGAGAGCGGAATTACAGCAAGACATCAGGATTACCAACTCCAAACCAAGCCTGACCCCTGAGAGCCATCCCAAATTTGGTTTACACCACCAGCATCTCACAGCTCTTCATGCAGAGAGTCTGGCTCAGAGCTGAGATCCTGTGGCTTCCTGAGTCACTCCTTTAATGTGACTCGGCCTGGAACTGAGCTCATCCTAGGAGGTCATTTAGATACTTGGAAATTCCCCTCCTCATGGCTTGACTCTGTGCTGAAAACCTCTTTATTTCCAGGGAAGGTGCTGAAGGTTCATACCAGCTGAGCTTCCTCCCATTTTTCCCGGTTTTCCTCCGATAAAATGTTGCTGATGATCTGGACGAAGTTCTGGAGAAGGGAGACAAGAGAGGACAGGAGAGGTGGTTATGCAAACATTGCCCAGGCTGGGAAGGTCACAGTGGTGTGGAAGGAACATGTGAGATTCAGACATGCTCCAAAAGGGTTCTCATGATCCCCTTCCCAAAAGGCCCCACAGCTCCTCACAGGTCCCCAAGGATGTTAATGAGCATGTTAATTTTAATTAGCCCTTTTCCCAAGGCCTTCCCTTTGACTATTGTATCTCCTGAGGCATTGGGTTGGGAATATGTCTTATATCCATTACTGATGATCTGAAGGACAGATTAGGTAAACAGTTGTCAGAATCTGGTTAAAACCAGATGTTCCTCCACTGCATAAATCCTTTCCTATCTTTTTTCTATCATTTCTGTTGTTTCCAATATATGGGAACCTCAGGATCCCCTTTAGCCTGCGACCAGGCAGGAGAGGCAGAGATGGATCAAGAGGGTTCTGTCCATGGTAGGACCTTGGCAGCACACTATGAGAAGGAAGGAGACAGGAAATGTAAGCCTATTGATTTTTTTCTCCAGTTTTACCACTCTCTGCAGATCCTGCAGGATCAGTTTAATATTTCAAGTCATGGGGTGATGACCCATCCCAAGGGTGTATCCTGTAGCTGCTCTGCGGCTGCTGGAAGTAAAACCCTGGGATGAGAAACCGTGAGGATATTCCCCTACATCAACATCCAGGTACCCGATGCCACAGGATCATTTTACTTCCAGTCATTAGCCTGAAATCCCTACCAAATAATGTTCTCATATCAATTAGGCTCTGCAGTGAAGTGCTATCGGGTTGAAATCGTTCAGAGTGACCTTGGCTTTCAAGTTCTTAGTTTATAATCCAAGCAAGAGCCACCTCGAAAGGAGAGTTTGTTAATGCAGAAAGACATTTACGTTGGGAAAAACGATCAGCTGGTTTTTACCAGCATTGTATCGGCTCCAATCAGTATCAGGAATCAAACCCAGAGCCCTGAGCATGGACACACCCCTCTGACCCAGTCTTGGGCTCCAGGAAATGCACCTGGGCTCACCTGCACATCCCCAGAAGTCGGGCTGTGGTAAGCCCTACGGAAGATCTCTGTCATGTTCCTGAGTACATCCATGGTGGACAGCAGGTCCCCGCTGTAGCTGGTCCCATCCTGGGAGATTTCCACAAGGTTCTGGAGCACGTCTGACAGCCCATCTCCCATCAACCCACGCTGAGCTTTGGAAAGATGTTCCCTGGTCTGAGAAACAGAAAAGAAACACAAGAAACACTTTTAGGGACAGTCAAAGTCATGTTAATGAGCTCAGTGAAGGAATTGCCGGGGGAAGGTTTTTGACCTGACTCACAATTCAGGGTGCAGATTAAACGAGTGTGACAATCTTTGCTGGTCTGAGAGCCTCTGATATTTTTAAAACGATGGGGAAGAGTGATAGAGTCTAAATTATATTCTAAGTGGTTCTAAAATGGCAGAGAACTGAAATTTGCTGTTTGCCCATGAAGAGGAAATTGTCCTACTATGAAGTTTCTTCTGTTCATAACCCAAAAGAATATTTTTGCCCCCAAACCTTGTTTTCTTACAACCAATTTGGAATTATTTTCGGACAGACTGTACCTTACCCTGAACAGGAGAGGTCAGTTCTCCTAAAAGCCGCAGGAGACCAGCAGAAATTCCTCACAACAATGAATTTAAGATTAACACAAAATAAGATGCTTATTTAAAAGCGATACAGTCACAGCGATACTTATTGATAATGTGATATGAAAGGCCTGGAAGAACCCAGATTCTGCCAAGCTGGATATTAAAATACCCTGAAAGGAACCATCCCTTGTCCGTGAAGTGCCTGTGCATCACGAGGCAAGCAGAAAAAACAGTAAGAGAAAATCAAAGCACGGCTGGAAACTCCTTTTTTCCTCCTTTTTTGTAACTACAGCCATGTCACAATCATTGGGGAGGATCCCAAACCTGCCGAGGTGAGGGAGCGGGGCTGCCTTACCATCATCTGTATGTTCCTGTAATCAATAGAAACACACTTGATGTACGTTGGAGGCTCCCAATAAGCGATGCCTTCTTCATCTAGGATGCATCTTCGGAGGATCAGCCCTGGAAGATGAACGAAACAAACATGGGAGGACAGGATGAAAGGCCAAGCATTCCTGGGGGTCGGTCTTTTGTCAAGGGTGGGAAGTCATGGGACAACAGGACACGGCTTCAAGTTGTGCCGGGGAAGGTCTGGAATGGATATTAAGGACAATTTCTTCACTGAAAGGATGGTCAAGCATTGGAACAAGCTGCCCAGAGAAGTGGTGGAATCACCGTTTGTAGAAGTGGCACTTGAGGACACGGTTTAGTGGTGGGCCTGAAAGTGCTGGGTTAATGGTTGGACCCGAGGATCTTAGAGATCTTTTCCAACCTTCACAATTCCATAGAGATCACCCAGAACCGGTCAATGCATCCATTCAGACTCAGCTACCAGCACAAAGGGCATCAGAGGCACCTGCAGATGCCTGAACAACCCGTGCAAGCCTGTAGGGGGGATTACCTTTATTTCCTTCTCCTGCCTTTTATTATTGCAGGGCGGCAGAAGGAACTGGGCAGGAAAACAGAAATTAACAAATTGGACATGGCTAGTCAGCATGAAGGGAAGGTTTCTTCTCCTTTTCCTGCCTCGGGAAGCCCCACGAGCCTCCCCAGGTGGTTTGGTCTGGTACTTGCAACTAAAGCAGGGCTTGTGCTGCCCACACAGCCTGGAGGGGAATAAACACCCAACAGCACCAGTTTTGCATCAGCTGAAACGCTCTGAAAGCTGCTTCCAGTCCTCCCCCAGGCTTTCCCTCAGCTTCAATCCACAGAGGGGTTTGCAGTGATAATCACATGCCTTGCGATGCAGAGGAACAGACATGTCAGAGAGGAGGAAAGGAAGAGGGATCACCCTGTCCCAGCCATCGTGATGCCATTTGGAGTCCCTGAGGATCAGGTTTGCCGGGTTTGCAGTCCCACTGCCACTGCCAAATGATTCAGTGACCTTTCCATGGATACAGCCCTTCTAGGACAGCGTTGGGGCCGACACCGACTGTCCCGGGCTGAGTCAAAGAGATGTGTCTGTATCCAACCCTCTCCCTCCAACGAAATAAAACCTTTACATTAATTATTGACACTGCTGCCCTTATTCCTGTTCCTGCCTGGCAGCGAGGAACATCCAGCTGAGGACAAATCCCACCACCAGCGTGATCTCCTGGAGCTTTCTCTGCACTGCCTTCCACTCCTTGGGGAACACATGGCAACAAGAGGTAACACCTGGATGCCCAGATCCTTTCACTTCACACCGTTGGCCGTGATCAGACCAACTTGACAACCCAAAGAGATGCTGAGGTCTCTAAGTGAAAGTGGACAACGGAATTCAGATTTCCTGCTCTCATACAGCAGCTGCTTTTATGGGCACTGGAGAGGAATCCGACACCCAAGTCCAGAGGACTCTAAAGCCCGACCTGCTCTGCGAAGCTTTTTGTAGATAATGGAGATAAAAGATTCTTTAATTTCAAACTTGTCCCGGCACCAGACAGTGGGTGGATGGGAACCACCTCAGGTTATCCGGTAACAGCTGAGATGTTTTTGCTTAACAGTGAGAACAGAAACCCAGACAGAGTTAATTTAGCCCTGGACGAAGGGAGGGAAGTCCATATGGTTGTCCTGTCACCCCACAACAAGGTTCTCCTCACCCAGGACACAAAGGATGAAGGATCCCCTGAGGAGGGACCACCTTCCCACCGTGCAGTCACCCTTACCAGTGGCATTGCGGGGACACCGGACGGCTGCAGCATCCCCGGCTGGCGTCTCTTTCCAAACCACAGGGCCAAGACTCTCCTCATCACAGATTTCGTGGGGCTCTGCCAGGAGAGAAAAACTCCATTGGTAAAACTTCCTCCTCAGCAAGGACATGGAAAAGGGAGCGGAAAGAGGAAATATGGGAGCGTGGTCTGGGAGCTGCCAGGAGGCCTGGAGCTGCACTCCCAGCTCTGCAGCTGCTCGATCCCTCACAAAGTCACTTCACCTCTCCGGAATTTGCTCTGCCTGTCTGAAAACTGGGCATTCATCCATTCTGAGGATTAGCTCACTGAAATCCATGGGAAAGTCCACTCACATCCTTGCCTTGCCTTGTGGCAGCTCTTTGCAAGAAAACTGCTGTTGCTACCCTCTGCTAAGGAGTTTTATTTCTTAACTTTTAATGGGCAGATCTTTTGTGGGTGAACTCCATGGCTCCAGACTCCACCTCTTCCATTCTTCGGGGTCACCACCTTCAGTGTTGGGTGTATCTAAAATGAGGCCTGGCGTGAATCGGTGGAGTAAGAATGAAGGAAAAAAACAAGTAAATGAAGAGACAAGATGAGCACATCTCCTGGGTGGTCTTCATTCTGCCTGCTTCCATCTTGTGCACAAAAGGGAGAAGATCTGAGCCCCAACCAGTCGGAATTGCATCAGCAGCTCATTTCCAAACACTGCTGCAGAGCCCAGGAGCCTGCAGAAATGTGTTTTGAGACATCACAGAAAAAAAAAAAAATCAATGGAAGGAGGGTTTTGGAAGCTTCTGTCTGTGGGTGGAGCTGAGTCGGTCCCGGAGCTGGTGGGATCTGGGAGAAAAACATTCACCACAGGAGATCTTTGTGCTGAGAAACTCATTATTTACAACATGTGAAGCAGAGGGAGCCATGAGGATGGTGTTAAAGCTATTTGTCACTCCTGAAGGAGGGGAGGAGAAAAAACTTGATTTAATAGTTTTTGATTACAGTTTTTATTCATTGCGCATGTAAAAATACCAATGAAAAGGAAGCTGAATTTGTGCCTGCAGCTGGTCAAGACATGTCCCACTGCTGCTCTGGGACTACCCAGGGACCAACCTGGCTGTGAGGAAGGCTCAGAACTCAAATGATGGGCATGGCAGGTCCCGCTTCTTTGAAGAACTCCTACAAGACCCAACAAGCTGCCTGCCCATCACTGCTCCTGCAGGCGGGCTTCAGGACTGCTTGGCCCCAGCCCCAGCTGCAGTTCAAAGATGGATTCCTCCCCAGCAGATGCTGGGAATGAATAAGTTGCTCTCTCTGCTTAGAAACAGATGCTCCTTCCCCCGGTTTAAAGTTCCTGTGTGAGTAATCGCCGTTGCGATGGAACCCCGGAGGGCGAGCGGGACCCCAGCTGTGCTCTGCACAGAAGCAGGACTCACCCCTGTGCCAACAGCTCGTGGCTCCTGTAGATAAGCCAGAACAAGGGTGGGAGAGAGGCAGTTTCATTTCTAGCCTGCTGATACGGAGCTGTGGGATGGGGAGATTGAATCACCGAGTTGTGATAGCGCTCGGTCACCCACAGAGCCTGTCCCAGAGCAGGGAGTGAATTCCAAACTCCTGTCCCCTGGACCAGTGCTTTGACCACGGTCGCAGATTGTCCCGCGGTTCACAGGAGGGTTCTGGGGTGTGGAAGCTTCCAGCACCCTCGGCTACAAAGCAGCAGAGCACGTCAGAAAGCAGCAAGGGAGAATGCTCACATCTCTCCTCCCCTTTCTCCCCCGCTGGCCTGTCAAAACTTCCTGGTCTCGTCACCCCTGCAGTGTCCCTGGGGACCACTGAGGGATGCTGTGGATCAGAGATGCTCTTTAAAAATACACTGATTGGAGTTGTCTTGCCAGTGAGCGCAGGAGCAATTCCCAGGCCAGGAGAGAATCATTTCATCCTTTCCTTTTTTCTTCTTTTTTCCTTTTTGATGTTGCTTCACAACAAAATCCCTTTCACCAGAGTAACCTATTTGCACTGGGAGATTTTAATAACTAACCCAATTAAGTTCAATTCTTCTGCTCAAATCAAATCACGCCGGCATTTGATACTTTCTGGAGAACAAATTGAGCGGGTTTATTTTTAGCCTCTGATGTTTCCCCACCTTTTCCTTCCCTTGCAAATTAACAACTGCAGCGAGACCCTTCTGGCTGTGAACCCTGGCAGGCCCCAGTGCCTGAGACTTGCCTTTTCCTTTTGAGCACTGCACAGGCATCAACCCCTGCAGAAAGAGAAGAAAAGATCGGGCTTGTTCTGCCAGGGCCCCAGCTGGCACACACTGAAGCTGAACTAAATCTGCCTCGCTCTGTAGACACCACCAGACAACCCGGTGCTAAGATTTTCTGTGGCGAGGGAGAGCTTTGTGGCAGAGTTAGAAGAGATTCTCACACGCCACTGCTAATTGAGAGGCACAGCTTGTAAGGAGAGGTGATGCCTTTTATTAGAGCGGAGCTGCAAAGAGTGACGAGGCTGTCACAGAGCCTCTTTCTCTGTCATCTCCGAGCTGAACGTGCTGGAACTTCCATGCTGAAGTTCTTTGGCTTTCATCTCTTTGTCTTCGGCACTTTGTGAGGGAGTCTGAGGGGTCAGCTCGGCCTCCACGTGGCAGATCTGCCCCCGGGTACTCCCGCATCGAAACTGCCGCCTCCTGTCCTTCAGGGAGACTCCCCTTTCCAGTAGGAACACCGGGATACTGCCATGAGAATCTCTTCTGTCTCTCACTGAGCTGCTCTGACAATTAATTACCCTTTCAGTCAAAGCTCATGGCCTGCTAGGATCGATGCAATCTGACTGCCAGCATCACAGAGGCCATTGATTCCCCATCAGCAATTTCACCAGGCCCTTCAACTCAGACCGAGGAAGAAAGCAAAAATGGTGCACAAGCCCTTTTTTTTTGGCCTCTGTGTAGTCTGAGAGGCCGACAGAAACATTCCCACTTGGAAGTGTTCACTCCAGCTTATTTTTCACATCCAAACCCAGGTTTTCATCTGCCCTACAGCTCACTCACTCTCCATTCAGCTTTTGCACTCTGCAGGAGGGTGAGATTTGGGTAAAGCTCTGACAGATGTAGACACATCTTTCTTTTTTTTTTAAATTTCCAGTGGTGTGCAGGTTTCCTAGAGGTAAAGGGTGGGAAACTACTGCAGCATCCTCAGTCCTCCACAACTTCATGCACTCGAGACTCTGAGAGCAGTTTTTGCTACCAAACAGTTTCTCTTTTCCTCTTGTAATGCTATGGCAACAAAAACATGAAAGCCACCGAGGCAAGACTGGTGGGATTCATCAAATATTCAACACTGTTGCACTGGATTCTGCAATAGTTAAATTAAGGCCCTGTACCTGGGTCATGGGTAGGATTTTATTAGGTTATAACCCTTTGTAGCATTCACATCTCTGACACAGGACGTGGAAACCATTCCCAAAATCCAAAATCGCCCTCATTCAAAGGAAAGCATGAGGGGTCTGGGTACATACCAGGACACTTTCTGTCGTTGCACTGCTTGTACTCCTCCTTGGGACCCTGGCAAGTCTCTCCACCGAAGAAGGGGCCGTAGCACACCCGGTCACGTCTCTGGGTCCCACCTCCACACGTGGCGGTGCAGCTGCCCCACACTCCCCAGGCCTGCCACTTCCCATCCACTGGAAATGAAAAAAAAAAACAAAAAAAAGAGGAGAGAAACAGCCTGTTATGTCCCAAACATAATCTGCAACAGAAGGAGTCAAGATCCCAAGGTGAGCAGAGGAAAAAAGGGTGAGCAGGGTAGGGTTTGGTCGGAAGGGAGGTCTCCTGCCTTGGATCTTTGTTTGGATCTTCAACTGACATTAAGTCAAAGTGTTCCCATTCCCATTCCATCAGCCCTTTAATGGTCCAAGGGTGTTTTTGTGTTTCTCCTCGGCACCTCCACGCTCTGCAAAAGCAGCACTGTCTCTTTCCTCGGGCTGAGATCTGGGGCTGTGCTCCTAAACACTCCTCCCATGGGCTGAGATCCAACCCGGCAGCCACATCTGCCAGGCCAGTTCCATACCTGGAGTTCATTTGGGATGCACAAGGCATGTGTGAAAATAGCCCTTCCCAGAGAAGGTCTGGCTCAGGGATTTAGAGAGACCAGCAGAGCCCTTGGGCAAAAAACCATGAAGAAACATCAAATAAACCTCCCTCCAGCTGTTTCCATTGCACTGATGCTTCGTGTGCCTTGGAAAGAGGTTTGGGATGTCGTCTCATTCCATTGAGTCTTCTCCCAACATCTTTCCAGGATCAGTGGAAATGTGACTTCTTTTACGTTAGCAATGACATTTATCAAAATGCTGCTTCTTTCACGTTAACAATTGTATTTATCAAAGCACCATGAAAACGTTGATTAGCCCTCACAACAAGCCTGCAAGGTAGGGAAACGTTCTCCTCTGCTCTACCCCAACAACTTGGTGACAGAACTACAACAGGGCCTAAGTCTGCTCTTTACTATTTGGGCTTTAATTTTGAGTTACCGCATCATCTTNATGTGCCTTGGAAAGAGGTTTGGAATGTCGTCTCATTCCATTGGGTCTTCTCCCAACATTATTCCAGATTTAGTGGAAATGTGACTTCTTTTATGTTAGCAATGACATTTATCAAAATGCTGCTTCTTTCACGTTAACAATTGTATTTATCAAAGCACCATGAAAACGTTGATTAGCCCTCACAACAAGCCTGCAAGGTAGGGAAACGTTCTCCTCTGCTCTACCCCAACAACTTGGTGACAGAACTACAACAGGGCCTAAGTCTGCTCTTTACTATTTGGGCTTTAATTTTGAGTTACCACATCATCTTAGGTTGAATAATTCCTTTTGGGAGGGTGGGAGATCTGTGTCTTCTCCAAGAAGTAGACAAAAAAATTACCAAAGAAGAGGGGCAGCACCAGATTATGGTGCTTTATTCAGTGATACTTTGTGCAGTGGAGAGTATGACCTGAGATGTTTTGATGGACAAATCTGACATCAGCGGGACATGGCCATCTAAAAAAGAGTTCTGAAGCCATTTTTGTCTTTGAAGATCTCCATAAGTTGCAAAGAAGGAGTGAGATACCCAAACATCAAAACCTACTCGAGACCATGTAGGAAAATTCAATACCTGTGTTAAATACTGCAGATAATGGTGCTACTAGAGAGTAAAGGGATTCCCTGAGAAAATAGACAGACCAGGAAGAATTCCAGTAGGAATTATTATTATTACTATTATTATTATTATTATTATTACTACTACTACTACTATTATTATTATTACTACTACTACTATTATTACTGTTGTTATTATTATTACTCTTATTGCTGTCATTATTATTATTTTAAATCACAGATGAGTAATGTAAGTGACAAGTCTTACACAGACACGAACAAAGGCTTTATTGTGCCAGACCTTCTCACTGATAAGGTTTAAAGATGAGATACAGTGGAGGATTCCCTGTTTGCTTCAAGTATGACTGGGAACGTTTAAATGGTGGGAGGAGAGGAACAAAACAAAAAGAGGAGGGAAGCTGAAGCCCTGTGGAGGCACGGGAAGGGTTTCATTGATATTTTATTGGGGGGTTTTTAAGCTCATGCTGAAAAGCTGAAATCTAAGGTTAGAAAGACACATTCCCTGTGGGCAATCACTCACCTCTCTGGGGTCTCCTGAAACATTTGCCAGTGCTGCATTTTGGCTGGCATGGTCTGTTGGAATGATCCAAACCTCCTTTTCACTGCCCTGAAAAGGGCACAAGTCTCCCCCAAAGAAACATTTTACTGGGACTGCAGAGGAAAATGGCCCAAGAGAAAGAAGAAGTCATTGGTCACCGACCTGGGCACTGGCGCAGGAAGCAGTCCCGGGTCTCCACCCAGTGTCCCTGGCACTCGGCTCCACCGTAGGAGGGTCCGTTGCACTCCCGCGTCCGCTGCTGGGTCCCGTTGGAGCAGGAAGCGGAGCACGAGCTCCAGCTCGACCACTCGTTCCAGTTGCCGTCCACTGAGTGGCCCAAAGAAAGAAAACGAGCGGAATGTGAAAATCTTTCCCTCTGGGAGGGAGCCACATGGAAAGAAATTCCAACCTTTGTCTACCAGGGACTGAGGTAGGGAGGACAAAAGAGTCACAGGGCTTGAGAGAGGGGACAGAGCATCGGAAAAAGTTTGGGCAACTGTGGCAACAGGGATTTTTGGGGCCCTCTGCAGCCTCCAACAGTCCCACAGGGTGCAAGTACGGTAACATTTCAATTTCTATGTTCCACACTCTACGTAACACCAGATAAGTTGAAATTATCGATATTGCACGTTCCAGCATGACAATCCAAACTAATAGCATTGCTGATCACAACACAACATCACACCAGAGGACGTGGCTCATGTTTTCACTGAACGCTTTGAAAGGATCAGTACATTACCGTGACATTTCCCATTTGGGGCCATCAGCACTTTTTTAAGGAACCCATTTTTCAGCAAAGCAGCGCACGAATCTGCAGAGCGTGAACTTTCTCAAGCATGCAAATGCTCTGTTTTTTATTAAAGCACGCCCAGAAACTCGAATCACAGCGTTATTGACAGGAATCCGCCATTCCTGCTGGCTGGGAAATGTGGGAGCAAAGGTGTGCTCCAACAGAAGACCAGGAGCAGGGTGATTGTGTGTGGTCAATGTACTTCTCTCACAGCTGAATTAACTCTGACAGGCTGGAGATGTTTCTACCCAGCAGTGTCTTTGATAATTAAATAGAGGAAGGAGGGACAAGGGAGCTTATGATAGGGACGGGATTGGAGGGAAATAGGAATACATCTTATTATCGTGGTGTGGACTGAGGCAATCCTGAGTGCGGCAGTTACACCCTAATTGGTCCCTGAACAACAGATCCATCACCCACTCTGCTCTTCCTGGAGCATTTTTCTCATTAACAGTGGTCATCATGCTCTGTTTAGATCTAATTAGCTGCTAGATCTCACTCGGTACAAACAACCTGAATCCTTGAAAAGTCTGAATTCTGGCTCAAATCACATTGCAGCTCTTTTTTTTTTTTTTGGCTTTGCTTGTCTGTCCAAGAAAAATAAATGCCAACTGGTGCCCTGTGTAATCTGCAAGGAATTGATCAGCCCTGTGTAATCTCCATTGCAGTTCAGCAGCTTTTTGTTTGCAAACTCTGTAAAAAAAAAGTTTAAAACATCCAAATGAGAAACTGTTACCTCAAAGGGGATCACAAGGTGTGCAAAATCTGGCAGGCGTAAAGGTACTTCCAAAAGGTGCTTGTTTTTAGCAATCCAAAATATTTATGGTTTTATTGTGCATACATTCAAGGCTTCATGCCAGTGCCTATCAATCCCAAAGAGGGGAAATGAAAACCATGGTGTTTGACAGGTGGTTGTTTTCTGGAAATGATCCAAACCTCCACAACGTACATCTGACCAGGTACAAATCAGCATGGCTTTTCTGACTGAAGGTTACGCTGTTAAGTTTCCATGAACTGATCATAAAAACACGGAATCACAAGTTGGTTTGGGTTGGAAAGGTAAAGATCATTTAATTCTACTTCCCTGCCATGGGCAGGGACATCTTCCACCATCCCAGGTTTCTCCAAGCCCCATCCAACCTGGCCTTGGACACTTCCAGGGATGGGGCAGCCACAGCTTCTCTGGGCAACCTGTGCCAGGGCCTCACCACCTTCACAGGGAAGAATTTCTTCCTAATAATGATGGTGTCCATCCTTCATTAACATTCCCCTCTGTTGGAAAAGTGAGATTGCATTTCCCACGTTAAATTTGACATTTACACAAAAAATTGCTTTTGCCAAAAAAAAAGTTGAATTTTTCCGACACCCTCCCCGCTGCTGGTGATCGGCAGCTTATCAGAAGTGTGATAATTTGGAGGTAGGAAAATAAAACATCCAAATCCATAATTTGGTCGTTCAGTGAGGAATTTAGAACAGGTGATTTCCTTGTATTTATTCATAGGCTGCAATTTCAGAAACGTTTTGAAAAAAGGAGAAACTAAAGTGGCTGTGTTGTCCCTCCAGCCACTTGCACTGATGCAAAGATGTCTCTTGGTCAAGGTGCTGAGGGTTCCCATCACAGCCACAGCCAAGGACTGTTTGGTGCCACGATTACGCCACAGTGGGGGTCTATCAAAAATGTTCATTCTCTGGTGGAGCCTGTGAGGAGACAGGCATTGTCTCCCTCCTTTTTCCCCTTCCAAGGACTTGGGGCTCAGCCTGTGGCACCCACAGTTCCCGAGGAACAAAGGCTCCGTTGTCCCCGCGGCAGAGCATTTTTATCAGCTGAAGCAATAAATCCTCGGAGCAGGGTGGTAATGAACACTGCGAGTGTCTGGGGTGTCAAACGCCCATTGTTGTGCTTCAATGACTCCCCCAACGCCGCTCTCATTTGGCGCTGCCAAGCCGCTGATTGCCTTTGTGGCACTAATTAGAGCTGAAGCCTTGCAGTTGGGCCGCTTGTCTTTTCCGCCGCGATTTCAGTCGCGTATTTATTTGTATTTAAATTAATTATGGATCAGTGTTAACTCAGGGTATGCTTTATTGCCCAAGCAATGCCAGCTCTGACTTCTTAAATTTGTCTTTTTATGACAGAGTCAATTTGGTGTCTGGGAGGTTCTTATTCCAAGTAGAGTCTTCTGGACAGCCGCCAAATATCCAAGGATAGTTACTTGGAGTGAAAACTCGATGGGAAATGCCAGGAGGCTTCTCACTGTTTTCACAAAGTTCTCATCCCTCCCACAATCCCTCTCCTCCTCCGGGGACATAATAATGTCTCATAATGACTCTCATTAAACTGGAAAAATGTCAGTTGACATCATCCAGGGATAGGGAGGGAGTTTTGGGGAGCTCCCTTGTGTACAGATCGTGTTCACCAGGACACCCAGAGTTGAATTAAGGGGGCCTATTAACCCAGGGTCTGTCAGAGGACAGAAGCCTCTGGAGCATAAGTGGATTTCCATGTAGTAAAAGTAATCTCATCTTGAGGTTCTTTCTGACGTTTCAAAGCAAAAGTCGAGGAGAGGCGTTTGGAAGTCAAATTTGGAAGTACTGAAAAGCATTAAATTTGGCACGGAAGGCTATCAGGAGTCTCTTAGTCCACCTCACCACCCAGAGCAGGATCAGCCACAAAGAAAATTCTATTGCATGTATATTGAATTAATGGACAGACAAGTAAAACTATTGATTAATTCCAGCACAATGAACCCAGTCAGCCAAAATAACTTTAAACCATTCAATGGGGAGAACAGGTGAGAAGCTTAAGATGGTCTTGGAAATAGCAGTGGCAGCCAGATCCAACCCATGTAAAGTGTCCTCTGCAAGAGATCACTCGGGGCAAACCTGAACCCGAGACATCTCTGAGCTGAACAACCCCAGAAAGCACCTCTGGGTTGCTTCTTCAACGAGTCCTTCCCTCAGGATCCTCCTTAGGGTAGCTCAGAATTTCATTGGAGTCATCTACGGGCCTTGAGGGCGCCTGAGCTGGGGAGACCTGCTGGAGGGGAGGTTTCAGATCTGTAACTGTCCCTACCTGGGCAGAGAGCGATGTTGCAGAACTTGGTTTGCTTCTCCGGGCCCTCGCAGGGGTTCCCACCGAACTGGGGTGGTTTGCAGGTGCGGGTCCGATCCCTGTAGCCTCTCCCACAGGTGGAAGAGCACAGGCTCCATGGAGACCACTCGTCCCAGGTGCCGTGCACTGCAAGGGAAGCAGGAGAAGTGATTTTTCTTTTCCAGAGGAGGTCTGAGGAAGTGAGGGAGCCCACAGGGCACAGCTTCTTCCCACCCGGAACCAGCAGCGTGTGGGAAGTTGGAGAACAAACCAACCCAAAATGTGCAAGAGGAACATCAAGTAATTTTTATGCTTTGATACCGACACCAAGTGTCTGCTGCTTTCCAGTCTTTGAAATAAACCACAATGTACTTTTAGTTGAACCTAATTTTTCAGATTTTTTGAGCCAACATGGAATTTTTTAAGCAAAAGATGGATTTAGCTAGAAAGGAATAAAACCTCACTACCCTTAGGGAAACATCATCGCCATCATTTTGTTGCTCCTTGCCCTTTTTTCTCTCCCTCCCAACATTTTCTTACCAAATCCTCAAAGACTACATTATTTTAAGGCTTTCAGAAAAGATATAATCTGTCTGCTGATTACTCTCATAGGTCAGTGACACCTCAGAGGCAAAGCCAGGGAGACTCCAAAGAGTAAAATGCAATGGGCAACATCCTCCAAGAGTGCTCAAGCTGTCTCTGGTAGCTCCTGGAATTAGACATCTAATCGATTTTAATCTAATCTAATTAGCCTTCTAATCTATATTAATCTAATCTTCTCCAATCTAATCTAATCTAATCTGGCCAAGTTATTTATGGAATTTTAGTCACTGTAATCTCCAGAGGCCAAATGTTATAAGAATGCACTGATCTCTCTTAAAGGACTTCATCCCTTCCAGCTTTGCCAGAGAAGCTAATGCCAAATCAATAATGCTTCAGGAAAACGAGAGACTCAAAAAGAAGAAACCCAAAAAAGCCAAGGACTTTTCCAGTCCTTCATCAGTTGCTGACGGTGACTGATGCCCCGGTGTCAGGAAAGGGGGTTCAAAACTAATTCTCACCAGGCATCTTGCATGATAAGAGATAACCAGAAGAGGAAATACAGGAAAGAACACAGGTGGTGATTTCACCATGGGTGATGGTTTCACCATCACAGAATTGTTTCTGAACAATGATGCTTCTTGTCGGGAGAAATGAATATTACACCAAGTTTAACAGCATAACTCTTCAAAATAATCATAGAAACAGAGAATAGTTTAGGTTGGAAGGGACCTCAAAGGTCATTTCATTCCTGCCATGGGCAAGGGCGCCTTCCACTATCCCAGGCTGCTCCAAGCCCCATCCAACCTGGCCTTGGACACTTCCAGGGATGGGGCAGCCACAGCTTCTCTGGGCAACCTGTGCCAGGGCCTCACCACCCTCACAGGGAAAGATTTTTTCCTAATATCCAATCTAAACCTACTCTCTTTCAGTTTGTAGGCATTCCCCTTTGTCTTGTCATTACATGCTCTTGTAAAAAATCCCTCTTTGTCTTTCTTGTACGCTCCAGGCTCCCCAGAATGTCCTTTTTCAGCAAAATTGTTCCTGACCTGGAAACACCCCAAAGGGCATCTGCCTGCAGGTGTACTGAGTTCATGACCTTTAGGTAGTGTGGAATTGTCCACACCATGTGAAGCAGGTGCCCATCCCGTCGTGCTTGGTCTAGCAAGAGTCTCTGTATGAGGCCTTAAGGCATAAAGAGAAGGAGCAGGGAACAAAAACCACCTCCCTCCAAGAATCACAGAATCATAGAATGGTTAGGATTGGAAGGGAACCGAAAGATCATCTAATTCCAACCACTTTCCTCTAGGCCAGGTTGCTCCAAGTCCCATCCAGGCTGGTCTTGGACACTTCCAGGGATGGGCAGCCACAACTTCTCTGGGCAACCCTGTGCCAGGGCCTCCCAGAAATATCCCGGTGGAGATACCACAGGCAGCCAACGTCCCTCCCCTGCTGCCCACCAATACCTGGGCACACGGCAGAGTTGTTGCACTGTCTCTGCTCCCGGAGAGGACCACTGCACTGGGTGCTGTAGGAAGACGAAACGCAGAACCTGGTCCTGGTCTGCCAGCCCTCCCCGCAGGTGGTCGAGCACACGCTCCACGGGGACCACTCCTCTGCTGCGGGGTCACCTGTGGGGGGTTGGAACAGAAGGTGAGGATGGGGCATCCTTGGATCGCCAGGGAAGAAATTTCCAAGTTACGCGTGGCCAGTTGTGAGATCTGTGAGGCTGCAATGTGTCCTACGGGTGGGGTGACAGGATGGTTGGGAGGGTGTGAGGGCATTGGGGAGAAAATGTGAGAGTGGAGAATGGGCTAAAGGGGTTTTTTTCGGTTCTCTGTAGAGCTGTAACACACACACACAGGAAAAAAAAATATAGGAAGGATGCTGTGGAAGCATCAGGGCACTGGGAAGAGAAAACTCCACCGCTGAAGGTGGTGTAGCCTCTCCAAGAACCGTGTGAGCTGGGATAGGTAACCTCCTCCAGAGACTGTACTAACAAGGATTAGGCAGAGTAAATGTGTCCATAAATGGTTCAGTTTTAAGGATTCAACCCCTTTTCCTGCCTTCTCACAGCCCTTGCCAGTGCAGATTGGCAGAGGAGGAGCTGACAAAGTGGAAGGTGACGGCGCCTAAGAAGGGTCAGCTGATGAAACCCCACAGAGTTTTCTCGGCATCTCCTTGCCCTGTGGAGCTCTGCTGTGAGCATGTGACACAGAACAAGGCTGGCTCTTCCAGGGCCTCACACAGTCCCTATCAACTGCTCATCTGATGGGGCAGCATTGGAAAAGCAACTAAAAATATCCCATTGATGGGAGTGAAGAGCACTGAGATGTGTTCCCTTTGTCACTAATATCCCTGCTGGGCTGTTCCAGCAGCCACAGCCTCCAAATAAGTCACTCTAAGTGTGAAATGAGCGGGGAAAGGACAGTTTTCCATTACTTTTCATAGGCAATATTCCACCCCGTGACAAAATGCTTTTCTTCCCCACATGAAAATAAAAAGCTGGCTCTGTTCCGTTTAATTAAGCCATGCATTGTTTGAGTTTTCAGATTTTTCACGGGTTGCTAATAATTGCACACGATTAACCTGGAGTGTTACATTTGGTATGTACAGAACACAGGCACGTGGCAAAAAATAGACACCAGCACAACAGAGGGGCAAGCCCTTCTCGTTATTCTTCAATTTAAATTCTTCTCGTTATTCTTCAATTTAAATTCTTCTCGTTATTCTTCTATTTAAGTTCTTCAAAACCTCAGAGTGCCCCGTGTCCCATCCCAAACGGATGCATTTGTCAGACCGTGGGTGACAGGAAGTATCACAGCACTGGGTGGAATAGGTAAATATGATGCCAAGGGTCATCCAGCCTGGCAGCCAGCGCTTGGATGTGCCATCCCACACCACCACCCCACTCCCAAAGAAAGCTGGGCAGAGGATGCTGTAATAAATTGTCCAGCTGCAACGTGGAGCAGGAAAGAGACTCTGCAGCTGGAGATCTCAGTGAGGGTTATAAACCAGCTGCATGAAAATATCAGAGCAGGAACTGTGGTGGGGACCGTAAAGGCTGGAGACCACCAAATTTCCCAAAATTGCCTAAAACGGTGCATGTCTGGCTTTTTCCTGGAGGTGGTATATCTATTTGTTTATTTTTATGTATTTACTAGTGTTTTCCACATGCTGTGAAATTTCACGCAGGATTTCAAGCATTTGTGGCTCTCTCCAATCTACTCTTTGGGATTTTTGGTAGTTATCTGTGTTGTTTGGTTTGTGTCGTGGTTTTCAGCACATCTGCCTTGAATGTCTCCTGTCATTCCAGCAACTGGGAATTAAAAATACGTCCCCTGATTGGAGTTTGTTAAATTAATGTGTGTTGAAGGGGAAAAGTTTAGAGGAAGACCTGCCCCTGCTGTAAAATGCAGAGTCTTTCACTCCTTCGTTTATTGTCTGGGCATAGGAAGAGGTGGAGGTGAGGATCAATCGTTCCCTACCTCATCTGTGCCATTGCAATGATTGCCATGAGATGCAACTGCTGTTGTTCATTAAGCCAAAGTTGCTCAAAACCATTTCGCTTCATTAACCTGCCCAGCTGGTCCCAGTGAGATGGAAGTTACGGAGCACTGGTCTTTCTCTGGGACGTGTAGGAGACATTTGCGTGTTTTGAGGCTTTGGGGTTTCAGGAAAACATCAGCCTCGTGTCCTGTTTCACAGGAATTCGATCTCCTGGTAGAGAGAAATCTGCTTTTCCGTGGCAGTTTTCCTGCCTTTCCAGTAAGGAGCTCCACCAGCTCTGTCACACCCACAGTCCTGCCATGCTCCAAGGTCACCACCAGCAAATTACATTTATGGTACCATCACCTCAGCATTTGCCATCCACAGAGCCCCAGACTCCAGAAGATCCCTCTTTGGCCCACAGATCCCAACCATTCCCGCTCCCTTGCCTGCTTGGATGCTCCATGAACCAGCCATACCTTTGCATTTCTCCATCCGCCTTGAGCAACCTCCCCAGTTCCTCACCCAGCAGCCCCCAGTCCCTCAGTGCCAGGCAGCTGGGGGATTTTTGGTAGTTAAACACTCCGAGTTTGGGTCCCAAAATCTTTCTGGGAGGCCAGAGGTGGGACAGGGGAAGCCTGCAGAGACACAGGGGCCTCCTCCATCAGCAGCTCACGGCTTGCAGAGCTCACCATGCCACCAACCTCCCCCTCAGACCCGGCTGGGGTTTTGCAATCTCCATATTCAGACGAGTTACTGAGTCACTGGATGAATGAATGGAGTCTTTGAACCAAATTCCACCTCTCCTACCTCTCTCCTCTTTATTATTTCTGGCTTTTGCTCTTTCACAGCAGAAATAGCTGTGCTTAGAGGTAAATCTCCTCAATTATCGTCCCTCACATTGCACGAATCCTTGGCTTTTAAACCCATAATACAGTTTATTTTCTAAGTGCTGGTGACTCCCTTGGGCTTGGTGTCATTCTGAACCAAGCAATTTATCTCAGTCCACTGGGACATTACGTCCAGCCCAGTCTCCAACCTTGCACAAATTTAACTAATTTTCAAACTGAGTGAGACCCAGTTCTGAGACACTCTCGGGCACGAGACAAATTCACTCTCTGCTCAAGAGAAGCACGATAGTGCCCGTCATCAAAGCTATGAGTGAGAAGAATTTCTGCACTCCTGTGGGTCAAATGGTAGCGAAGGCAAATTACTGAGTGAAGTATTTTGCAATTATTCATCCCAGAATTGGATTCTGACTCTGGTTTTTGATATAATGGCAAGAAGTCCATGATGCTCATTGGGTTTGAAAGCTGCCTAGTCCAGCTCAGTGCTGCTTTGTAATTAAACCTGCCCGAGAGTATAGAACCATGGAATGGGTTGGGCTGGGCTGGAAGGAACCTTAGAGATCACCCAGTTCCAACCCCCTGCCATGGGCAGGGACACCTTCCACGAGACCAGGTTGCTCCAAGCTCCATCCAACCTGTCCTTGGGCACTTCCAGGGAAGGGGCAGCCACAGCTTCTCTGGGCAGCCTGTGCCAGGGCCTCACCGCCCTCCTAATGAAGATTTTCATTCTACTGAATACTGAATTTAAATCTACCTTCCTTCAGCTTAAATCCATTCCCCCTCATCCTGGCACTCCAGGTCCTTGTCCAAAGTCCCTCTCCATCTCTCTTGGAGAACGTTTAGGCACTGGAAGGGTCTCCAAGATTCCCCCAGAGCCTTCCCTTCTCCAGGCTGAACAGTCCAAAGTCTTTCAGCCTGTGTTCACAGCAGAGAGGCTCCGGCCAAATTTGTCTTCACCCCCAGAGGAGAAGGGGCCAAGCCCTGTCCCGCATCATCACTGGCACCTGCAGGCAGCTGTCTCAGCAGGATTGACTTTTGATCAGTCCTGTGATGCCCCAGACTAGCTCGGGAACTAACAGGAGTCTCCCAAAGGATTTTTCAGGGCTCAGTACCCCACTTGAAGTGGGAAGATGGCCCTTGCTGCTCCCACAGATCCAGCTGCAGCAGATGGAGAGGGTCCAGCAGGTGCCACAGAATGAGCCACACTGGGTGTTAATCCATGAGGATGTAGCACTGCGATCCAGGATCATTCCAGCTCCTGGCTGCAGTGCCCCCATCAGTGCCTGCAGCTGCTTTCACGACTCTTCTTCCCCTGGCACTAAGAGAGCAGCAGATCCCTCTGCCAGGAGCCCTTTCTGGTTTAGGGTCTGCCAGTCCGACATTTCCCCATGTGCAAGATGCCTCTCTGTTCGCATCCTGCTTCTGGCAGAGTCCTCCTGGAAGCAGCCTGTGGGCTGAGCCATTCCAGGGACCTGCTGGGCTGGGTCTGGCTCTTGTGCTGTTGCTGGGAGAGGCACATGGGCAGCCAGCAGCACCCTGGCTGAGAGCACAGCCCTGCCAGAGCCTGGGGGCCAACAGGACCTGGACACTAGAGATGTGAAGGGCTGGCAGGAGAAAAGGCTGCTCTTCAGCTGGGCAGGGCTGTCCCCTCATCCACAGTCCTTATGACTGGCATCAGCTGATTTTTGTATTTCATCTTTTTCCAGGTCTTGAGTGGATGTGAAATGTCTTATTCCCTACGATCTGTGCCCATAGGAAAGACGTGGGCTTTGCTTTGGCATCCTCAGCTAAAAATTCCCTCTGATCCCTTGCTGGACTGTACCCTCTGCCTGCATCTCCTCCATCCTGATTTCCTTGATCAGCTCATAGTTGGTGCTCCTGGGACAGCGACAGGCACGTGGGAAGCTTGCGGCAGGACAACACACATCTCCCAGCCCATGCTGCCTCAGGGATGCCACAGCCCAAGCCAGCCATGCTACAGCGGTGGCCACAACGGCAGGGAGGTCGCAGAGATGTCACAGCCCAGATCCAGAGATGTCACTGAGCCCAGATCCAGAGATGTCACTGAGCCCTGATCCAGCCCCCACCTGCACGGCAGGAAGAAATGCCAAACTCTAAACCTGATGGCTGCGTTACAGGCTGGAACAGGAGCTCTGGGGAAGCACCTGGGACCAGGCAGAGTAGGAACGACAGGGGCCTGCCTTGAAGTGCCTTCCTTTCCTCTGCATTTGGACGGAGAGATTAAGCTCAGCTTTACCAGGTTATAGCAGCGCAAACGTCCTCCCTCTCCTGCAGGTTTTACCAGACTCCAGGGATCCATCCTGCAGGCAGTGGAGCTGCTCCTGCTGGAGACAGCAGAGTCTGTGCAGGGTAGAGAGGAAATTGAGGCTGTCCCCTGCTTTGTGCTGAAAACGACAACCCCAGCAGTTGCCCAGTCACCCCCGGATACCCCACACCGCACGGGTTCCTGATGCTGCACCGTGGCAAAGCCCTCCTGGGCTGGGTGGAGCACAGGTAACCTACACCGGAATATGACCCGCTCTCATTTATCATCAAATCACCTCTCTGAAGCCTTTCTAGAGCACGAAATGCTGGCAAGGTCACTGGGCAGAGATTTTAACCTGAGCCAGGTTCAGCACACGGTGCTTTGCCTGAGACCCCTGATGTGTTGAGATCCTGCCACGACACGCAGCCGTGAAAGGAGAGCACGAGACCTTTCCAGACTGAACCACAGAATCACGGGATGGTTTGGGTTGGAAGGAACCTTAAAGATCATCAACTTCCAACCCCCCTGCCATGGGCAGGGACACTTTCCGCTAGATCGGGTTTCCCAAAACCTCATCCAACCTGGCCCTGAATACTCCCAGGGATGGTGCAGATCAGACCTGGTGTAGGATCTAGGTCCAATTCAATCCCATCTTCGCAGATCACGCTGTCTGATATTACCACACATCATTGCCCTTCCGTGGCAGAAGGGTGGAAGGTCCTGCTGCAGAACCTACCAGAGACGAGTCCTTGCACAGCCCTAAAGACCCAGGGATGGAGGAAACCAATCCTGCTGTCTCCCCACCAAGCCCTGCTCACCCTCTCTCACAGTCAATGGCAAGGCATGACATGGACATCAGCAAAGGGGCTGCGTTGCAGCGAGGTCAGCTTTGGCTTCATGAACCACGTGTGGCTGGGTAATTCAGACAAAGCAGTGACTCAGAGGTAGGCAGGGAGATGGGAAAGCGCTCTGTGAGATGGATGCTCTCGTCAGGGCTTTGTGTCTGTCCCTTTTTGCCTTCTCTGGCTGATGGCGACAACACAAAACCCTGTGGGGTGATGGGATGGGAACAAACGGGACGATGACCATTTGTTCAGCGCGTGACAACACGGGGGGAGTGTCGCCCACACTGACCTGGGGGGAAGGAGATGGTTGAGGAGGGAGGGGGGTCATTGAAACAGTGCAGAGAGCCCAGCCCAGCTGGGCAGCGCAGTGACCAGAGCAGTGTCCCAGCTCCAGAGGCCGCTGCGGGAGGTCAGAGCTTACCTATTTGAGGTGCAGGGTACCCGTAGTGCTGCAGTTCGTCAGGGTCCTCTCGCTTTCTGTTATCTGTGGACCTCAGCGATTGGCTTCTGGAATTATAGCGTCCATTGGCTATGGCAAGGTAATGGGTCATGTAAATACACCTTGGTTCACTCTGCAAGATCTTTCACTACAAAGGTTACACGAATTAACGACAGCGACCTGCGACGTTCCCCTGACGTGACCGCCTGCTTTCCAACCCCAGCACCCCTGGCCACCAGTTTTCCCCGAGGTTTCAGCACCAGCCAGCCCGAAGGACTGGGGCTGGTTGGTGGTTCAACCCCTTGTTTTTGAGCGAGATTTGGGACCATGCGGAGTATGATCCCTTATGTCTGGTCTTTAATTATTAATTTCAGCGGTTTTCTAGGGTGTCTGCACTCCTTGCTGCGCTTGTGGAGGATTTATCCTTTTCAGACGTGCTGGCACTGAATCCCGCCATCCCTAGCGGTGTTTCGTGATTTTCGGTGGTGACTGGCAGCGTCACCAAGTTTTTGGTGAAAAATTCTGCCTTGCAACCAGCATCTGCCTAGAAATGCCCTGTGGAGGAACCAGGAAATGCTGAGTGGAGCAGGTAGGTGAGGGCAGGTGGAAAGGAAAGGGATATCTCAATAGGATGTCTCCTTCACAGACTGTACCCTGCCACCAGCAACAAGGAGAGAAGGAATTCTGGCATCAGCAAAGTACCAACAGAGCTGTAACTGGGAACTTTTCCATCTCAGTGAGAGACAAGCTCCTGACCCTTGTGTCCTACTGAAAATCTCCCAGTGGAGCCCACGGTGTTGAGTTCAGAAGGTAAATAATGCATCCACTGTAAATCAAAGGCATTTAACTGTTCCTTCCAAGCCCACGCTCTGCCAGCTTTCCATTTCCATCCCGTGTGGATCAGCCCTGAATTGGCTGGAGGGGAAAACTAAAATTTCTGTTGTCCGCATTATCGGACGTATTGTAACCCTGGAACATTCCCTCCCTAGCACAGAGAGAAACAACCCAGCAATAACAACCAAATCCCATCCAGGAGTGCCTGCTGTAAATCAGGAGAGCTCAGCTGACTCCACCAGAGTCACAGGGAATAGCAGAGAGCAGAGCTGAGCCCCAGTAATCTGTGATCTGGCAGCCAATTTGTTTCCAAACAGCAAGTACCAGACAGAAGATCTTTTCCCCCAAGGAGGTAAAACAGCCAGACATCTTTTTCAAGAAGTATGAACTGCCAAGAGATGAAATGGTGACAAATTTGATCCCGGAACCCCGAGAAAATTAATAAAGGTTAATGAAGCTTCAGTGTGGTGGCAGGAGTCTTTATTGCCATCCAAAAAGGGAAAGCAGAGGAGGCAGAGGAATGATTCAGAGAGTCCCTGCCAGGAGCCGGGCTTTATATTCAGCAGTTTGGATCATGGGAGAGTTTGTGAAATTGTATTATTTACCATCAGTGCTGCCTGAAAGCAGAACTTGAGGAGTCTAGGAATTGTCACATGGACTCCTCCAAACCTTCCCAGCACCAGCTGGTTGCTGGCTGGAGGGGATGGGATGGGGCAGTCACCCACCTGCCACCCTCGAGGGAAAGATACCCACAGCCAGACAGCAGGACCATAAACATCCTGAGATTAGCAAACACCTTGGTTTTGTCTGGCTCTTTCCTGGAATAGAAAGGTCTCAAACCCCAAGTTTTTAACAGCTAAAAATCATGGGACTTTCCTGTGGGAGATTCAGTTCAAAAAAGACAAACTCTAAGTAGTTTCCCAATACTCTTTTTTTTTTTTGAGTTTGTTAGGAGACAAATTATTCCCGTATTTGGGACTTCTCACATGCCCCCACCACCCATTCCTGGTTATACCCACACGCTTTCATCTGCTCCGATTTCAGTCCTCTCCATGAAATCCCACAAACCACAAGAACACACAAAATCTCCATCTGCAGCACATCCCATGGGCTTCCCACAGACTTATTTAGGCTGGGAGGGGAAAGTGGGGCTGGGCATCAAGGAGTAGATGTGGAGCTTGGATGGCTTTGTCACCTGCCCAGAGCAAGGAAGGTGACAGGGAAAACCTGGGGTTGAATACCCCAGAAGCAGTCAGTGTTCACAGATGGACACAGAGACAGGAGGCAGGAGAGAGGGAAGGAAAGATAAAAGAGCAAAATAGAAGTTTTAATTGCGAGTCTAAGACCCTGAACCTCCTCTCACCAATTATTTGGGCCTCTGTCGCTGACATCTCCTAATGACTTATCCCAGTCTTGAAGGACTGAATGATTTCCTTTGCCCCTTGACAGGTATGACAGGTTTGCACTGTTATTTCTCATGCTAATTAAAGCCAATCAGGCCTAGAGGCTGAATGAGTGACCCTTCCAGCTTCCCCCGAGCTTTCCCCCTGCCAGGGTCTCTCCGATGCTGCAGGAAGCCTTCCTCCCCTTTGGAAAAGGACGTGCAGAGAAGCCAGTTTGTCTCCATTTAACACAGAGCACAGCTGGGATTTAACCTCGGCAGTTTCCTGGGAGAGATGCACAAATCAGTCCTGGTTCCAAACAAAGCAGGGACGCATCAGGTCCCTTAGGAACACGGGGAAGTTGGTGCAGGTGCTGCTTTGCTCTGGGTACCTGAACTTTGTGGGGTGGAGGTCAAAAATTAAAGGCAGTGGGGAACTGGTTGGATTTCAGCAGACTTTTTCCCACAGCAGGGTCAGTGGAGAGGAGTAATTCCAGGATTAAGGGAAGACCTAGGCTCAATTTACATCCCAGCTGGAAAAATGCAGTGAGAGCAGCACAAAAAAACCCAAGCACCTTTCAAATGCTAACAGGAGGAATAGAGGGATAATGCTCTTGGAACCAACACGGGGAGGTTTCAATTGCAAGCAGAGGCAAATACATGAGATTTTGAAAGAACACAGCTCAAATGTGGATGTGGAGGATGATCGGTGCCGGCAGGAGTGGGAATAAGAAGCAGGTGACCCAACACTTCTAATGAGAACGTGCAATGTGCCAGACAGCACCTTGCAGCACAACCCAGGGAAAAATAAAATAAAGGCAGAGACTTTGAAGTGCTGTGGGCCAAGGTTTTAACATCCAAACGTGTCTCACCACAGCTGCACACTCTGTACTCATCCTGCAAACAGGAGAGGCAAAGCAAATAGCAGGATCATGAAAATTATTCAGGCAAGGTGGGATGGTGGGAATGAAAGGATGAACCAGAGCAAAGAGGGGAAAGGCGTTATTAACAAAATACCCAAAACGTTCAAATGGAGTGGATGAATCTCAGTGCAGTAAAACTGAAAGGAAAGGTGGGGGCCATAGAGGTTTTGGGGCATCTGTCAGCTGCTAAAGAGTAAAAATGAAAAGCACGAAATCACCAACAACCCCTGAACCCCAAAATCTCAGTGGATGGAGCAGAGGGTCATTCTGGAGGCCACTGGACACATTGCAATTACACCAGCTAAGGAAATGACCCAAAGCATTTCGATTTGAACATCTGAGGTTTGTGAAAACATCCCTGGGGGAGATCTGTGACTCTCAGATGTGAAATGCCTGAATCACCAGCAAGAAAGGGGGCAGAGCAGCAGCAGCAGCAGCAGCAGCAGCAGCAGCAGGAGCAGGCACCTGTAGGAGCTCTTCCAGCTTGCAGTGAATTCTAGCCTGGCCTGCAGGGAAGGAAGATGCTCCCACACAAGCCCAGGATATTTCAGCTCCATGCTCGCAGCAATTTTTTTTTTTTAATGAGAATCAGGGGCGGCAGAGACGGAGACTGAGGCTCAGCCTTGGGAATGTCATGTGGAACATGCATTCCTTCACACCACTAACAGCTGAAGGACTGCATCCTGAACCTGCTGGGTGCTGAAAATCCAGCCTGGAATGACAGGACTGTGCCAGTGTCACCCTCCTGCACCTGACGTCAGGATGTGCTCACCCCTTTCCCAGCCGTGGGGAGCTGTGTCTTCCCAATCTGCATATCCATAAATGTCAGGGGTGGTTCTGCACAGCCTCTTCCAGAGGGGATGGCAGGATTCCAGCCAGCTCCTCTGCTGGTTCTCACTCCCCAGGAACAAACACGGGCTGCCCACATCTCTGATTGTTCTTACATTTCCCCGGCACTGCCGAATTCCCACACTGGGGTCAGCCCTGTGACATTTCCCCTCTGGTTTGGGTGTTGTCTGTCCAGGCTCCCTGTGAGGACCCCCTGCCTGCCAGGTTGTGAACAAACCCAGCTTTGAGAACCTTGCAGCCAAAAAGAGACACTGGAGCACATCCCTTTCTGTCCACGGCGGGTAGACCTGGGAAGCTCCTCTGCAGGCACATTTGGGTTGGCATTTTTTTCCCTCCCGCTATAAAACAGCAGCTCCTGCCCAAATCTGAGAGATGAAGAAAATCTCCCTTGTCCTTTACCTCTAGCAAGGAAAAATCAGAATTACGACAAAAACTTAAGTGTTTTCCTTCTGATTACATCTCTTGAGCTGCCACAAATAAAGGCTCTGCCTAAGCCAAGCTGCTGTTACCAGACAAAGTTTCCTTTTCACTTTGGGATGAGCCTTTAATACATTTTTTCCTCAGTGTTTCAAAGCTTTTGGTTTTGCCCATGGAAAACTTACCTGGCTAGCTTACTGCTGGGCTTGGGTGTGTATCCCTGAGGAAATTTAGCCAGAAGATCATCAAGAAAGAGACTCTATCACATGGAACTGCAGAGATGGTGGCCCAAAAGAGTGGGAAAACACAAAGACCACATAGAAATGGTACCTGTGGAGTCATTCGGCCGTCCCTGTGCACTGATTTCAACTTCTGTGGCCTCCAGACAACGTGTTCAGACTCAGCTCTGGGGCCCAGGTGTCTGCACCCACATTTTGGTGACAAAGCCGGCACAAGACACACCTCTTGGAAAAATGGAGAGATTTTTCCTACCACTCCCACTCCTACACACAGACACCTGCTGAAGGCCCACCCGGGGCAGCTCTGGAAGAGGAAAATGGCAGGACCTGAGGAAAATGGCAGGACCTGGGGAAGGTCCACCTGGGGGAGGAGGTCTGTGACAAGACAGCTCCGGAACATTTGCTGTGGCCTGGCAAAATGAAACAACCAATGAAACCCTCAAAGGTCTTCCGCAAAAGTTCCTCTCAGCAGCTCCAGGGAGCTGAGTGTCAGCACTCTGAGAACCTGCCCCAGAGGCTGGTGATCCAATTAAAGAGCTAAAACACTCCTGCTAATCACCCATCAGCTTCTGAGCAGCTTTAGCAGAAGTGAGAAAGGAGAAGTTAAAGAAGAGAGATGGGTTTATCCTTGTTTTGAAGGCGGTGGGGATGTCTGTGTTGTTTTACCCTGACTTGCTTGGGCAGCAACTTCTCAGCAGACAAGTTTCAATTTACCTCCACAGCAAAGAGGAAAATATCAGAGTGCTCATCCCTGTTTTTTTCTGCTGTTTTATCAGGATTACAGATGGCCCTTTGTTCAAGGAAAATATTTTTTTCCTGCTTTTTTTCCTACTAGAAAATTAAGATCTCAGCTATTCCACAATATCTGGAGAGCTGGTCAGGTATTATTACAAGCTGCTTAAATGCTGAACAATTCTGGATAAAGTTGTTCTTCTGGCCAATTCCTCTATTTTTTTTTTCAATTTTTCTTAATTTTTTCCTTTTAATTAAAAAAATAATTAGAACCTTTACTGCAGCTTATAATGAACACTTAAGAAAATAAGAGTTCCAGGGGAAGAATGAACATTCTACTCATCCCTAACAAATCTATGAGCGAAAGCCAATATGAAAATAACAGTGACACATTTAAAACAGTATTTCTATTCTACTTTTAAATCCTCTTAGGGTTTGGTGCAGATCAAAGCAAGAGAAGGAAAAGATAGGTGCAAGAAAATTTGAAACCCTTCTTGTGTCAAAAGTGCATCTCCTTGGGCAAAGGCAACAAGGGGCAGATTCACCGAGAGGCGAGTTCAGAGCCGAGTAAACAGAACAGTTTTGATATGAAGAGATGCAGGTTTATCTTGAAGTAGGACACAGACCTCAAGATGTCTTGAGGAGAAGTGTCCTGGAAAGATTCATTTCTCACATATCCCCTCAAATCCTTTCCAGCATGAAAACCTCCAAATGGGGCTCAGCAGTTTGTCTGCAAAGAGGGTCTTGGGACACTCAGTCAGAATTGATTTCTTGCTTTCAATGGAATAAATCAGTTTGTGCTGCCCCACTCTGTGGCTGGGCTCTCCTTCCAAGCTAGGACTTTCCACTCAGCTTAAAATTCCTTCTTCCCGAATAATCTAAGCTGAAATGATCTCATTGCAGTTTGGAGGAGGAGTTGACTGGGAATGCAATGGAAAAAGGACAGGAAGAGGACTGAAATAATTTGTTGAATCATAGCCCCTCCAGGTTTTTTGCACTTAGGATTGGCTTTGCTGAACGTTGTGTTCTGGACAAAGTGAAGTAAATAATGAGTAAAAAACAAATTCGTTCTTCATGGAAATCCAACCCAGTCTCCATGGTTCTCCACCCCATCCCACTCCTTGCCACCACAACCTCAGGAGATCTATCGTAAAGAAGAACCAAAGTTTTGCCCCTGGGGAAGATCAAGGGAAGATGTTACGCCCCTTGCTCAGTGCTGATGAGGCTGGACCTGGAAAACAGGGTCCTCCCCCTGGAAACCAGGGTCCTCACCCTGGAAATCAGGGTCCTCACCCTGGAAATCAGGGTCTTCCCCCTCTCACTACTTCAAGAAGGCTGTGAAGGAATCAAACAGGTCCCATGGAGGGCTTGGAAGATGGTTAGAGATGAGGAAGGATGTCCTGCAAAGAGAATCTGGGGAACTGAGTCCCCTCTAGTTTATCCAGCACAGGAGGGACACATTAAGGAGCTTTTTTGCCTGTTGTCCCCTGTGTTCCCATGTTCAAAGAATGACCAGCCCTGCAAATCCTGCTCTCCCACTCCCAGTGCCATCTCTACCTTCTTCCTTCACGCATTGTTCACCAACACCAGCGTGGCTCTTCCTCCAGCTCCACTCAGGCACACCCCAATCCCACAGCTGGACTTTTTTTTCAGCACCAGATTTCAGGTCCTTGCACTCCTACTCTCCCTACTTCAAGCCACAGCTGAGTCATGACTACAAAGTCACCACCAAGCAGTGGAGACCCAGATTAAATATCCCTGGTGTGGACAAACCTCAAAGGGAATTTAGCAATTGTGAGTCAAGGAGATGGAATTCAATATACCAGGTTTCATTAAAAAAAAAAAAAGAAGTCTAAGCCTAATTGCAACATATTTTAAATTTATGGAAATGTTAAAAAATGCATGAAATCATTTTAGCCCTTATTAGAGGAATATATTTATGTCCCTTTATTTGAACTTCCCCCTTATCAGGAGATACTTCCCAGCCTTTGAAGACAGTTGATCTTTCCTTAGTTATTTGACTAGTCAGAGGAGTTATTCAAACATTCTCTACTCGGGATTTGAAATAAAAGGAAGGGAATAATTATAATCAGCCATTTGCTCGCATTTGTTGAGCTGAGTTGTGTCTGCAGTTGGCTTTTCCTCTTCATCCCCCTCCCAACTCAGCTTAAAGCAAAAGAAGAACTGGGGATGAAAGCGCTGGAGGTTCGCCAGCTCAACCCATCAATATCTGACCGGTGTGGGGACTCTGTCCCCCGTTCTCTGGAGAAGAGGACCTGGAAAGAGGATGCATTACAGGGGGAGAGGAGCACCCACTGAAGCCTTTCCATCACTCAGTCCCTGTCTCACAGCCATATCTTTTCCCACATCTTATCACCGGGGGCTTCCATTTGTAAAGGAAAGGGACAGGGTCACTGCTCTTGAACTAAACCAAGAAGCAGCAAGATTAACACCCCTCTTAGCTTTAATTATTTGGGAGAACTGAAAAAAATGCCTTTGAGGACGTGGCAGATTTACCACCACCACATGAAAACCTGACGTAAGGCTGCTTACAGATTCCTATAAATTCTTTGGGCTGCAGGCCCGGAAGGTGCGGGAAGACTGTGCCAGCACGTGCGCACGTGCACGCGAGACGGGCAGGGACGGGCAGGGCCATGCACAGCCGAATCCACACCTTCCCCTGGGCTTGCTGCTCCAACACAGCCCTTGGGCAGCTTCCCCGAGCCTCTGGAGCACCCTCCATCCTTCATGGGGGTGAGGCCAACCTCCTTCTTCCCGGGAAGAGCGCCCCGGCCCCGCGCGTGCAAGGGAACATGCCTCCACTTACTATTGCAAGCCTTCCTATTGCACAGCCGTCCTTCCTCCAGGACTCCCTCGCAGGCCAGGCCCTCGTTGGGAAGGGGCTTGCAGGAGCGCATGCGGGTCTGCAGGCCGCCCCCGCAGTCCTTGGTGCAGTCGCCCCAAGCCGACCACGAGTTCCAACCACCTGGGCGAAATCCAGAAAAGCCCCGTCAGCCTCAGGGAGAGCCCAGGGAGCCGAGGCAACACCGTCCTGGCAAATCCTGCCGTGTACCAGCTGCCAGGACCTGAAACTGGGATGTCTTTAAAAGTGGTGGAAATGGACACTGCAGGGTAGCCCAGAAAGTCAAGAAGGGGAAGGGAGAAGCATTGCCTGCCTTTGCATTGACTTCTCTTCGGTTATTCCTATTTCCTGACTTTAAGAAGTGGTTGGACAACACCTTCAGGCACAT
>VZTA01021032.1:0-166303 GCA_013398855.1 Mohoua ochrocephala
TTGTCTCAAACCAGGACATTGTCCTACACAGAGGGGTCTGTCCTTGCCTTTTCTTCACCTGCAATGCTGTGGAAACACCAAGACCAGGCTGTTTGTGGTTACTTTCTCTGTCTGGAGAGCATTTGCCTTGGCACTCCAGCAGCCTCCCTTCCCAAGTGCCACCCGTGACTCCAGCTGAGCTGTGCACTGACCATACACAGGGCTGCTCGATGCTGAGCTCCCTGACAGCCCAGGCTGTGGTGACTTATCTTGGCCCTCTAGGATTAGCGTGAGTGCTGGCCTTGTTTAAGGTCTTGTTGCCTCAGTTCCCCTTTTGAAAAACGGGAGTAACACCAACTACCTCTTGCATGAGTGTTGTGAAAATGAATGAATTACTATTTGTGTAGTACTGTAATGATGAGTGCCCATGAGGAACAGCCCACGAGGAAATTAATTATTCTATCTTTGGAACAGGGTTTGAATAGTGAGCAGTAAATAGGATGTAGGGCCATTACAGTGAATAATGAGAATGAAGCAGACGAACAGCACCCACTCTGTGCAGTGAGTGAGGCAAGGGCTCGATGAAGAAACCAGGAGATATTGTGGTGGTATGGTGGAAGACCATACCAAGGTGTGTGGTAGAAGAAGGGAACTCTGCCGTGTAGCAGCTCTGGAGTGCTTGGGCCCATGTCACCATCACCCCAAGCCCTTCCCAGCTCTGATGATGGACATGTGCCACACAGCCTAACATGCCCTGTGATCTCACCTTCCCTTTTCCATGGTTCCTAAGGCAGTTTCTGAGTCCAGCCAGCCCCAGTCTCCTCCCATCTGACTCACAGCTCCAGTTTCCTTGCTTGGCCAGGGCCTGACTCAAAAACTGTTTCAGCTTCCCTCCCTTCATCCACAGCCATTAACCCCAGTTCCTATAATAACAGGAAAAAGCACATTCCTAACACAGAGACACCTTCCTCTGTGAAAATCCTAACGCAGCTCAAAACCAAGCAACAGCAGAGCTTCAAAAAAAGACAAAGTAGAATCAGAAAATACACACAAATATGTGCAAATATGCAAATCTACATATATTTTCTAGCCTCAGTAGCAGCTATAGGTTTACAATGTCATCAGAAACTTTCCAAAATTGATTCAATATGATTTCATATTGTATTATTTGTATTATACTCCCAGTATTTATTTGGAGTGATATAGATTAGAAATTACAACTGAAAATAGGATTTTCCCTTAAAATATATCAGCAATCACAATCACAATATCTGGCAGTCCTGATCCTTCTTGCATAATATTGTTAATACTGGCATGCTTAAGAAAGAGAATGCGAATGCCTGTTTCTTGGCCTTGTAGCTGGTGGGTAAATATATCTACATGGTACACTACTTTTTTCATAAAATTATCTCAGCAGTAAGAACCAGTCAAAACAAATCCAAATCTAGCTCATCCTAATTTCAGGTATGCCAAACTTTAAAGGAACCAATGAAAAAGAATCTATGAGTACTGTTTAGCTAGCAAGCTCAGGTTTGAATGGGATATTTTCAGACATATTTTCAGATCAGTTCCCCATTCGTTTCATTACCTTTCAAGCCATATAATAAGATAATCTAAGGCAAGGGATAATCCAAGATTTCTCATTTTAGGTGCTGAATTTGTAGCTCATCTCTGAGTGAGTTTCTTAAATTCAAGATTTTATGAACGTTAAGTTTGTCCACTTTAAAATTGTCTGCAAAGGATTAATGACTATTTTGAACCCTTGGTATTAATGGTTCTAATGTGCTCAGTGAGGAGAAGAAACTTGAAAAAAAAAGAAGAGAAACATTTAGGAAGGAATGTCTCTTAATGCTATGCAAGCCCTGCTGTGAAAGGGAGGGCAAAACCCCCGCTTTTGGCTGATGCTGGTGGGTGGGAGAGCCCCCAGACCAGCAGCTGTGTTCCCCCCTGACTGTTCAGAGGAACATGTGGAGCTGGTGCTGGTGCCACCTTTTATGCAAGATGCTTGAGAAGCAAGACACAAAAGAAGAAAAAGGAAAGGGAAAGAGACCCAGCTTCATCACTCCAAACCTTCACTTCTGCCTTGGCAAAGAAATAACCAGAAGGAAGGAAAACAGCAAACCAAGCTGAGGCTCTTTTGTTCTTCCACCTTGAAAAGGATGGAGCTGGGAAGAATAAACACCAACCAGCAGCAAGCGTTGCAGCTCACAGGGAGCAGTGGAGTAGCTGTGCAGTCAGGATCAAAGACCAGAGGGTCTTTAACACTGCTGCACTCTGCTTTCTGGTTGCATGCTGCAAAACCAGTGTCAGGGGGCACGCACGGAGCTTCATGTGCCCAGTGTCACACAGGCAGTGTTCACACCTTCAGCACATGATTGGGATGTTAGAGGTATAGGCTGAACTGCAAATCCATGAAACCTTTTGATCAGTGCTTCCACAGACAGCCCAGACACACAGTTACCTCTGTCCCACTCTTACATGCCAGCCAATGCCTAGTACAAGTGAGACAGTGTGGTCTCCAAGCAGTACATTCAGTCCCCTACCCTTGTGAATAAGTGACACTAATGATCTGCCAGACCCATCTGCATTTCGTGCATTCCACTCTTGTAACACCATTCCAGCAGGCAGCCAGAGCTTCATGTTTTGTCTTGGGGCCTGTGAGGCTGGTCAGTGCCTTGTCACTGGGATGAAGGCCCAGGTAGTCCCAAACACGCTAGGCAGAAGGGAAGACACGTGTTGGAGGGTTTTCTGTCTCACTGCTGATGATGGGGCAAGTCTATTCTGAGAAACTGATCTCAAGTATTGTCACAGCAATATAACTGCTGATCTACCAAGGAACCATTATTATTGGGAGAGGCTGTAGAAACAGACTCCATGGATGATCTCCAGGCTTGACGACCTTTGCTGTGACATATCCTGTCATAACATGGTACAGAAAAAAGACCGCTTTGTGACATTCATTTCACTGACTCAGCACTCGAAACGCGTGAGCAAGGGCACGAAGGAAGCTAGTCCATCATCAGGGAATCCTGACAGGGTGAAAATCCAGGACTCCTTTGTATCCAGGGTGCATGACCTTGGCATCATCTAACCCAGCCAATTCACCAGTCTATCAATCTACACATATCATTTACTTGTTCCAGTGCAGCAATGTCTTGATATAACTGCTGCCAGTCTCTATTTCATCCCAACTAAACTCCCATTCTGCTTCCTATGCTGCATTGAGGGTTGGAGCAGCAGGATAGGATTCTTGGAAATGGCAAACATCCTGAATCAGCCATAAAAGTGTGCCGTGGCAGCTAACCATAAAATGGTTTGGGTTGGAAAGAGCCTTAAAAATCATCTAGTTCCAACCCCACTGCCATAGGCAGGGACAATTTCCACTAGACTCAGTTGCTCAAAAACCTCATCCAACCTGGCCTTGAACACTTCCAGGGATGGAGTATCCACAACTTCTCTGGTCAACCTGTTCCTGTGCCTCACCACCCTCACAGCAAAGAATTTCTTCTTAATATCTCATCTAAACCTACTTCTTTCAGTGTAAAGTCATTACCTCTTGTTCTGTCACAACATACCCTAAAAAGTAATGCAAATTTTCCACTCAGAAAATTTGCCACTAGGAACGGGATGCAACTGTATCACTGGCATTGGTTTTGGTTGGTTTTCTTCTTCCCTCTCCCCTTCATTGTTCAAAGATTTAAGGAGTGGGGCCATCATTCCTTTCACACTAAGCTGCCAGGTTGCTAATGTTCCCATGGATGGCTTCCTATATCCTCCAGATGTTTCTAGGAACAAAGTGAGCTTGGCAGGGTGACACCAGAGGTAAGTGGGAAATAAATCAGCCAGTGGAATTGGTGGCTGAGGTGGTGCCTGGAGCAGCAGTTACTGCTCTAAGCTGCGGTGGGCAAGCCCTAGAGCAGGAGAGCTACAAATGCACCAGGATCTCTGCTGAGCAGGGTCGATGCCTGCATAACCTGGGAGGTGCAGCCTTTGTGGGACAGTGGGGACAGTGCTGGAGGTGGCTTTTGCCCCAGCTGACACAGAGCAGGAAAACCTAGGTTCCCAGTCAGAGCTCCAAGCAGGTTTGCTGCCAGAAACCAGGCATCAGGGATTCTGCACTGGGGAATTTTGTCAGTGTCTGTGTATTTAGTCAGATTTTCCTGTAATAAAACTACATTTCAGGCACTCTGATTTTGATAACATGGGAACTGGCAAATAATTTATGTTTCCAGCGCTGTTTTTCCTGATCCTGAAGGAGCTGCTTCCCCAATATTTTTCATGAACAAACCTTCATTTTGTCTTTCAGCACTTTATTTTTTTCCCCCATAATTTTTAACCATCGTTTCCAGTGCCCTTCTCCCTGGACTGTGCCCAGCCACAGTGGCCTGCGTTTGTAATTATGGCAAAAACTTGTCTCATGACTAGGCGATGACTAGAGATAATTCCCCAGAAGAAACACCTACAGAAGAATGCCATTTCTGCACTTTTCCTCTCCTTTTGCTTGGATTCATCAGGCTGCTGCTCATCCATTGCTTATTATTTTTAACCCTTCAGCTGTATCTTTTCTTTTGAAATGAGATAATTCCAACTATTAGAGTGCATTTACAATATGAAAACTGCTGTATTTACCATAATACTCCCTACAGTCCTAAAGTGACTATAATTCACAAATTAATATCAACCTACTTGCTTATCTCCGAGTTTGTCAGTAAAAACAGTATGTGGGTCTGACTCATTCTGTATGAACAATGAAAATATCTGAACTTCTTCCAGCAGAATGGCAGGAGGTGTTGTGCTTCTGTGTGATTTTAGATTAAGATGCACCTCCACTGGAGAGGAAATGCAAAGTCCTGCACTCAGCAGGAAAAATTGCTGGAAGTCCATCTTTTCTTTTGGGTCAGTTTGCTTCATAGCTTAGTGTCTCGATGGCAAATCTGGATGATGGCGTTTTTTATGGTCAATATTTAAGAGCTAGGGATTTAATTCTCAAATATTCATGACATAATCTGGATATAATTAGAATAAGACTAACGGGTTTTCACAAAAACACAACATGCATTTTAATGCTGTTCTTGATTTTCTTTCTTTTTTTTTTTTTTTTCAGTTGTCTGCATTAGAGGAGAAAATAATGAAATGAAAATAACTTAGGTAGAGTGGAAACTGGACTATGGCGTTTTCTGGCACGAGTCATGCATCTCCTCGGGGGGAAAAGCTTTTCACATCACAAGACACATGTTTGACTTACCAATTTGATTCAGAGACGCCAGCAAAGGAGTGACACGGCTTCCTCTAGCACGGTAAGTGCTGTATTTCAGTATGCTGTACACACTCAAATTCACTGTGCCCTCGCCCCGCTGTGTGAACACAGAGGTCCCTACAGTGTGCCAGCTTTCGTGTGTGTTCGTGTGCACGTGCACGTGTCAGGCAACCCGGGCCACGGTATCATGCCTGAGCCTGGGAGCCAGCTGATGCACGAGCTGAAGGTGAAAAAAATGCTATTGCTCCAGTTAGGAAGCAGCAACCATAAGTCACCCTTAGGCATTCTCGTCTGGGGAGAAGGGAGAATGACACCGTAGCTGTGGAACGACCAATTCTCCTTGAGCTGTAAGAGCAGAACAGCTAAGGTGTCCTCTGGGGAATCCTCAACAAATTCAATGGGTACTTTCAGCTGGCTTTCAAGTGACTCTGTGTAGCTGCTTAGCTGTAGCTCCTCTGTGGGACTGAGACCAAACTGTGCATGTGTGTGTGGGGGGAGCGTAGTTTCTATTCACAGCAAAATTAGCAGTTCCACGAGATAAACAAGGATTAACTTTTCACCTTTTTTTTTTTTTTTGTTTGGGAAAAAGACAACTTTATTTTTTTTTGGTGGGGGGAGGGTGGAAAGACAACAGCAGCAGAAGGATCCAACTCTGCCGGCTTCATCTCTGCACAGTGCCCACACATGCAATTTGAAGCACAATGCGAGCATTGATGTTGTGGGTATACCTCCAAGAGACGTAACTGAGATATTCTGAGGCAGTCATTAACACTTTGGGCTCTGAGTCAATCCACAGATCCAGAGGACAAATGGGAGTCACAAATATTTCGGTCAACCTAAGGGGGTTTGATGTAAAAGGATATTTTAAGTACTGTATTGTACTGTACTGTACACTCAACTAGTGTCACATTATTTATATAGCGGTGCATCAGTGTTACATTATTTTGTTAGTGGTAACTAACAAAAAGTCCCCTTCTCCTCGGTAGTGCTGAACCTCAACACCCAGGTGTGCTGCACCTTACAGGGGTGCCCGGAACAGCTCAACAGCATTGAGCCATGAGCAAGTGAGCAAGAAACCAAGTAAGGTAAGGTAAGGGGGAGCCTATTTATGCTGCTGAGCTGTAACAATATGGCTGGAACTTGTAGTTCTCTCTTCTTCTCCTTCCAGCCAGCAATGCTTCTCGTGCACCAGCTGCCGTCTGTGGTATAAAGGGGAGCCACTGGGCTCTCCAATGGTTGTACTGATGCTTAGTCTCAGACTGAGCCCAGGATCAGGCCAAGGCTGCTTCAGGGACCCAGGATGCATAATTTCTGGCTCCCACACAGCCTTCACCTGCAAAGCTCTGAGCAGAGTCCAAAATATATTTTGCATACAAATTAATGAGATACATTTATAGCACCCCTTAGACAGCTTTATTCTGTTAGTGCTTACCTTTATTACTGTGTAACATACTCAGCTCTCATTGTCATAAATTGTGCTCTACTTTTGAAGGGGGAGAATAATTCCATATAAAAGATAAATAAATATGAGGAACAAAATGTTGTCATTTCCTACGTGGCTACCAAAAAATGGCAAAGTCATCCCATGCATAAATAAAACCTCCTTTCCTGACACCTTGTGATTAGAATCTTCCATCCAACTTTGACATGCCCAAAGTCAGCATACTTGGGAACATCCCTGTGCCTCAAATGTGCATGAAATAGTAGGACAGGGCATGGACCACTGCATCTTAGGGGCTTCCACAGACTTCAGAGCCTCTGGGAAAGGTGATGTTGCGGCCTTGAAATCATCTATACAAGCTAAGTAAAGTTTTATCTTCAGCAATACCCAGACGGTTCCAAAGATAGGTAGCACAGCTAAAAACAAATGGGTGAAAAAATAGCTTTCCTCTGCACTTGGCCAACTTAACCTGTGGGTTTCTGCTCTGTGACATCAAAATATCCACGGTGTTGGCAGGATATTTGCAGTGTTTGCTTTTGTGCATTTTCATACACACATATTTAATAGCCAAGGGCCACTGGTTCTCACTGTGCCCAGGCCAGTGAGATATCACTCTGCCTGCCTTGACTTCAATTTGTGCTGGACTAAGTGATGGCAGAAGCACTGCTCTGCCGCCTTGCCAGCCCCTCACCCGTCTCCACTAAATCACAAGTTGCGTCCCAGCAGATCAAGGTAAATTCCAGTCAACAGCACTTTAAATGAGTAAATTGGAAGATGAACTGCAACATCTGAGGGAGGGCAAGCACAGGCATTTTGCTGCTTCTGAGGTTTCCTCCAGGCGGGGAGAGGGGCAGGGCACCTGGGGGTAACCTTCTTCCTTACCCCAACGTGATTCACCGGGGCTCGTGAGTCACAGCCATTAGACATCAGGGGAACATGTGTGAAGAGGTATTATTCAATGTGAGTGAAGGTTGCAAAATTGGATTCTATTGTAGGAAAGCTTTTAAGTTATATTAGCCTATGTCTGCGAAGCATTTGTAAAAATTTCACTTTCTCTAAAAAAATACTATTTTGATCTAATTTTTTACAAATACACAGAAAATATGAACCACCTGGACTTCATAGGAGTTCTTCCAACACACGATTTTTAGCACAAGCGCCCTCATTTCACGGAAGTTTCCCTGTGCTTTGCATCAGTACAAATTGTAGTGATGGATATGGGTGCTGGAGGTGACCCACACACCTTTGGGGACCCAGGCATTTCTGGGCTGTGTCATGGAGACCCCAGCTCTCTGCAGTCAGAGCTGCTGGCGTTTGGCCATTCAGAGTGGCTAGCAGTGAATGCCTTCAAATGCTTCATCCAACTAATTATATTTATTAAATAGTTTAGTCTTGTATTATAGTCTTGCCGTGCTCGACACGGGTTCTGCACTGTCTTCAGATGTTACACTCTCCTTTTCCAGTCCCACAAATGTTTAATGATACTTAGACAAAGTATCACAGAAAATACCCCAGTACAGAATAGGTAGTCCTGTATTTTCCAAAAAAAATGGTGTTCTTGGGATATAGCATAGCATTAAAAAAACCCCAAAATTCTGTATTTCCTTACAGACTCACTATTGTCTACCATTCATAACTAACTGCATTTATGAGTAATGGAATAATTCCTTACATGTGAGGATAAATGTACGGTATTATGGCATAATCAGGTAGGATGTATTTCAGCAGAGCTTTGAGTAAATGAAACGTTGCAATTCGGAGGTTATCTGGAAGATCAAATCCCCAGTCAGAAAGCTATATTGTTGCCTTCATTTTCCTTTCCCAACCCCATGAAGGCTTAATTGGCAGCTAGCTTACATTGTGATCTTCTAGCTTCTTAGAATTTTCTTTTTTTGTTACCCTTTTTTTTTTTTAATGAGCATTTTCTCAAGGGAATTAATTATTACTTTGACTGGTACATTCATATATTTCTATCGAGAAGTTTTATAAATTACCAAACTCTTGACACAGTGTGCAACTGCAAAAATCACAGAGTATCTGTAGTTCTTTCTAATCCCATTAAATATTTTTTTTAATCTGAGGTTCATTCTCCTCTTTGTTAAATGGCAGCGTTCAGTCAATTGCAGCTAATGTCTAATGTGCATGTGCTGTGACACTGCTACAGGTTTACCAAAGCTGCTGTGTAAAAAGAAATACATGTCATGGAGTTAAATGGGCTTGAATGAAGGAAGAGTTTCATCACTGCATGGGCATCGTTTCTGCAGAGAGAATGCTCGCTAGAGACTTGATTGTTTCTATTTTGTTTACATTTTATGCAGAGCTTTTAGAAGTGTGCTCACTGTGAGGCACTCCGGGGGAAAACGAAGTTTCTGTACCAGTCACCAGATTAGGAGGGGGCTCTGTCCCAGGGCCTCAGCTCTGTCTTTGGACAAGCAAACTTCAATTAGTTCAAGGACCGAGACAAGCCCAAAGGCTTTGGCAGTTACATAGCTGCAGATTCTTAAGGAACAAAATATTCCATAGCTGCGTTCCTCCAGAACCAAGTGTAACAACAGCCACATGCCTGTTTGAGTCCATTCTTGATCCCCAGGGAAGATGCTCTGTACCCTTCCTAAGCCTAACAAAACCTCTCTTTCGCATCCTTTTTGTTTGACTCCTTGTTGCTGTTGCCTATAACTCGCACCCTTTCTTTTTCTCCTGCATGGAAGCGACTGTCACAAAAGACTTTGGGTTTCAGCCATATGCATCATCATTTGGTGCCCTTCCCAGTCAAGGTTCTGGGACAGGAGTCTCCCAATCCCTGTGCTTGGTCTGGTTTTGCTTGCAGCAAGCTCTCCTTTGAGCAGGTCAGTACAAGGAGGAGCATGGGGGTGTGGGTCCTGCCAACAGCCTGGGCTCTCCCCACCGAGGTCCTTTCCCACCAGTGTCCCTTCCACAGGGAGGCCTGAAAGTCTCCAGCGTGCATTAATGAGGAGGCACCTTGTTCCCTTCTACTTTCTCTCCTTTCCAACTGAACTGGCTTGCCAGAATTAAAGTTACCCTCGGTGTTCAAGTTACAACTTTCCTAACAAATGAAAACAGCAATTAAGGCTGCCACTTCATTCCTAAGTCACACCATTTTGTCTAATTGCAATATATATAATACATAAGATCATGCTGTGCTGGGGGATATATATGCAATAACCGAACACTGTGGCATGATTTAGGACAGACTGGCTTTGAATTTCTTTGTGTGAGCAGGTGGTGTTTCTACACTGCCTCAAATATATTCATCGTGACACTATAAGGTCAAACTTACCCCTTCTGAGCGCTTGGCTTTATTACTAGCCCGCAAACTTCACATGAGGCTCTCTTTCCAGGCTTTCCAGAAGGTATTCCCTGGTTTGCTCTCAGCTCCTCCGTCCAGTGGGTATTTGCACAGGTCTTATGTTTTAAGGGACCTCCCAGGGCTACTTTAAGGAAATTGCAATAGGTAAACTAGTTCCTGCGAAGATGTTACTGTCCATCAGCTGAGAGGGGGTAGTTGTCAGTGAGCTCCTTGCCCACACCATCTGTCAAAGAAAGTATTAGCTTACACCCTCACATGCCTTATAATGGAAGAAAGGCAAATATAGTGCTCATAACACCCACTTGAAGAAAGGGGAGAAAGCGCTCGCAGTGACTACGTGCCCTATTTTAATATAATCTCCACAGTGTGCAATCCTCTAGGAGAAAGGCACCGAGGTAAATGAAAGATGGGACAGGCTGCAAGGTGAGTTTGCCAAAGGCTGATTGTGGCAGAGAAACTGGATAGCTTTCTTCTCTGAGATAACAGATTTTCTGGACTAAAGAAATGCAGTAGGTCTCATCTCTATGGACTTGTGAAAAGTAGGTAATAAGGTGCCACATGGGAAATTATTAGTTAAGCTGAAGAAGATGGGAATTAGTTCAAAAAGTATAACGTGGATAAGAAACTAACTAAAGGGAGATGTCAACTGATTGTGTTGAAAAGGGAGATTCAGCCCTGGAATGAGGTTACCTGTTGCCAGGATGTGGGCTTACAAGGTTACTAGGACCTAGCCTTTATTTGTGAGCTTCATTTTGAAACTGTGGTGCAAAAAGTAGGCCTGCACTAAAAAAAAAAAATTAAAATTGCTGGTCACAAAAATCAGTGAGACATCATAAATGAAGAAAGAGCTAGAAGAACTGAACCACACCCAGAGTGCAGAATTGTGTACTTGGAGGTCAACATTGCACAAATGTTTGCTTTTCAGCTGGAAATGGCATTGGAAAGACTTCAGAAGTTCTTGTTGATTCTGCTGTGGCTCTAAAGTGGCAAAGGGATGGAGATGGTGGCCATAATCCCTACATGGATGATACTTTCCACAGAGGCACAGCAGTGTCAACAGCAATATGAGGGCCCTCTTCCACCTTCAGCAAGCAGCTCTGGGTCTCCCCACGTCCAGGACCCGTCTCTTGAGAGAGGGGCACAGGAAGGCTATGAGGCACGAAGGGAAACAAGAACCCATCTGGCTAAAGGGCCACAGGGGAACATCACCTGCACAACGTAGTAAAACATAGGCTGAAAGGGGAGCTAATTGTTCCCTGTCAAAACAACAAGGGGGTAAATGCTAGGCAAGAAAAAATAGTTATTACACCTAAAGGACAACATTGTCATAAATACTAATATATATATATATATTTATACACACACACACACATATATGTATATGCTGAATAAATCTAGGCTGAATATTAGAAGCAGATTCTAACCATGAAAGACTCGTGTTTCTAAAACAGTCTTCTGCCCACAGTTACAAACCATATCTAATTTCTTTTAATAGGGCACCTGATCAATTTCTGAAATGGAACTACATGACAATAATTGATTATAATTATCACAGGGGATAAGGCTTAGTGACCAAAGACATCTTTTCTAGTTCTCTGCTCCTATGAAATGATTTTTCTCGGTTTGAGATTTTATTTTTCTAAGACTATTTGACAGACTCAATAGAGAAATTATTTTAAAAATATATTGCATTAGTAAATTTTTCGAAAAAAGTATTTAAAATGTGTCCTGTTTTACCTACATGCTCGTTAGTGATGATTTGCTCCTTGCCATCTCTATGTAAAGTTACTCCTGTTAAGGAGATTCTTAGTCTTTTACCTCTGCCTTCAATGCCGCATTAAAAACTGAGGGCCCAAGGGGAATAATGTCATTCTGCTATGAAAAATATACTAAATAAGGGTGGAAATATTCATGGAGATAACTCTCCTAAATGCAGATACCATGGAAATATCTCCTTTTAACATTTGTGTCAAATGTTTCAAAGTTGGAGCAGTGCAACTTCATGCCCATTTTTGTCATTTTGAATTACCATATTCGTTCTTTTGCTATATCTGTGCTAATCTTTCCCTCCCCAGGTTGTCTATGCCAGTTCAGATTCCGACCCCACACATTGCCGAAATGAGCCAACGTCAAGCCAGAGCTTGCACAAGGAAACCAGGTGGGTAGAGACACGTCGAAAATTTAACCTTTCATTGCTGGTACTTCCTCTAGTCAAAAATAAGTGGGAAAAATGTTCAAATGTGTGATTTTTAGCACAGGTGGATTGGTGGATATTTTTATACAAAGATGGCAAATTTAGTCCAAAGGTTTTTCGCTGTGTGCACTGTCTCCGTGATCGGCTTTTGCACATTGGTGCGTGCTAATCAGTGATTAGGGAATAAGGTGAGCATGACTGGTAAAAGATAACTGGAGAAAGCTCTTAAAAAATTCAAGGCCCCTTCCCATGTGTGATTTTTCCTAAATGACTTTGGCTTGCTCCTTCCTGAGGTGCATTGTAGGGGAAGGGTTTGAAGTTCCCTGAATTTGCATGTCTTTGCTGGTCAAAGTCAGAATTCTTTGTTTCCTGTACATTATGGGAGCACATAAAGAAAAAAAAAAAAAACCTACCCACTCACACACACAAAGTGGGCCTAGGGCACTTAATATTTTATTCTCACGAACAAGCTATATTTTAAAAAAAAGGGAAAAAAAAGAAAAAAAAAAGAAAAAAATAAAAAAGCCACCCTGTGATGTGAACCAGTCAGTTTGCCAGCTTGAGCTGAGAAGCTGGAGTGACGGAGGCAAATTGGTTTCCAGCAGTTGCAAGGGAAACCTCAGGAGACGGCTGGCTCTGCACAAGCAAGCTAAGCTGTGCTTTACAGTTATGGCATTAAAGTCCAAACCTCACAGAAGTGAATGAGCATCTGAGGAAAGCTAATCAGAACTCCAGGTAAAGGACCTTAAATCTGCACTGCACAGACATTGACCCGGACTTTTCTCTGAAGATTTACTAAGTCTTGAATGTCCACAATGTATAGCAGAGTAAAATTCATTATACAGTGGTAAAGGTAATCAGTAGAGCATCTGGTTAAATTGTTCCAGGCAGAAGAGTGAAGGTAAAATATAGAGGAGCATATCAAGTTTTATTTCATATTGCTCTGTGTAGGCTGAACACTACCTAAACTGCTTTTCCTTCTTCATTTTTCAATCTTAACTCTTTCAAACCGGCGTACAGTGACCACATCTCTTACAGAATGATACAGGATGAAATATTAATTCATCACTATGGAATATACAGAACTACCATTAAACGAGTAAACCTATCAAATTTATAATCGATGGGCATAGAATAATCATTATTTTACCACTTAGTTTGATAGCAAACATTTATTTGAAAGAGGACTGTTATTAGCAGCCTGCTTTCAATTAAGAATCTGTTCCTTTATGACTGTTTTTTGAAGACTTAACATCATGGCTGTTACATAAGTCTCATCAGATTTTTGGCATAAGCATTCTTAGGCCAGATGCAATAAGGTTTCATTTGGGTAAATTGTCCTTCTAGTAAAAGACACAGTTATAAAAAAAAATGTTTGGGTTTCATCCCATCTTTCTCACTGTCAGGAAAGACAGGAAAAAAGTAAATTTAATAATGAAAAGTAATGGCGATATTTACAAAGATAATGCTAATTTGTGCTGTGCGCTTGAGTGGTGGCATGAGGTGAACATTTGTCTTTTGTAACTGAAGCAGAACCATTAAACCTATTTCACACAGGCTGTCAGCCATCCGTCCAGTGGCAATGCCTTTTACTCACAATTAAGCAGGCTACTTTAAGCTTTGTCATTTGTTTCACTTAAATTAAAAAAAAAAAAAGAAAATTCAAACTTTGCTTGCTAAAATCAATGTAAGTAGGAGAAATATTTGAGTTTGGGACAATATGTCAGCCTGCTACAGCTGAAGATAGAGGGAAGAAATTTGAAGAGGCAAGACCAAATCATTTGGGGACCAGCATGAAAACCCACTGCAGAAACAATCCCCTCCCTGTGCAGGTTGTTGGGGCTTCCTGATACCTTCTACAACAGGTGTGAGGCTCTGGAACTAGAAGGCCAGACAACTGATGACGTGGGCCAAGGTCCTGCCGGGACAGTGGGGCCTCCTAAAACACCATCACCTGTACCCCGCATAAAGACCTGCTCTGTCAACAGGAAAAGAAGGGTGGTTGTAACAGGAGACTGCCTTCTAAGGGGACCAGAGGGCCTGATATGCAGGCTGGACCCAGTTCACAGGGAAGTCTGCTCTCTCCCAGGGGCTCGGATAAGGGACATGACTGGAAAACTCTTGAGCCTAGTAAGGCCCTCTGATTACTGTCTGCTATTGGTTGTTCAAGCTGGCAGTGGCAAAATAACAAAGAGAAGTTGGAGAGCAATCAAAAGAGCCTTCAGGGCCCCGGGATGATTGGCAGAAGGATCAGGAGCACAGGTAGTGATTTCCTTGATTCTTCCGGTAACGAGTATAATTGATATGAATAGGCAGATCCATCAGGTCAGTGCATGGCTCCAAGGTTGGTGTCAGTGGAAAAATTTTGGGTTTGTTGACCATGGAAGGATGTACTCAACACCTGGTCTATTGATACCTGACGGGACACACTCAGAGGGGAAAAAGAGCTCTGGCTAGTGGGGCTTGTTGACAGAACTTTAAACTAGCTTGCATGGGGGAAAGGAATAAAACCAGGCTTGCCAGTGATGAGTGAAGGGATGGTGAGACAAAACTTGAGGAAACAAGCACTATTGGTGCCTCAATGTGCTTCACAAGGTGTTGGCTACACTGTACCACACCAGAAACGCATTTCTACACTAATAACTCAGCATGAGGAGCAAACAAGGAGCTGGAGGCTTTGGCCAGTCCCAGAGAACTGACATCACTGGCACAAGTGAAACCTGGTAGGAGGAGTCCTGTGACTGGAGCACCACTTTGGATGGTTACAGGTTCTTCAGGAAGGATGGGCAGGGCAGAGGAGGTGGCATTGTATGTAATGGAAGGGATGGAATGCATGGAGCTCACAACTGGCAGTGGCACAGCTGGGAGCCTCTTGGTAAGAAACAAGGGACGAATAAATAATGGAGCTGTCATCGTGGGAGTCTGCTATGGACCTCTGAGTCAGGACGATGGCGTTGACAAGTTATTCTTTGAGGAACTAAGGGACACTTCCAAGTCAACTGCCCTTGTCCTTATGGGGGACTTCAGCTGGCCAGAAATTAACTGGGAGCATCACACAGCTGGTACAGCCCAGGCCAGAAGGCTCCTAAATAACCTGGATGACAACTTTATGAAGGAACAGGTGCTAAGGGAGCTGACTCAGAAAGGTGCCCTCCTTGATCTGCTGCTTGTCGACAGCGTGGATCTCATGAGCAAAGTGGGTCTCAGTGCCCTGAGTTGGAGGACCATGACTGTGAGAATGATCAACTCCCAGTCAGCCCTGAAATTTTGTGGGATCTGCTGCTCCAGCAGATGAGATTGAGGGAAGACCTCATTGCAGTCTACAACATCCTCGTGAGGGGAAGAGGAGGGGCAGACACTGATCTCTTCTCTGTGGTGCCCACTGACAGGACCCAAGGGAATGGCCTGAAGTTGTGACAGGGGAAGTTTAGGTTGGATATTAGGGAAAGGTTCTTCACCCAGAGGGTGTTTGGGCACTGGAACAGGCTCCCCAGGGAAGTGGTCACACCACAAAGCCTGACAGAGTTCAAGAAGCATTTGGACAATGCTCTCAGGCACATGGTGTGGCTCTTGGGGATGGTGCTGTGCAGGGCCAGGAGCTGGACTCGATGATCCTTGTGGGTACCTTCCAACTTGGCACATTCAGTGATTGTGACTTCTGACCCAGCTCTGCCCTCCTTCCCACTTCCATACCATCATCACCAGCCCCCTCAGGAGGGACACAGCCACCAGAGGGATGAGAGTCCACAGCCAGACACCTTGTTTTGTGCACAATTGAGTAACAGCGGAAAAATTCCTGTGCACCTGACCAAGGCAGCTCCCCAGCTGCTCTGCTCTGCTCTGCCTGGCTTGCATAAACTCTCCACCTGGAGAGGCAGTGGGAGAAGGAGGAAGCAGAAGGAATGAAAGGGACTCAGACACCCAGGCTAATGCAGAGATTATTATTATCATGACTTTATTGACAGTCTATCAGGTTTGGATGAAAAATTCATAGATAATGCCAGTATCATGTTAATGGGAAGTTCTGTAGCATGTATTACAGGCATTGTAAGGATGCCAGAGCAAATCCTCTTTCAGTGCTGAATTGGGTAATCTGTTGCATTTTTAAAGGCCATTCGTCCTGAGAGATTATGAATTTATATTGCCTAAGGTTGTATTCCATCATTACAAAAGTGCTAGAATCCTCCTTAAAATTTGTTTTACCTGTAGTAGCACTGGGAATTTTGTCTCCTGCACTACATTTACCAACACTGGCATTTTGACATTTGAGAGTTATCTTTTGGTTTTACACGCCGCGAGAAAAAATTAGAGACACAACTTCTTTTAATAATGCAACTAGTGGTTCTACTTATTCAGTAGCCTCAAGCTACTGACACCTTTCTTTACTTCCTATACAATCATCTCCACATACAAAGGTCTACTGATAAATGATTAAATCGGTGATCAAACTGTGATCTCTTTAGCTTAGCTGAGGTTTTTCTCAGCCAAAGGGAGATGTCGCTTTACACTTTCTCTGACAAAAATTTGTGTACGCTGTATTCCGTTAGTAGAAGGAAATGTAAAGAGAAAGGGTAAATGTAATTACTGTACAGTACTACCGTGCAGTAGTCTAATATTTCAACCCCAAAATGCCACATATCCCCAACGTATCCCTTTTCAGCATAGATTCCCTTTTATTTACAGTCATTCTGAACCCAGGCTTGGCAACTAACTCACTATTGTTTTGTGAATTCAGTTTTGGAAGAATTTAAGAGCTGATGTAACCTTGCCGGCCCATTTTTCTCTTACATTTCCCTCTGCTATTCTGAGGAATTCTTTGTTGCCAGAAAGCTTGTGGAAAAAAAAGTACCTTTTGAGCAAATGGAAGAAAATATTGCAAGGAGTGAAGCTGAAGTCCGCTTCAGATTTGTCTGAGAAAGGGCAGAGAGGACATGCCCCCAGGAAGGAACAAGCCCCAGCCACGGTGACTCACCGGTAGAAGTGATTTGCCACCAGGACTGATATTCTTGTGTGCTTATCACCAACCAACATTCTCTTCCTCAGCCTGGCTTCAGACAAAGGATCGTTTAACATTTCTGTATTAACTCTAAACGTTCTCAGCATTTCTGGGTGGGCTGGGCCTTGTAAGCCATCTTCTGTGGGGTCTGAGGGTGTCTACTGAAACACAGACAGTGCACAGCCATACTCCTCTAGATAGGAACTTCCTGGGCCCTGAGTATTTAACAAAATAATACAAATCAAGTAGTGCAGTGGAGGCACTCTGTGTGTTCTTGATTCTCCCAACTCTGCTTAGTTTTATTTTGTGTTTTCTTTCCCCCTGGATGTCAGTTATTGGTTTATAGAAAATTACAGGCAATACATTTCATTTATTTTGCACAAGTACCTATGTTGAGAAGAAAAATTCTAAGATGTCCTAATCTGTTCAAATCTTAATGAAGAAAGGTGTTTTCATGGTCTTTTCAGAGACAATATAACAGAGATTTTCTAGTAAATTCTGACCAGCTGCCAAGGATGTCTTGCCATACGAAACAAACTTGTGAGATGAAGCTCTGTATGGATGGGAAGTGCTCACATTTGGAGGAGTTCTTGATTTAAACATGAAAATTATGGTGTGGCCCTATGGAGGAAGGCTATGAATGTTCTGACCCCCAGGTGCTGCTTGTAACCCACATCTGACCTACCTGAGAACTAAAAGTTGGTGCCTTCCGTGCAGGCTGGAGAAGCAGGTGCTCAGTGATAGAGAATTGATCCCCAGCATACGTCCAGTGTATCTCCAAAACATTCTTTGATAAAACAATGTTTTGCAAGTAGGGAAAGAAAGGATTTGTGTTGGAATTAAACCATCTGGCCAACACCTCTGCAACTGCCATCTCAGCTAAAGCCTCCTGTAAGTGCAGTCACTGGAGAATGTGCTTCCTTGGGGCCTGCACAGGTGACATCTAATTGTAATCAAGGCTTCAATGAAGTTTGAGCCTAAAGGGGGGACTATGAAGGTCTTTTAGCCATTACCTGGCACTACTGAAGGTGAAAGAAAAAACAATGCAGAAGTACTTCAGATTATTTTGAATAGGATATGAAATAGATCATCTAACACATTAATAAAGAAAGACAAGGAGCTACTGGAGAGGGGCCAGCAGAGGCCACAAAGATGATCAGGAGTCTGGAGCATCTCTCTTATAGGAAGATGCTGGGCCTATTTAGAGAAGAGACGACTGAGAGTTCTAATTAATGCTTATAAATACCTCAAAGGTGGGTGTTAAGACAGTGGTGCCAGACTCTTTTTGGTGGTGCCCAGTGACAGGACGAGGAGCAGCGGCCATAAACTAAAACACAAGAAGTTTCACCTCAAAATGAGTTAGAACTCCTGTGTGTTGAGGGTGGCAGAGCTCTGGAACAGCTGCCCAGAGAGGTTGTGCAGTCTCCCTCTCTGCAGACATTCCAAACCCACCTGGACGCATTCCTGTGTAACCTGCTCTAGGTGACCCTGCCTTGGCAGGGGGGTTGGACTAGATGATCTCCAGAGATCCTTTCTAACCCCAACAATTCCGTGATTTTGTGATTCTGTAAAGCAGGTGACAGAAATACCATTAGATAGAAATGAAAAAAAAAAATAGCATTCAGACTACCTAAAATTATAACCCATCTGTGGCTCTGTTCAGCTCAGCCACTTAAGAAGTAGAGCTTTTCTAAGAATTTAACCATTTTTAGGATTTAGCTCTGCTTTATTTTTTCATTTATAACATTCTAGGGTCTGGAGAATGTGTTGTGACAGTGAATGTATGTGATTTGTAAAATGCTGGGCCTTGATGAAAGAAACGGTGCCTTTACAAGGGAATATTTGCCAGGACTTGCATAGGATCTTGTAGCACTTATGTTTGATAACACGTTAGAGGTGGGGAGACACATAAAACCGCAGATCTGTGAGATGTTATAAGTCCTTCTGACGGTCAGGGAGTGTCAGTGACATGAGCCTGCTTCTCATCCTCTTAACACCAGATGGAAATGCCAGAAATAAACAAATATTTCAGTTCTGTGTAAAAGTCCTTGGGAAAGGCCAGGACAGATAAAACATTGGGGAGGGGGAAGAAGCACAATGGGGAATGAACCAAACAATAAATGTGACCATGTGCACTGTGAACCACCTGACTAAACCAGATGCCTCTGGAGAGGAAACGGCCAAATACCTCTCTATCCCCTGGAGCCATCAGAGGAAGCCTGCAATGCAGGGCATCAGCATTATCCTCTCAGGTTTAATATCTGATGTGTTTGCATCTGTGCTGGGGGAGCACGGCAGAATTCCTGTTACGAGAGCACAATAGCTCTCCTCCAAGCTCCAACTGCACAGGCCAGTACTGGGGCATATGCTGGACTCAGATGTGTGGGGAGAAGGTTTGCGATTTTTTCCCCTTAGTATTGGAAAAAGCATTAAATGGAAGTAAACTAATACAAAACTGTATCTGCTGCACCTTGAAAGAAAAGTTTCAGCCTTGTCTGAGACCCACTGTTGTTCATAAACAAAGCTGCTGGTTCAATTCCATTCCCTTTCTGGCTCATTGTTATTTTAATAACTCTTTTATTTGCAGTATTATTTTAAGACGGTGGGACAGCCCGTAAATAGCTTTACTGTATTCATTTAAGTTTTCTGGATGAAAAAAATTCTAATAACTCTACCAATGGGTCAATTCATTCCCTACTCATAACAACTAGCAAGAAAGGACAGGAAACTCCCTCGAGGAATTTTCTACAGACAGTTCCATCAGGAAGGCATTAAGTGTATATTTATCTCTTGCCCGCCCCTGTTCCTCTTGGAACAAGCAAAGCAGTTGGGATCTGGGAACAGGGATATCTCAAGAGATCTGCCAGAGGTCAGGCATTTCTGCCTACAAACCCGAGCCTGTGCGCTACCCATACTCACTGCAGTCATTTCTCAGTCCTGGCAGTGCAGATCCAGAATACAGCCAAGGCATGGAGAGGACTTCACACAATGTATATTTACTTTGGGGTAGATTCCTGATTGTTTCTGGATGAGAATTTCTTGAGATATACCATAGCTCCTGGCCTGAATACGGAACACACCCTTTTTCCACAAGGCAGACAAGTTCACACTCAGGACAAGGCAGGGGGGAGCGCACCCTGCAGCCTCCTGCCATCTTTGGTTTCACGTGCTTTGTGAGAGGTACGTGACCCAAACATGCAACACCTCTACCAGCTGTCCACAACTGCAAAGAATAAAAAAGGGGTGTAAACGACGCTGTTCTCCTGATATGTTCAATAACATTGATTTGACTGGAAATTAGTCGGGACTTACTCATGTCATTTGTCATTTTCTCTTTGTCAGCATCACTGAATAAATTTGCAAGTTGTTGACCCAGTTAAACATTGGTTTTCTGTGCCTTATATCACTGGGAAGGAGGTTTTTTGAAAGAAGGAGGCTCTGGAGAGGTACGAATGATCCGCAGTGTTTTGTAAACCTGGGGCACGTGGAGAAGTCAGTCAAAACAAAATAATACAACAGTAAGGTAGCACAGTGGCTTCAAATGTCAAGACAAATAAAGAATTAACCTCTTACATGGGGTGTAGTTGGTCGCTTGAATAAGGAGTATATGATTTGTCCCTTGATCATGGTAAAGGCAGAGATTCCTCAGGAACCAAGAACACGTGGATGAGATGTTGTATCCACCAGAGAAGAAAGGGTATGGCAAACGGGTTAGGTATTTTTGTTCTCTTCAAAGGCAGAGTTCTGTTTTCTGGAGGCCAGTCTGTCCCTCCTTCAACTTCATTTTCTTTTCTCACAGTAAGAAGCTGTCACAGACGACAGGTATCTTATCATCATATAGAATGCAACAGAGAATAGGGAAAAAAAGTTTGGTGATAAATAATTGATTGCTTTAGGAAACAGTGACAAGGAGTATTTTTCTGTAAATACAGTATATGTTAGAAAGGGAAAAGGCACTGCTCTGCGAGGACAGGGACAAGAGAGAGATCCCAGCAGAGGGTGCTCTCACTTATCAGAATTTTGCCTGAGGGGGCAAGTTTCTCCCCATAGGTGTCCATAGGAAAAAGAGTGTTTTTGTCAGCTCTGTGATGCCTGGTTGTATGCTTGTCTAGCAGTTCTGCGATTGTCAACCAGGAAATCACCACAGGGGGAGCCTTCAATCTCTCAGAGCAAGGAGGAGCTGCAGGAAATCCTCTTGCCTCCCCCTCCCTTGCAGTTCAGAAGACAGGTGCACCTTGCTGTCTGTGGGGTGAGGGATGGAGATCGGTGAAACGAAGGCAGAGCCAAGCCCAAGCAGCAGCCCAGCTTCGTGGTGAGCACTCTGTGGGCAGGCCTGGACCGTGCTTGGCCATCGGCATCCTGGAATTCACATGTCAAAGTAGGACCCAAGGACGGCATTTATTGGGCCTGGTCTGGCACCAGCAATCAGAAATGGAACTATTTCATTTTGTCTTGCATCTGCAGATGAGCAATATCTGGCAGCTGGGACAGATTCTTAAAATTGAATTTATAGATAGTAAAGCAAACTTTCTTAGCTGTGGGGACATGGCAATCGCTGGTTTTTACAATTCCTCTCTCCTAATCTGAATAATTTATCTGGAGGAAAAGAAAAAAAGAATAAAACAGCCTGCATTATAACAAAAATACAATAAAAATTTTGGAAACAGGTAAATTCACAATTCACGGCTTAGCTGGGTTTTTACTTCAAGAAAAAATGACAGAAATAAATTGATGGAGCATTTTTCAGAGCGACTTAGTGATTACCCCCATGCTACAGAATAAGAACATCTCCTTTAGTTTCATCCACTGAATTAAGAAAAACCAGAATATTGAGGGCTTTTTCTTGGAATAAAGCAAATTAAATTTGAAAGGGGAAGAGGACACACTGCTGCCAGAATTACAGATGCCTACAGCAGGGAACTATTCAAGAAGAGACATTGCACTGCTGAGTCTGAATTAACTTGTCCCTTGGTATGAGAAGGTAAGATCCCTGGCAGGCAGGAGGAGAAGGAAAGATCAGCATCTGACTTTTGTACCTGCGTGAGCCTTCTGAGACCCCTCCAATGAGTAACACTTGTACAGCCACGGAGCAGGGGAGGAAATGTCTCAGTTCAGGTCCATAGGTGCTGCGTGGTGGGAGGTGGAAGTGCCCTGGCATGCCTGATGGGAAGCAGTGGGATGAGTCATTTCACAAGCAGCAACCCGGGCACATTGTTCCTCTTTGGTTTTGCAAAGGTTTATGTTTTATTTGTTGTTTCCTGATTGTTTTCTGTAGTCAGCCATCAAGCTGAAAGCAGCTGTTTTGATCTTCTCGTTAGGTGAAAGGAAACACACCCGGGCTCTTCACAAGGGTAGGGATTACTTACCTGAGCTGAAGGAAAAGCCTGAATGGCTCAGGCTCGGATTCCCCGAGGAGAAGCTTCTTGTCAAAATTAATGATAACGATACCTTTCAAATTAAGGCTACAGTCAATGAACATTCTCTGTTGTAGCAACTGTTTGCTATGTATGGGCTTTTTGGGGGCAAATACCTTTGACTCATGTCTGCTCTTCTTTAATCCTTTAATATTGGAAATAGGAGAGTAGAATTCCTCTTGGTTTTACTAACCTCTGAAGAATTCAAAGCCAAGACCAGAAAATCCCAGTGCTGAAACAAGTTGGTTTTTTTCCCTGTGACCCTGTTTGCAAAGTGTTTGGGTTCTTCTAATTGCATTTCTCACTTCAAGAATTTGCATTATTGGCTGTAATAATGCTGTATCTGCTGAAAGTATTAAAAATCAATAACGCACAGTTGACGTACACACCATAAAAAGGTAGAATTGTTCTGGAGTGCAAAAAGAATATGAAAGCAGTTGAAATTCCTGCCTTCCCTTTTAGATGAAGCAATGGCCCAAACATCTATTTATATTTTACGCAATTATTGGCTTTTCCACTCTTAGATTAACATTCAAAATCAATTCACATAGGGGTGGGATGATGCTGCTGGTGAATGTAGTAAAATACCTTCCAGAGAAAAAATTACACCTCTCTCTTCTTTGAAAGTCATAGTTAAAGGTGCTGATAGCAAAAGGGTCTTTGGCAAAGTGGAAATCTCAGCTGCAGATGGGAGGTTTATTGCCTTCCTTTGCATTTTATAGCATATTCTGTAAATCAGATGGGGAAAGCAATGGACATTTGCCAAAGCAGAACCCCATTTGTCTAATCACCAAGCATACCCACAAGCTCCACAGGAGAATATACCCGTGAAGCTCTTTACATGACTGTCTGGAGTGTAAAACAGAAGAAATGAGGGAGCACTGGAGTTACTGTAAATGCTTGAGTATTTCTGCAAGTGTACTTTTTCATTTTTCCCTCAGAATTGTGTACAACACTCATACTGTTAAGATTTCTGCACTCATTTTATCTCCTTTTTCTTTTTGCCTCTGGACAAAAAAAACCTCAGAAGATACTGGTGAAATGGAAAAAAAAATAAAAATCATGGAGAAGATATTTTTTTGAGATGTCTGACACTCACCCCCCCCCTGCTCCCTTCTTTCCCTTGTACCCCAGGAAACCTCATTGAATTTAGAGCCGGATCCGAAAACAGAAGAGATTCTGCTCGGCACAACGCACGCAGTGGCAGAAAGGTATCCTCCGAACGCCCTGGACATCCTGAGCTGAAGAGACCTTCTCTGGGGGTGAAACAGTGCTTTGGTCTCGGTGCTAATTCCGCCCTTGTCCTCTCTGCTGTGACTGCCAACAACCGTATCAATTAGCGGCACCAATTGTGATGGTGATTTCTGCGATGCGAACACCTGTCCTCTAGGAACTGGGCGAAGGCGACCAAACAGTTGTCAGATGGTAAGTGTAATGCTAATTGATCCAATCCATAGATCTGTCTCTATATAATGCTCGGTGCCAGAAAGTTACACAGCCAGACATCTGGCAACTAGATGACCGTCTCACTCTCCATCAGTTTGACTTTGGCAGGCAACAAAGTTGGTCTAGTTGTGTATGCTGCGGGCAGCTTAAGAAAGTTAAAACATTGTTTTCTGCCTGTTGAAGGCCTCTCTCGCTCGCTCTTTATTAAAGTTATGATGCTAAAGTGACCTCCGGTCAGTACCAACCTGTCTGAGATGTGAACTGATGACCTAAGAGCGAAAGGTTCCCTACCTAGTTAATCCAGTTGTGCTGTATCTGCTAAAACACTGAAAAATCAATGAAGTAGTGATAAAGCATAGACTGTAAAAAAAGACCTGTTTCATTTTTGCCTTGAATACATTTCGCTACTTGTCACGATTACAAAGCAAATGGGGCAGCGATGAAACCTTCTGATTACAAAGGGAATACTGGATTAATATTCACAGTTAGTTTATTAGCAGTTGCACTTGCAGCTTCGTGTTCACGAGTCCTGTTTTTGGGAGCAAAGCATTCCTTATGTTAAATACAGCTACAGCAGTAGTGCTTGCCTGTTGCGTTCAATGCTGAGTGTAGAAGGGGTGAGAGCATCATTAGTAAAACACAAAGATAAATATTGTTATTTTTTATCATCATCTATTTTTACCACCTATTATTTCCTCCTAGCAGCTTCTGTGGAACTCTAGATACTAAAAATAAAGGCAGCTTCTATCCCAAGGAAATTTGAAGGATCAGTAGTAGCACATGAGTTTGGAGTAGTCTGCATGAAAGACTAATACTACATTTTCTTTCATTCCTTCCTTTGTGATGTTGAAACAGAGTGTGAATTGGTATCAGTGAGTTTTGTAAACCTTCAAAAAGGAACATGCATAGACCTCCTGGTCTATGAGAAGAAGCAGAGGAATGAAGAAACAACATTGCCACAGAGTACCCCGAGGGAGGCATTAAGAAAGGAAACGCAGAGTGTAGTCCTGCATGGAGCTGGGAGCGCTCATGAAGGCAGGCATGAGAAACTGGAAGCTGTGCTCACAGGTGCTGTGGAGGAATGTAAAAGTGGCCTGAACAATGCAATATTGGTGACTAGGTTTTGAAGGAGGTGAATTGCATACAGGCTGCAGAGAGGAAACAAACAAGGGGTGGCAGATAGGAGGGACGTGGTTATTGAAAAGAACACATTACCATAAAGAAAGTAACATAATTTCTGGAGAGAGTGGCAGAAATTGTTTTTGAGAAGCTTGATGTTTAGGAGGAATAAAAGAGAAGTTTTGGAAATGGTCTTGTTATGGCATGAACAGTAGTAGGGGGCAACAGAAAGAGAGGAAGGCAGAGGCAGGAAGAAAACCTAGAATAACTTGCTTTTATCAATCTGTTTAATCTAATGACAATAATCTACCAGAAAGACAGGTACAAAGACCCACGGGGAAAACAGACAAGTACATTTGTGAGCTGTCAGCACTGAGATAAATCGTAAGGACAGGCCAGTCTGAAGGCACGCAGATGTGTATGCAGAGGCACAGAGTGCCCAGAGTAGGTGCTGGGCCTCCCTGAAACTTTTCCCCAAACGACCAGCCCTGCGTTAGGACAAACTGTGACCAGTTAAAGAACCAGAACAAGGGCCAGTGCTGCCCAGGGAGGGAAGGCAGAGCTGACACCGTTCTCCACTCGCAGCACCCGCTCTCATTTCTGCTCTGTCCTGGCAAATGCCAGTTGACTGACACCTTGCCTTCCAGAGGCACTGGGCTTAGGCTCTACCAGCTTGAACCATACCCTCAAAACTCAGCCCCAAAGGCTGGAAATCATTCTTTTGTGGAGAGGGGATGATCCTCTTTGTTCTCTCTGCAAAACACAGATAATTTGAGGGGAGAAGTGAGTAATCTTTAATGTACTCATCCAAATCAAATATTTGTCTCTGTGGTTTTGGAGGCTATCTCTCTACACCATCTGCTGAATAAGAGCTCAGCAAAGCTCGTACTGAAGGAGATGAGTAGTCCAGGGAAGGGGATTCCCTCTGGATTTGCAGCTTCACACTTCAGGGGTATTTTTGTTGTGCGAGTGGCACAGGGCTGCAGTGGGGTCAGCCTGTGCACCATGCCCAAACAGGAGGGGAAAACACAGCTTTGTTTGCAGAAGGTTTGAAGGAGAAGAGATTTTTAAACAAGATCTCACAACACTGCTCTGATGCAGGAAGTGGCAGAGATGATTACCCTGAGTGTATAGCTCTGAAAGGAATCTGACTTCCAAAAGCTCTTACACTGTAAGGAATCAATGACACCGTAATGATTCTGCTCCATCATTGTTAAGTCCCACACAGGCACAGTGTCATGAAAATAAGACATATTCAGACATGTTGAGGATAAGTTCTTGTATTTACCTCCAGTACATGAACAGGAAGAGAAACGACAGCATATCTTTTGCTTACTTGGGCATCAGGGCTGATAGATGGAAACATTCTGCAGTCACCTCCACTGAAACTCTTCAGCTTTAGTGTCATCAGTTCAGATTATAAGCAAAGTACCAGGAATGAGCTGGGCCAGGCTTTACCTTGGAAACAACTTAGACAGACCTAAACCACGACAAGATTCAGAAGGCAAACTCTCCTCGCAATACCTTGTGAACCACTCTGCCAAAGCATATTCTGCTTCTGATTTCTTGAGGCGTTTGTTACAACACTGGGGCACATTTGATGACAGGAAGATGTTAACTCCCATGCTCAGACCCCATCTCCATCTTTCATTTGCTCCAATCCATCCTTCCTATAGGCGAAATGAATTTTTAATGGTGTGGGGGTTTTTTGTTTGTTTGTTTGTTTATTTGTTTGGGGTGGTTTGCTTTTTTGGTGTCCTACCCTGAGCGCAGTGTGTGTACTTAAAATGGCAGCCACCGTTCTACATCACAGACTGCAATTGTCACAGGCCACTGAAGACCTCTCAGCTGACAATAATTGTCAGCCATTTCATTAGCCGTTCAGGCTCAACTTCAGCCAAGGACTTGGACATGACAGGTTTTGCAATATCACTCTAAATTCTGGAACCATCTAGTCCCAGATATTTTGGAGGTGGGTTTTGTCAACACAGAAATTAAAAATGTTGGACTTTCCCCCTCTCTGTGATCTATAAAGCACAGTTGGTGCATTTTTCTTGACATTTTGAAATTATGTTGCAATCAGTAACAAAGTAGGAAGTATTTGGTATCATCCAATTCTCTCCGTTTTCTTTTCTACTTATAAAAGCCTCAGTACAAAGCATTTCTCTCTTCAGTGTGACTGAAGCTTAAACTTTGTTCAATATTTACAAATGGCACTGTTAATCCATGCTCAGTTTAATTTTAACAAACTTGCTATGTTCTTTCTGTCTTCACACAGGTCAAGCATCGTAGCCTGAGAAGCAGTCACATTGTAAGTCATATCATTAGTGACGTTAATTAGTCTGGAACACGGTGATAATTGTCACCTGCATTTTTCAGGGAGCCCTGGGGAAGCCCTCCTCAGAAGATGTGCTTCTGTTGCAAGCCCTGGGGTCAGTGTCTGAGGCAGACTGGACCATTATATCTCGAGGAGGGTGGAAGGCAGTGTTGTTCAGCAATCCTGGATGGCCACGTGGTTTTTGTATCCCTACCAAGTCCACCATGGCAGCAGCAACTCTTTTCCAGGTTCACCTGGATAGCAGTGATAAAGTCTGCATGTAAAGTGAACACAAAACCACTTCAGAAGGAAGTGAACGGGCCATCATTTATGGAGTACTCTGAGCTCTATGAGCACCTCCGGAAGGTTTAAGCACTTCACAGGTGGTCTCGTCATCACAGTCACAGCCAGATCAGTGTGTTTGCTTCTTTTTCCAGGGACTGAGGTTTTTTTCTCAGCCCAGAGCTGCTCCAAAGTCCTTTTGCAGGGTCTAGAGGCAGCCTCAGGAGCAGGTTGACTCACTTTCCCTCGGTGCCTTGGGTGCAGGAGTCTCACTGCGCAGTGGCAGGGGGTGGAGAAAGGGCCATGGTCTCTCACAGCAGATGGGGGGACGTTTTAGAAAGGGGCGTAACAACAGGACAAAGCTACTTACCTGCACATCCCAGAACTGACCTCATTCTCTCATTTTATTTCACCGGCTCTTCAAGAGCTGCAGGAAACAGCTTGGTTTTCTTCTTGACTCTCAGCTGTGCTTGGTGCAGGCTCTGACTCAGGGCTTCCTAGGCAGGGCTCCTTCCTTTCTGCTGGGAAGATGGACCAGCGCCTGTCAGTGCACACAGCGGTGTCCCAGACTCCAAAAGGTCTATTCATCTTCTGACATTAAGTTTCAGCTACCAAGGTCACGTCTACATAACGGCTTAATTTTTTTTTTTTTTTTTAATTTCCCAGTGTTCCTAATTCTGGCTTAGCTCCACCAGCACTAGCAATGTGAGGATCCCAGAGGTAAACCAGTTGCCAGCACAACTAATACCACATAATTTCATCCCACTCATAGCAGTTTAATCAATACAGCAAACTACCACAGCATTAAAAATTCTGGCAGCAGCCAGGATGCAGTAGGGCTCCCCATATTACTTATCTTGATGGAGACGAACTTGCAGAGAGCAGGAAATCTTCAGAGGGTCCTCTAAAGATAAACGAGGCCTGAGGGATAGCACTGGTTTGGCTGAGGGAGTGAGAGCTGCTTTCTAAGGGTCTTCTCATGTTGAGTGTGATGTGTATCAGCCCGGCTGTGGCAGGTGGGACAGGGAGATCACAGTCAGAACCCTGTCACAGAGGGGGTAGGATTAGTAATGTGCGATGTCCACGCTCCTTTAGCACTGTCGAGAATTTCTAAGCCAGAAAAAAAAACAGTTGTTTCCAAAACACTGAGACTTCACCATCATAGAACCACATCTATTAAGTGATAATACACTATCTTGAGTTCTGATTTACACCAAGAGGTTTTAGAAGAGAGGAAAAAAAAAACCAAAAAAACCAACAAAAAGACAAAGGAAAACATTTTGAGTGGGAAAAAAAGGACCCAAACAAACAAATGAAGCAACTCTAGAAAAAGTCCCTGTTGTTTTCTGTGTGTCTCAAACTTCACCAGCCCACAGAGCATGTGTGATGGGCAAGCGAAAGAAGACCATCCCACATGCCAGCTATTCACAATAAAACTCCAACGGCAGTTTTTGTCTGAGAGCATTTATGTCCATTTTATTAGTATGAATAAAGGGAGTTCTTTCACATTTAGCTATATCCAGAAGGGCAATAGTCCATAAATCAATACATGGCATGGCTTTGCTTTTCCAGTCCATCAGTATAATTCTTTTGGCTGCCAGTGCTACTCTCAGGAGTCATCTCTTTTCCCATTTATTCAAATTATGTAGCGAGTTGGTGAATTCCAATACCAGCACTGCTGCAGCTTTGTCTAAATTGATTTCCAGGACTAACTCCATTTATCTAAGAACTTCGTTCCAGAAACTGGCTGTTCTATAGCTGTTTCACATCTAAAATGTGAGGGTACTTTTGTCAGCACTGAATCTACAACTTTGAACAGAGATTGAAGTCAATGAGTACGCACAGATCTTGTAAATGATTTTTCATGTTGGTCCCTACTGTTTCGGTCAGCAGAGTTCTTCTGAGAGGGGAGTAACAAATCTATTCCAACCTGTTCGTTTCCTCTCTGGCTTTTGGAAACTGGAGTTTGGTTGGGGTTTCTGATCCATACTAGGAGTCTGAATGCAAGTAGCCAGGACAATGGGAGCTTGCTCAGTGTTCTTTATAATAAAAGCACTGCTACACCTCTGTAGGCGAGTAACTAATTATGGTTGATCAGTTCTGGTGAGGACAATGAGAGTGCCAACTGAGTAGGGATAATTTATTGTAATAGTCTGTCTAATCCACTTGCTGGCATATTTTATTAATGCAGACATTCACTGATCTGTAATTGTGGAGAACATACAACACAAGAATATATAAATGTATCTATAACATATTAGAAATGTGATTTTTTTTGGTGACTGTTTGAGATTACTGCAACTTTAATTATTTTCTTTCAGATTTTATTAGGATTCTGAGCTCTTCAAAAATAGCTGTGCGTGTAGCCACATACCCATTGTCGTTCCACTGTGGTAAGGTTTCAGAAGGAAATTCAGGAGTCGTAGACTACGGCAAAGCAGCAAATATTTCAAAGAATTATTAAAAACTGGGATCATCGTCTTTAATTTTGCTCGTAACTCTAAAACTAACGCAGCTGTGAGAGCTCCATTACAGAGCACATGATTCTGTACAGGCTTATGCTTGGTTTCTCTGGCTTCTTGTACAGTAGGTGTTTGTCTAGTATTGTCATTGCAATTCTTATTGCACTGCGTGATGTGTGCAGATGTGCTTCATCAACATCCCATGAGGAAAAGATGCTCTGCTCAGTATCTCTGCTCCCAGGTGACATCTACCTTATAGAATAACTTTCTGGGCTACTTCCTCTGGGATAAGGTAACCATTTAAATTCTCTGGATTTTGGTGTTTTAACAAGGATTTAATTACAAAGGTAAGTGTATGCACCTGCTAAAGCAGTACTAATTATTTGATAATGGGGCAATCTTTCTCAATACAACCAGGTTTTGTGGTGGTAAGCTACGCTAATGAAGCACGCTGAGAGAACAAATCCTCTCTATGTTAAAAGGCTTATTTAAATTAAAGAAATCTGCAAAGATTGAGAGGGTTTTTTTTTTTCATCACAGATATTGACAACTGTGGAGCTAATGTTCATGAAGCACATCCATTACTGCTGGAGGATGCTTACTTTTGACTTGTGTGACTTCATTAAGTAATATATGGCATCGTATTTTAATGCCTTTTCCTGACATTTTTATCTCATCTGTTGCTTTTGAAAGCTGGTTTATATCTAGGGCTACTCAGTTGGAACCAATCAGTAACATTTCAACAGTGCTACTGTATTTCCTCCATCCAGTACATCTGCTGCGGGCCTGGGTAGTACGCCCAGGGTCAGTGGAGTGTTTTAGTTTTCAGAAACTCACACCTTATTGTGAGCCCTTTGCCAATTTACAATTGCAGGAGCCAGAAGCTAAACTACAGTGTTACAACTTTATAATCTCGAGCTAATAAAAAAAAGCGGGGGATCCATAAGCCAGATGGGTTCCAATGCCCCTGTCAAAAGCTATGTTGATCACATACCACTAGGTTTTTTTGTTTCTTAATAACCAAAAACATGTTAGCATTAAAAAAGCAAATGCACTTGACAGCATCAATTCCATTACAGTTCCCAGTCATCTGCTTTATTGGGTTTGAAGGAATTTAGCCAGAGCACTCTATTTTCACTAGAATGTCATTAAAAACTTTGCAGCTTAGGCAAATGGCAAGCAATTTTGAGGGAAAACATTTTTTAACTCTCATTTTGCAGAAGGGTCTTATATTTTCATTTCTTTCTAAGATATATTTTCCTTTTTTTTTGTTGTTTGTTCTTCTTTTGCACTAAAGAAACATCACTTTTAAAATCTTCAATGCTTTTCAGCAGTGAGATGAAAAATATTGACATATTACAGATGATGAAACATGGCCAAATTTTATTCCATTTGCTGCTGAATGGTAGCCGTGACTGTGGAACGGATGGAAACAATTCAAAGTTCTAACCCTCAGGCAGACCCCAGATTATTGGAGGCCAAGCAGAAATTTCGGTATTTGGCCCATAAATATCAGAAGCTAAAAGAATGAAATCAATTAATGACACTGCTTAGAAACTGTGTACAAAATCCACAGACGAACCCTTCCGCCTCTGTTCCTGACTCTTCTCAGGCAATAAGGCCTACGCAGTAAGTCCTCACTTCTTCATCTGACCTCTTTTTGCCCATCTTAAAATAAGGAAGCGGTAAGAACGTCCTCCTCCACCCCCCAAAAAAATAAAATAATAATAATCATTTAAAAAATAGACACACAGGGAAGAAAAGGAATTTGTCTTCTTCTGCAATCCAAGCAGCAAAGTGAATCTTTTCAGCCAATTCCTCAGTGTCCTAGAGATCGCTGTTATTAATGTAGCTGGGGGTGCATGCTGCTGATAATTACTGTTAGCTGGAATAATTAATAAGAATAATTGCTTGGTATGGTAAGAGAAGGGGAAGCTCTGGGAAGGGGAAGGAATAGGCTGGAAGAGTGATAGACTCCCTGAGCGCATTTTTATAGACAGGAAGTTCAGCAGAAAGCATCCTGAGAATAGAAGAATTGTCTGGATGCCAAGGACAAAAGTTAAGACATATAAGGCTTAAATGAGATAGGGGCAGCCTGGAATGCTGCAGTAAGATCCTGTCGTGGATGTGTAAGAGAAATGAGTGGCTACAGGTTTTAAAGAGGTATATTAGCCATTGTGAGACAGTCTAAAATTAGTCGTGTAGTCTTTATTTGTGGTACAGGACCACTTGAGACAGACAGAAGTCAGGCAGAATAGAGAGAAGTGTTGCCTCCGAGAGAGGTTTTCTGTAGTTTATCCCAGCTAGAGAGAGGACAAACTAGTCATTAGAAACAAAATACAGGTGCCAGGGGTGTGGAGAATGACCACAATTTTGGTATAATAGGTTAAATTTCCTTCACATTTCGCACTTAGGGAATGGCAGGCACAGCTCTCAGCACTGTCAACAGGAGCAGTATTGGCAGCAGGGCTGCACGGAGCCCCCAGGGATGGGGAGGCTGCTTGGTGATGCAGTTTTTGCCCACTCTGCCTCCTGCAGAACTCGTTACTCCAGGTGATGCTGCTGCTGGACCACCACCTCCTCCAGGGGCGTATCCAAACACTTCAACTACAAAGAGCCGTGCTGACTGCAGCACTGGCTGCCCCCAGCCCACTCCCAGCTGCCTGCTGGCTCCTGCTTCAGCTCAGCCAGCTCAACTCCTCCTGCAGACTCCTCAATCCAGTGTTGAGGCACACGAGCTTCCTTAGCAGCTTGTTACTGCCTGGTGGCTACGTGAAGATGGGCTGGGGAAGGAGCGTGTTGAGCTGGAGGGTTGGGAGAGGAGAGGGACAGAAGCTATCCCCAGAGAAGTGGCACCAAGGTGATGATCCTCTTTGGCCAGGACAGAAGAAAGAAAATGCCTTTGAATTCCATCCTGACAGCATCAGACACAGCCCAGAGTCTTCCATGGGTTTGAGGAAGTATCTGCATGTCCCAACCTCCCAAACTCAAGGGCTAAAAAGTCAATAATTTATATTTTGGTAGACCTTTAACGACCAGGATTTTCACAGCTCTGCTGTGGTTTGTGTGAAGCTGTATTCTCCTTTCATCAGCTTATAAGAGCAATTGTGTTCTCCCTCTCCTTTGCCCTTTTCTGATGAGCTTGGCCCTGTCTGTACACATGTCCTATGTATAACTACCTCCCTGCCCACTATGCATTCAACAGGATATACCTGGAGAAATCAGAGAAATATGGATAGAGAAAATGTAAGTGAATATGGGATGTTAGAGGCTATCTAGCAATCAGGGCAGTGATAATGTATAAAGAACAAGCGTGCTCAGAGTGACTTTTAGTTTGGTGCTAGTCATAGAGACATTACTGTTTGCTAGAGAAAAAGTATAGCATTTAATTCTGTCACAGGAGATAGGAAAAGCTTGTATGGACAAGGTGTGACTGTGTATGATTTCACTTTCCTAATATAAATCTTTTAGGGAAGAGCAACTGAAACTGAAAAAGATAGATACAGTTAATTACTTCTGTCTGGCACAGGGTAAAATCCCATTACAAAGGCTTCAGTCTGGATCTTGTCTTCCCCCATGACGCATACTACATAAATTAATTAGGGTCACACGACAAGAAGAGATGCCAGCCTACCAATGCAGAAGAGTGACACGTTATCTTTCCCGGAATAATGCTGAAATTGCTGCTGTCACCATCGGCTTCATCCTGTTCCCATTCCTGCTTTAGTGGCTTCTTCACTCTGAGGTCAGTAGAAATCATTTTAAAGAGGTATTACCCAAGTCTTTCCTCATTCCTAGCAGCCAGCCTCCAAAAGAGGATAGAAATTGTTCACAGCTTTTCCTACAGTGATTGAAGGGAAATGATTGCACAGCACCTGTGTGACCGGGCCTTGGTCCTGGATAGAGCCTCCTGGCTGCCACCCCAGCATGAATAAGGGATCTTATGACTGCTGCCAGCTGAGGGAATTCCTCCCTTAACTTAAAAGGACACATTTTCTATGTACAGTCTCTGACAGACAGAGAAGTCTCAAAAGAGGGAGGAATGAGACTGACATGAAACAGCCTTTATATAAAGAACTTTCAAGCCCGTATCTGCGAGAAACTCCAAAATCACTTGTCCCAGGAAACACCTGATAGTTTATATCAGGCCTGTACCATTTGTTTGGTGATGGTGTTTTCTTCATCTGGCCGGGCCTCGGAGAAAGCAGTGTCCTAAGATTTAACTGGTTTGACAGAGCACACAAAACTGCCAGCCAGCTTATTCACATCCTCCAAGCCAACATGACTAGAGCCAGATAGTTTAGCTGATATAGGAGCCGACCATGTGCAATTTTACAAACCTTCATTTTAAGAGGTTCACATCTGTCCAGAGAAGCCTTTCCCAGGTGCTTGAACGCAGTCCCTCGTTCAAGTTAACTTCTGAGCACCCAAGCCACTGCTAACAACCCAACTTCCCTGGTCAGTGCACGTCCTTTGGTGCCACAAAGTGGCTGCAGAACAGCTTCCACCTCTCACGCACGTGGAAACAGCCAGGAGAAATTTGTGATGGGGTAGTGCTGCCATACCGGCGTCCTTTGTGTGCCTTGGGGCAAAGGGGACTCGGCTCCTGTTTGGTCTCCTTTCTCTCAAGCAGCTGTAAAAGTGACTTTTTACTCTGCAGGTACTGGGCAGGAGCTGGGGCAGGCAGCAGGGCACCGAGCGCCTGGTGAGGGTGGCTCATCGTCCCACCTCTGAGCAGCAATGCCAAGAATGTGGGCAGCTGAAAGAGGGAAGCTACATAAATAAATAAATAAATAAATATGTAAATAAGACCAGGTTCTGATCCCGCAGGTCTCTCCGAAATCAGCGAGGGAGGGAAGCTACATAAATAAATAAATAAATAAATATGTAAATAAGACCAGGTTCTGATCCCGCAGGTCTCTCCGAAATCAGCGAGGGAAGACAACGGGAAAGCTGCACGTCCTTGTGCAATCAGACCCGCACGGCTGTCTTTGTATCATCTTTCTTGTTTCATCTGCTTTGGTTACCCTCTTCCTTGGCCCACGCCTGGATCCCTGAAATCGCAGACACCTCGAGGTCAGAAGGCACCGCGTGCAAAGGCGTGCGTTATATTAAAATCAGTAACCGAAAAGATACTCCCCTAAAAGCTTGGGGAGGACCCAAAGCCGAGTGCTGGGGGATCCCCCCCTCCCTGCTGCAATGCCTGTCTCCCGAGCCCGGCCAGAACAGCCGCCCGCGGGTAGCTGTGCGCAGGCTGCTGGCGAGGGGGCTCCTGGGGGACGGTGCTCTGCAAGGCCAGCCAAACAAAGCACTTCATCATCTGCTTAACTTTAAGCACCTGACTAGCTCCATTGAGTTCAATACAACCGCTCACATGCCTGAAGTTAAGCACATGCTTAAAAGATTTGTTGGATTAGGGCCCAAAAGATTAGAGCTCTATAAAAGTAGCTGTGATCTTTAAAATGACAAAATGGCTTTCTCAATGGTAAAGAGAAAAATATTAACAACCCCTGGAACAATCTGGTAAAAAATAAAAGCCCTTTAAGTGTTTCACATGTATGTTATGTATCAAGAGGTAAGGAAAAGCTAATAAAAAATTTTAAAGGGGTTACAGCAAAGAAAAAAAAAGCAGGAGAGCAAACACGAAGAGATTTTTCTTGTCATCTGCAAGACAGTGGAAATCAGTCAGGGAGAAAGTTAGAACACAATGGCACAGGAAATGAAAATGAAGAAGGTAGTGAAGGCTTTCCTTCTCCCCCACCTCCCCCCACCCTCTTTAAATGAGGTATTGACTGACTTCTTCAAACCGAATCTTAAAAAGGGGGACTAAGTTAACTACAGGTCAACCTGTGTCAGGGTCACTAAGGCCAGTGGAGGAAATTACCTAAGGAAACCAAAATCTAGGACATATCCAGGACCTGGAGGAAATGATGCTAGATGTTAAAAGACATCTGGAAGGAAATCTTTGATTTATGGTCATCATTTAAGTGAGTTCTTAGAAAACAAGCAACCAGAGCATAAAACACAGGCAGGAGAAACTAAGCCCTTAAGCCATCACCCTGCAACCTTGTGTAAGACACAGCACAAGATATACTCCAAGGTTTTCCCCGTTCGCCACCAGGTCAGGGCTGAAGGCAGGAAAAGAGGGTGGTGAGAGCAGGAGAGGCTTCATCTGCAGCCTCCTAAACTGGCGAGCAGGTTGTGGTGTGCGGCGAAGGGGCATGGCTACCGCGGTGCTCCGGACAGCCCATGATAAAGTGCCACATGACAGTCTGCTACTGAAGCTAAAAGCAGCAGGAGCTCGGAACAGAAGAGGGGAGAAGATAAAAACACAGCTGAAAAACAATGTCACGCTGCAGAGAAGTGTTGAGTGGGGCCCCTGCAGGGACCGTTGCGTGGACCTTTAAGGATTTCATGTTTGCATGATTAACTAAGATGAAGAGGCCAGCTGCAAACTTTAATTTCCTGATGACACAAAGGGCCATGAACAATATATATATAGGGTTTGAATTTGTAATGGCACTGGGCTATTACATAGCAAAGCCTATTCAGGGCAGACAAAAAAAGTGCTGTTCAGGTTTATTGGTGCTTCATAACCAAGCGACGAGGTCGTTTCCCAGATAATTTTGCTCATGGACAATCCCAGGGAGACACAAACAAGACAAAACAAAACAAAAACCGCAAAATAAACAATAAAAGTCCAAGAAAAAAAAAACGCAAATCAACCAACCAAACAAACAAACAAAAAAACCCTCAAAAAAACCCCAAACAAATCACCCCCCACAAACTCCAAACGAACGAAAAAAAAGAAACAATGAAAAATGATAATCCTAAAAACAGAGAACAGAATGCAATTACCAACAAATATTCTGTTATTATCAGTCCCAGGTAATGATTAAAAATTATAGGTACTGCTCCAAACTGATCAGGAACAGATGCTTGTAATTTAAGAGAAGTAAAGGCCGCTACAAGACAGTTTCCACATGTTGGTCCATGGAAAGAAGAAGCTGGATGAATGATTCTATCTGGCAGTTTTACATTTAGCTCATGCTGAAGCACATTGGGGCAGATTCTAGACCCACTCTGGCGGTTCAGAGGTGCTGTAAGGAGGGGTTAGATGTGTCTTTGGAGCTGCAGCCTCCAAAGAGGGTGGCAGGTTCCAAGTCACTTAACCCACTAAATTATAGCTGGCTTACAGGAATAGGAAACATATTTTTATTTCATGACAAAGCAGGTCTCAGACTAATAGCCACCAATGCTGGGCACTGTTTACCTTCTGTATTCTCTCTCCATGCTCTGTTAGCAGGCAGTATAGATGCACATATGTATTCTAAATAGCAGAGCTAGCATAAATAGCAGAGTCAAAGGTTAGGGAGTGTGCCGAGAGAACTGATATTGGTAGAGGCTCTATCTCTGTTATATTTTCTGAATTTCTCTACATAAACTTCTTTAAAACCCCAAGGAAAAAGCAAACTGCATATTTTTGTACATAACCAGCTTCACATAATTTAATAATATGTGGGAGGTGACAAGAAACAATTAACCTGTTTTGGGAGAATGCAGGAATTTATAGGAGAAATATAACTCATGAAGCAATAATTTAAAACTGACCTTCTAATCCATTTCACCAGCCCAGAGATAAACACTGTGGAATGTTTCAAATTATAAAAGAGTCTGCCTTGATCTAAGTGGGTTGAAGAGTCAGACTAAAAGCATCTCACATAAATTCAAACCACAGTTACAAATATTCCTACTGCAATACTGATACACGAGTAGAAAAGTTCTGGCTGGAAATTTTTAGAAGGAAAAATGTCAGTTGAGAAAAAACAAACACTTTTGCAGCAGTGTGTTGATTTCAGTGAAATGTTGTTTGGAAAGAATAACTGAAATACTCCATTAAACTTTTTTTGAATGGTATGTTACTTTTTTCTCTCTTTTTTTTTTTTTTTTTGTCAAGGCATTTTTTCCTCTGTTAGAAAATTTTCTGTAACAAAATAGCTCAGATCATAACAGTGCATGTCCGTTAAGTCAATTTGTCAATCACTGCTTTATATGGAACTTTAGCTCTTCTCATTTTCAGGGTGCAGAAGTAGCCAATTCCTCCCTGAAGATGGGAAGCCCTGGGTTCCCGAGGTGCCCTGACAACGAGTGTGGGGTTTCCGTTTGCACTGGCGGCATTTTCTGACCACCTGGGAGTTCCTGAAGACTGCAGGTGGTTTAAGGATGTACCAGTAAGGTTTGCTTTTCCCTACAGAGGAGGTCACTTGGAGACTAACACACCCACACAAGCTGGAAATGTGGTGGTTACTAAACCAGTGGCGATCCATAAAACAGAGCTGTCAAATATCCCTTGAATGGTCCTTGAAACCATCCATCAGGCCCTTTCTGAAATTGGGCAATGGGTGGGTGTGCTAAATGAGCTCATTGTCTACTGAAGCCTATCATAACATTTTAATTGCCACTTAAATCACACTTAACCAAGTGCTGGGATTTGGGGCAGCAGTCTCAGGCTCTTAACCTATCTTCCTGACCAAATTATGAGATGAAAAACAAGAACTCTCAGCTATTTCCCTGGAAAGTGTTAAGAATAAATAAAAGATACCAAGAAGGAGAGAGACTGCTATCTTTCTATCACAGGTTAATAATTGGCTGAAGATGTTTACCTGAGTTGTTGGTAATGATAGCCTCTGGCAGATCAATACAAGTGGAATACATGCTGTCTTGAAAGAAATATGAAAAGGAAACCTTTTATAGCTCCCCCTGCCCCCCAAAAAGGAGTGTCCTGATAGCAAGAGGCTGTTAAAGGTGAAGTGCATTCCTTGACTCTTTCATTTTTGAGTGGACCAGCCTGAGTACTCCAAGCTTGGTGTTCAAACCCAGGCTGCCAGTGTCATTTGGCTGTTGCAGGTGTCAAACACCCAGAAGCTCAGGAGGAGAGGAGCAGGGGAGGAAGGGAGCACACTCTTGCACATTTTATTTCCCCTGGACCCCTTTGCAGGGCTTTGCCACCGGTGTGTTCCCTTTGTTGGGAGGGGCATTCCCTGGCACGCGGCTCTCTGCCAAGGCACTTCTGTGTGAAGCTCAGAAAGAAAATGGCCCATCAGGTCCTGAGTTCCCATCACTATCAATACTCTCCATGTAATGGGAGTGACGGCAAGGCTCCTGGAGTAACAGATGCTCCATATGTACACACGAAATTGCATCAAAGGAACCGCGCCGCTCTCGCCCTTCCTCACATCCGCGGAGATCCAGCTAATTGACGGGAATGGAAATAGCTGAACTGTGAATGCCAGCCAAGGAAGTGTTGGGGGTCCAAGAAAAACTGCTCTTGGCTTATGTCACTAAACAGCTTAAGTTTCAATTTTGAAAATTACTTCAGTTTTACTTAAATAATTCTGTCTGCCAAGCAGCCAATTTGGGGAACTGATGAATGACAATGTCGCCCCATCTGCACCGAGTGCAATATCCATTTTATATGACCTGTAGCAAAAAAAGGGAGGAAAGCATTATATTCCCAGCTTCTCCCTGGCACTCTCTATAAGACTAAATGGGGATAGGGTAGAGAATTAATAAAAGACTAGTTTGCTCACATGGGAGAGGAACAAAGGAAACTATTGCCTCCTGCACTGGAGCTGTGCTGAGTGCATCACTGCGCAGTTTCTTTTATCTGCATGCTTTGGGACTGGCACAGCCATGTGAAACAAGTCTGACGCTTTTATTCTATATGGGTCTTATATAAAGCTGAAAAAAACAGCTGATGAAGTATGAGAAGCCTCAAGAAACCAGTTCGAAACTTCTGACTGAACGTGAGTTTGCACAAGCAGGCCAGACGATCCAGCAGCAAGTTATCACTACACCATCGTGCCAAAACTCCAGAAGCTCAAATTAAAATTAAAATTTGTTTAAGCCAAATTTCTCGGATTCTGAAGTTGCTCCTTTCCAGGTACCAGGATAAAACACAAGCCAGAATTTTCCAGTCCCAGAGGTTGCAAGTAAAATATAGATATCCAGCAAGCTGAGTGAATAATTTTTACTTAATTTATGGTTTACCTGGGCTGGGGTAGTGCTGCTAACCTTCCAGTCAACATTATGACCTAATTTTTTTCTTCATATTTTTGTTTTGTTCCTCTTCCTGAAGGCATAAAAATTTCAACATCAGCCCACCACCTAGGAGTCCAGACAAAGGCTTGTAACTCAAAGCCTTTCATCTCAATCTCTACATGCAGCCACAGCGCTGGTGTGGGAGACACCAGAGCATTTTTTTTCTTCTAGTGTGTGCCATTTTCTCAGCCTTGGTTTTAGTTTTTTCATTCTTCTTTCTTTTTCATTAGAAGAGTAAGGGTACCAGCATCTTCTCACATGCTGGTGTGATAGGTTCTATGAGATACCTTGAGAATATTTTGGGTTATATCCCTGACATTAAAGTTTTAGCAGAAAAAAAATTAAAGCTTGTGTGCTGAGGTTTACAATGCAATAAATCTACCCAAGGTCAGGGAAGACAGGCACCAGTTTTGGACCAGGGACTATTGGAATGTATTCTTATTATAACTTTATTTGAGTGCAATAAGCAATGAGTGGAGAACTAGTCACTCTGAAAAAGCGAACCCCACGTGTAAATCAGATGACCACATTAAAAAGATTAAAATGTCAATGGCTGCTGAAGTCCGAAAAAGGAGTCTACTGAGACCTATAAAATTAGAACTAAGAGAGGGAGGTAGACCTTAAACTTTTAACCAGGTATTCTAGTGTATGAATGACCACATTAGTTAATTTTCGTCACGACAATCTAATTTTGTATTGATTATTTGCTTTTATTAGCTGAGTCTCCTAAGAGATTAATAAAGCCTGAAAAGGCCCTTTCCCCCCACCCTTGGAATGCCGTTTTTGGGAACCAAGGATGGGGCATTAAAAAAGCAGGTGACGGTCCTGGCTTTCCCGGTGCCGCGTGGGTGTTGGTGAGGCAGCCTTGCACTGCTGCGTCTCAAGGTTCTCACTCAGCCAACTGGGAGTTTTATGAGGAAGGATGGAGAGAGGACTTCAGGAATTGGCCCCTGGTGAAGAATCTTATACGACATGAGCATCGTGCTGCATGCACAGCCGAGGGCCCGCAGAGAGCTGTCTGAAACAGCAATAGACACAAGGATTTACGACAAGAAGCAGCAATTGCAATATCTGGCGCTAAACATTTAATCTATGGTTACAGTTTTTACTTCAGATCAGAGCTGAAGTCAGCAGAATTAAATCTTCAAGTGTATTTCAGCAGCCCTAAATCCTTCTGATACTGTTAACAGTGGCAGACTTCCAAAATGCATTCTGTTAATAAGACAGTAAAGTATAAAACCGAGTTATCTTCTGCAAGAAAAAAGAAAAAAAAAAGAAAAATAAAAAGAAAGATTGTTATAAAACTGCATTTGTGGTATCCTGGCCATTTTCTAGCTGAATTTCTTCCCAAATTATTTTTTTAACCCACTGCCCTTGGTGAATAAAAGAAATTCTACTAGGAGAGAATTTCTTCCCCCAAAGCTTCAATTTTTCCTCTTATTTTCACAGGTTAGAAGAGGTTAGGAAATCACCAATCAGCTGGTAACATGCAGTACCAATTCTCTGCAGGCCAGCAAAAGGGATTCAGCAGCTGTTACCTTCACTTTTGCACTTAACATAACTTTTTGTTCACCTGCAGCTAAAGAAGATTTATGCAGAGCACACTGGGAGGTTGCTCAACTCCCCAAGGCAACTCCATTAGCTTTCCCAGGAGCTATATTAAATGTGTATTAAACCACACACACACACACACGCACACAATCCCTTCAGCTAATGCACTAGTTCCAGCTTTAAACTGACAAAAGTGAGGATGCTCATAGAAAAGGCTCAGATAACATCCTTAAATCCCTACTTTATGCCTCAAAATTACAGAATGTGGGGTAAAGTCTTTGCTTCTCTGAATTTCACTCAAACTCTTCTTTGGTTCATCCAGAGTGGATCACCAAGGACATTGCATTTGTAAGACCCGAGTGCTCTGTGTGTGTGTTTCTGTGTGTGGGAGGGCTTCTAAAAGGCAGACTAAAGAAATAAAGGGAAGGCTAACATCTCTCATTTGCACATAAGTGTTCACTTGAGCCATTAAATTTGTGTTGTGCTGAATGAATGGAGCTAGGGTGTACCTTGAGAACACACACCTGAGACTCTGACAGCTGTATTGTGGTCGCATTAGCAAACACTCTGGAAGTGCCTTAGTGGGAATCGATGCCCCGATGCCACTTGCTGGAGGCCTCCTGCCTGCAGAGGGCTCAGGCAGTGGAGCGCAGCTGGAAGCACACGTGGAGAAGAAGCAGCTGTAACCCTGGTCCCAGTCCACCAGAGCCTGGTGGAGAAGTCCTTGAAAGAGTCAGTTGGGATTTAACAGCGAATGCTCATCTCACCTCTGCACTCTGCTAACTGGTGGAATCTGTTGCTGTGTTCCCTGGGATGATCGTAAGGTTTACCAGAATGCGCATCCTACTCAGCTTGCTGTATTCTGCACAGCTTTGGAATAATTATATGTGCATTTCAGTTTCTGAAAGACCCTGCTCATTCCTGACTTGAAAAAGCTGTTCTCAAATCCATCACCAAGGTGGCTGACTGATGTCATCGCCGTGATGTCACATTCCTTCAGGCTTCAAGCATAGGAATAGTCCCAGCATGACCTCTGCTTTCCAACAAGGTAAACCCATGCAGTGGGGTTTTGGTAAAGGAAAAGAAATGGGAAATTCTCTGCATTCTGATTCTCCCATAGAACAACCACCAAGTGAAAAGATGCATGCTATGCCAAAAATTGTACTTCAAGTGCCTTAGCAACCTTGTAAAAGTGCAGTGAAAAATTAGGGAATGGGAGTCCATCCAACCTTGTTTCTGCTGCCACAGATGGGTGCTTGCCTATGATACAGTTGTAAAACACCTGGCCAGAAAACTTCTTTCCCCACCAGCTCTCTCCTTTCCTTAATATGGCCCTTCTGGCAAATTTTAAGTCTTCTCCCCATGGTACTGGAACATTATATTCAAACTGTATGTGTTTTGCTCAAGCATAGTTCAGAAAAGGCCTAATTTCTTCTACATTAAAGTTGCCCCTAATATTTCATTTGAAGAAGGTAGCTATCACGGAAAATTTTGGTCTATAATGTTAGAGCTTGACAGATTTACGAAGAATTCAATATGAAATTTTACAAAGTGAAGTGTTGGCCATTTACCAGCCTTCTAATTGTTCTTAATAGAGACTAGTTTCCTGCAGAGAAATCATCAGAATCATTGCAGTGCCTTACAGATTTTTATGCCAGACTTTTGACACAAAAGGCTTTTGCTGTGATGGTGATGGTCAGATCACACTGCAAAGTCCATTTGGATGCTAACTGAGCATTATCACCCAGATTAGCCAAGGTCCTTGGAGAGTTGCTCTGGGTCAGTCACACTGTCTGCTTGCTATGGACTAGTGCAGCAGGAGACATGGGGCATGAGAAGGTGCTCCAGGGGAAAGGTGACTTGGGCAGGTGTAAATGTCCATCCAGAACAAGGTTCCTGGCAGATCTAAGGTGGATCGAGGCAGTGTGGACCTGAACCAGGGAGCCAGAGACAGTTTGACTGTAACGCCTGTCTTTGCTGTGGGCAACACAGATCTAGAAAATCTGCTCACTTGTTTGTTTGTAAAGACTTCCTGGCTTAGGACATACCTTCATTAGAGAAAAGGCACTGACTAAGTTCCGTGACCTTAGCAGAGGAACATGCTCGAGCCTTTACTCAGTTTTCTGCAAGTAATTAAAGCTCAGTTTCTTGAATAAAAATCAGAGACATTCTTGCAGTGAGTCTTGTGATTAAATTCTGACCTGGGTTACTCATTTCTAAGTCATAGTTAATTTAGGGAAACATTAAGTAGAAGCAATTTTTTTGTTTGGTGGTTTGGACAGTGGCCTTTATAAATTAGACAAAATATTGGCAGAACTTTTTTCAATCTCTTTTTCCATTTTTTCAGTGAAGAGCTGTCAAAATTGCAGGCTTTCAATATATTTCTCTGTTACAGGTGCAAAACAGTAATAGGAGTTGAGTGGAACAACTGGATAGTTTTATCTACGTGATCCTATTTCTGTTCAAACAGCAAAAGATCTGTCCTGTAAGGCAACATACATATGAAAAATAATTTCATATGTGCCTATGAAGAAGGGTAACACAGCAAAAGAGCCTGGCTGAAAATCTAGAGTGTTTTTCAAAATTGTCTTAGAGCACGGATTTCAGATCTGTTATCACTGAGACACAAGGAGCAGGTTTCTGGAAGAAGCTCTTGTTAACAATTTTCACGATTCATTTCAGCCTTTATCCTCGAAATGTTTTGTATTTCAGCATTCCTGCCCTGAGCTTGGTTTTGGAATAGCAGCCCTGAAGACTCTTAAATAGAGCTATGTTTGTGGGCATGGAAATAATTCCTCCAGCTGTACAAACAGTAAAACAAAGATAGCATCTCTTGTGTTGCAGCCCTGCAGATCACTGAATGATAACAAGACTGACGATTTACAGTGGATTCAAGGTGCTCCTCTGCTCTGGAATTCCTTCTGACTCGTCAAAGAGATGACAAACAAGTCCCTCACTCCTGAGGTGTCGCACACAACTTCGAGGAGCATAAATATCCAGTTGCATTTCCCCTACCAGCAGTTCACTGCGTCGTGTATTTCAGCCATGCATGTGGCATATCATTCACTGCACCTTTCTCAGACCTATGGATAGGGTCCAGTTCGCTGGTAAGGAAAGTTCTGGGATGTTCTTCCATGTTCTGATGGACTTCCGTTGAAAATGAGCTTTTTTTAATGAACCAAGTGAACCAAGTGAATAGAATGCAGTTCTGCAATACATGGCATTATCCTTCTGATTTTTATTTCCATGTGGATTTCTGCAGGTCTGGCCCTTTTCTCTTTTTGACAGTCATACAACTCTCTTGAGTTAATAAAGTTACTCCTCAGTGCTGTCTCAACATTTTCAGTTTTCTGTATGTTACCACTTTTATACTAAAAGAACCTCGGAGCATTGTTGGTGTTGGCAATGGAAAAATTAAGATTTTTGGCAGTTTTGTGAGGTAGCTGGGTCTTGGCCCACAGGAAAGTCTCATGATTTAGGACTGTTGAACAAGCACATTACTGAGAGTTTTCTATTACAGTTATAAGCACGCAGCTAATAGTGCTGACATTTGCACGGTATGTAACAGCTGAAATCCAAGCCAGAAAAAGATACTGACTTAGAGAGAGCCATAAAATAACACCGGGCCACCTTCCATGGCTGGTGCTCCACGTTTGTCTCCACACAAGAAAGCGTGCAAAGTCTGTGTAAGCCGCTGGGGAGAGGCCTGTTGTATTAACACCACGTCGGAAAGCACCGCAGCTGTGGTGATGCCACGTGCCTGCCTGCGGTGTTCGTAGTGTTTGGCTACAGAGGAGTGATGAGTTTGGGTCTTAAGATGCTGCTGGATGCAGAGTGAAATGGGTGGGAATTGGCCAGTCCTCAGAATGGTGGCAAAGGTGGTGGACAAAGTCAACAAATGTGGACTTACTTTGAATGCAATGTAGATGCTCCTCTAAAAATCTGCGAGCCAAGAAGGTGTCTCATCTCGTGCTGCAGATTTTATCTTACACTACATTTTATCTCACACTATAGGTATGCTGTAGGTTTCTGATGAAGATGGAGCCACTAACAATTAAATAAACTTCAGTTCTCAACTAAAATGTTTGATTTATCTTTGCAGTCACAAATAGAAATTTGCCCTCTGCAAAAAATCACTGTTACCAAAATACGGCTTTCTAAATTCATATCGGCATGAAGATCTTCGATAGTTTGTAAATTAGGAGCAAAATATGGAATCAAAATGCTTCAAAAAACCCCAACCTATTGAAAGCATTCACTTCTATTAATCACGCTATATAATGGGCTGAATCAAGATGCTATATTTATTTCACTCCAGAGGAAAGATCACCATAACTCAACTGCATCTTTGCCACTCATGAATTATCAAGTCTTGCTTTGCTTGTGGGATAAATATATCTCAGTTATGTATGCTCTTTTTTCCTCTCGGTGTATCTATATATTTTTTTGGTGTCAATTGTTATTTATATGCATATACCTGCAACGTTCACAGTGGAGATTGTTACTTTGCAATAAGTCGAAGCAAATCAATTTGGTCTACAGACACAATTTATTTTCCTACTGCAGCCTTCTCCAGTACCATTGCAGGAGTTGCCTCCACAGCCTTCACTATAACTGTTAAAGTGGGACACATGGCAGAGATGTGAGGGGGTCTAGCATTTGATCAAGCTGACAGGGAGTGTCAGATTCCTGCTGTTAGCTGAAACGCCAGCACGACGACACGTATTTGATGTCGTTTCAATGCAGATTCTGACACAGGCCAATTTATGGTCCAATTTATGTCTTGACTCTCATACCAAGGCCAAGCAAGCTATAAAATGTAATAAGAATTTCTTCAATCAATGTCCAGAGGACAAACAAATCACTCTGTTACTGACACAATATTGCATCAACACTCTGGTAAAGTTCTCACAAGTGTGTGACATGCCCCTAAGCTACCGCGAACATGTGGAATAAAAGGCTGGGCATGACAACACCACATCTCTGAAATGGGACCCCCTCAACTTAAGAGCTGTTTCCATGTCAGCTCTTCATCTTTGTAGCTTTCTAGTTTGTTAAGAATGAAATCCTTCTCTCTTTGCTTCCCCTTCTCTTCCCAGCTTCAGCCTTTCCTCCTCACAGTTATTTTTTTCTGTCTTGCACGCTATATCTAGTTATCTAACAAATCTCAGCACAAGGCCCAGACAAGGTTTTGATGGTCAGATGATGATCATATAGCTGGTCAGTGAGCCTCTTAAAGGCTTGTATACTTTCACTTTCAGATGCTCTCAAATCAGTTAGAAACATCTACCTCCCTCTTCATCTCTTCCTAATCAAGACAATAACCCCATCTCAGCCAGCTCTTAGAAGACATTGTCAATGGCAAATAGGCATGTACAGCACATATTTTTAATTGGATATGGGATACAGGATGATGTGTTTTCTCAAAAGCGGTGGTACTGCCTCAATAATGTGGAACAAATGGTTTCGCCCTGTGGACAACATAAAGCAGGCATGAGAAAATGTGTGTGTGGTCTACACTGTATAACTTCATTCCATTATTCCTCTGGTTCTGTGCATTTAGGACTGTAAGTATGAGCATTCTTGGTTTTCTGTAAACCAAAACAGCTGACAGGGGACTTATTTTATTTGGTAAGGTCTTTGCCCTGGTAATTTCAGTAAAGTTGCTGTGCAGATGCGGCTGGCTCTTTAGATGGCTGCAAAAATGAAATCAAGGTGAAGGGAAAGTACTCTACACCTGACCATTTCTCTGCACACGTCAAAAAAATTGGCCTCTGAAGCTTGCCCAAGTATTCCACAGGTACCCCTACCCTGCAGTTACACTGCCAGCAAAATGTCAGTGCGTGTGCTGTGCAACAAACGGGCTCTGACCCGGCTGAGGGCAGGGTGTGGGCTGTCATCTGGGTTGTCCTGGTGAATTTCAGAGCCTTTGTGAGGCACGGGCTGGGGCTCATCCTTAGCTGGTAGAGGAGCTGCAAGACCCCAAACCACTTCTGCTGCCACTGAGGTCCTGGCAGCCGGAAAGCACAGCAGTTTGAAGAGCTCTCTTAAAGATTCATATTGTTTAACATTTTTGTGAAGGGCAAGCCTGTGCGTTATACTGGAAGGATAAAAAGGAAAGGACTGTGAAATTTCTTTTTCCTGAGGATTGTAATGTGTTGATATTTGATTTTCCGACATCTCAGAAGAGCCTTTGAGTTCCAAAATTCCTTTCAAATGAAGATGGTTTGCTTTCAAAAAGAAAAATCGAAACAAAAGTTATTCTAATGATTGCAGATGGATAATACTTTTTTTTTTGTGTGAAAAATATCTTATTGAGAAAGATTGAGCTAAACATTCATTTTGTTGGTAGAACTCTCAATATAAATCCTGCTCTCAATAAATCCTGCTCCAATATAAATCCAAATGCTGATGAAATTGTGAGTATCTCAAGCTGTGTTTTGTTTGAAACGGGATTGCCAGACAAGACTACACAGCTCTCATTGACTCCAGGATCCCTGAAAATGGAGATGGCTCCTAGGCCAGAGCCTAGACTGAATTCTCTCTCCTTGAATCCTGTGCAAGCAAGCCTTGCTGTTCTGGAAGGAGAGTTGCTGGCTCTGGGAGTAAAAAGTTTCCTTCGATTCATCACCCATCTACTCATTACTGCTGTGGGCTATTGTAGTGTTACCTGCCATCTTGCATTAGTTTGCACACTTTTTGGAGAAGGAGTGTTGGGCCATATTCAGACTCTCTGCTGTGGCCCCAAAATTTGAAAAAGCAAAAGACAACTGGGACCAGTTTAGACTCCCTAAAGAGAGCTCGGCAATGTTTGGTTGGCCCAAAGTGGCTCTTTTGGACTTAAACAATGTTGTGAGCACCTGAGACCATCTTAGGCTTCATGTGTCTTTTGAATATGCCTCCTTGTGCTTTCACATGTTTGTGTAATTAGCCTGTCACCGTGTCAAGGTCTCCCACAGTACATTTCAGTCACTGTACAAATAACAAATGATGGCAAAAATAGGCATTTTTTACATAATACAGTCAATCTTACTGTACCCATGGCTAAAAAAACCCACCAGAGCATGTGCAGTTCAGTTCAGTGTTACACCTGCAGCCATTGCAAGCACTCAGATGGGCAGGGGTGCACAGAAAATTCTTGCTACAAAAATCTCCTCTTTCTTTTCATTGCATTGTCTAGTATTACTATGATTTCATAGTTCTAAAAATCACATCTGAAATGTTGTGCTGTGTCTGTATTTTCAATGCTTGATATCAAAGTGATTCTCCACCCACAGAAGATATCACTGTGAGCACTCAGTGGCTGGGGTGACTGTGCAATTGGTCCTTTTCTCTTCCCATCATTCAGTGCCAACTTAGAGGGCTCACCTGTGCACACTAATAACAGGGATGTGGCACATAGATACCCTGAGCAATATTTGATCCTGTGTGAACTCCAAGGAGGAACTGCCCTTGAAATTAAGTTCTGCTGTCAGTAGTATCCTTGCATGCTCAGTGAGTGGATGATTGCAGCCAACCTCCCTCAAAAGCTGAAACCAGTCCAAAACAACCAAACATCCCCAATCTACCTAAGAAAATCTGACAAAACTAAATCTAAGAAGTTATTTTTATGGCTCTGTTTATAGCCCCTTTGTTTATGCAGAGATAGGTCAGCTGAATTTAAATCTTTAAACGCTTAAGCACCACGTACGAGGCTAGCTTGCAAAACAAAGTGTAAAAAAAAAGCACGATCAAGACTTGTTACACTTTGCCTTCCAAGCACGAGGTTCAAACAGTATTTTTTAAAGCACACATAATTGATATCCACTTCTATTAAAAATCCAAATGAATTTCCCCTCTCTCTAGTGCACTGCCACTCTGAACGTTTCCATCAGAGAGTGGTAAACCAGCAGCTTGCTGTGTTTGCACAAAATAACTGCTGCAGTGTGCTGAAAAACATCCAACCTGCACTTCTGCTCCGAGTGTGTTGTTTCATGCTGTATGGTCAATAACTGTATGGATAATCAGGAAACCTGGCCCTCCTGTTACCCAGAGCTGTTTCTGCCCGAACCAAGAAGCCTCTGTATAAACACACGATTTTATACCCGTGAAGGAATCTCAGTGTGAACTGACATAATGGGAAGCACTTTCCCACCTGGGAATTAGATGAGGATTTTTCATGATATAAGGGATGACACTATCAAGCAACATAAATATGTAAGTATGAAACATACTAATGATGTGCAGTGACAATCCTGTGACCTCTCGTTCACTTCACTGAAGGAGAAGTACAGAGGGCTTCAAAGACAGTTACAGCTCCCGCTTAGGTCAGGGTGGAGTTTACGTGGAGACTGCCTTTTCTAAACACAAAAAGGAAAGAAAATAAATTGAACTAGTGGGGAAGTAAATTGCAAAATATGCGGTGTGCATCCTTATAGAGTCTCTCTGAAGGGTGGTGTGATAAACCAAAGATTTGCTGACACTTAGGGAGCAGCACTGACAAGATAATATTGGCCTTCCTACCCCAAAAGTAGCAACCTGACCAGCTGGATGTTAATTTATCAGAGCTGGCAGAAAAGCACTGGGGAAGACAGAAAGAAGGGAGAAGCATCTTAGCAGAGCAATCACTATAAAAAAAACCCAGACTCATATTCTTTGCAGCCATTGGGGCAGGATGCTGGGGAAAAAAAAAAACAAAACAAAGACAGTTTTGTTTGGAGAGTCTTGTCTTTTCAGAAACATCTTTAAATTGTTGTCTGTATGATTATATTTGAATCTACTTGCATTCTCCTTGAATGATTCCTTGTAGTGAGGCTAAAGATTTTCCTCATGTAGTAACACCCTTTGAAAGTTTGTCTTATCTTAAACTGTCTTGTTCAGGTAGATGAATAGGATGGAAGCATTTTCCTTTTCTTTCTTTTTACTGATTGGGTGATCTTTGAAATCAGCCCTGGATGGGAAGGAGCTGAACTATCAAAGGGAGAACTGAGGAAAACCAGGGTGGCTTCAAATCACTCTGAGACACGGGAACATAATGTCATGGCAACAGTAGCAAACATGTTTTGCATATACAGTCTCCTAAAAATTACCAGATACATTTTTCTTCTCTGCTTAAATATACAGTTTGGAAAACCTCCCCAGCTGCTCTGAGTCGCTCCCCAACAGAGCCACTGACTGCCTGGATTTTCCCTGAGAAGATGTGGAATGATCTCAGTGTTTTGCCACGCTAACTAGACATCACAGAGCTTTCCCAAAACGTGTGTGCCAACTGGGCCTGATTTTGGGGGGTTACCTTGACATGTACCTCCGAGGTTTGGGCTCCTTTTGCTATGTGCTGCACTCTGTGGTCTCTCTTCACTTGCTCATGCCATAGGTGAAGCCACAGCGAAATCAAGTCGAGATGTTTCCATCAGATCTGCTGGTTTGCTGTGAGCATCTGCTCCTGAAGCCACGCTGTGACCACGTGTGAAGGTTCCCTGGTGGCCTTTGTGTGCTTTCTTTTCATGTGGACACTAGTGCAACAGAATAAGATGCTGGCAGGAAACTTATGAGGCTTCAGTGTTGAACTTGAAAGGGCTGGAGGGAGCCCGCACCCTCAGCACCACTGCATCAGGCTCTGCTGACTCAGGAAGACAGTTCACATTTCAGGGCTGTCCAAAGTCCCTTTTACCGAGGGAAGAGATACTGGAGTGAAAAGATAAGTTAAAAACAGACAGATTCGTTGCATGTGATTCTTAGGAGTTTATTGTGCAGCTGAACATGTTAGTCTAGAATGAGGATCCCCGTGTTTCCCATTTTCTGCAGGAAATCGCTGATGGTCTAAAAAGGATAACACACAACGTGATGCACATAGGTAGCTGTGCGATGATCCAGTGATTCAGAGTGCTCGGGATCTGAGTCTCTCCCTTGGGTTACACTCATATCTATTGCATGGAAATTCATGGAACCACGCCAGTGTAAAATTAGTCTGGGATCGTAATCAGGCAGGGAGACTTTAATCAAGCCACATTCCAAATCAGAACTGAAATCACTGTAACAAGAAAGCCCTTTTCTCCAAAACCATTTCTCTGTGTTAACACATATATCCCTTTCTATAAACTTCTTCTGAAATTCATTTTGGCTTATAGACTGTGTGAATGATCATGCACTGCAGCCATCCCGCACAGCACATACAGTCTCACCTTCTCATGCTGAGGAGACAGGATGAGGGCTGTTTGTCCTTCTCTGAGCAGGTTGTGACCAGCAAACTACTGATAGACAAAGGATGTTTCCTCCAGTCCTTGACAAACAGCAGTTTTCTTGCTCCTTCCCGGTGAAGATCTGCGTTTTGACTGGAAAATCTTCATGCAACAAATATTGATTAATTGTTAATATTTGATTTTAAAAGGTATTGAACCTATATGTATTAATACTCTCCTTTATGAGGGGAAGGAGGATTCAGCTGCAGAATTTAAAAGGTGGGTAATTTCCCTGGTGCAGTTCACAGCTCTGTCTCACAACAATTCTGCCAGGACACATGAAAAATAGCACCACTTGGAGGAGGAGTAGAAAATGGTGGTTGGAGTAAAGGGTGAGGGTTAAACTAATATTGATGTCCAACATTTTACACTGTGAAACTGCAGCCTGAGACTCTTGGGGAGAGTCTGCAAAGACACGGGACCCTTGAGCAAAAAAAAAAATGCCAGCAAGACAAGTTTTCAAACTCCAGAACTATCTCAGAGTAAAATAAAATATCTGTTAAGGAGTAAGATAGACTTCTATGACTTAAAAGGTTACCCATTCAAAAGAAATGGGAAGAAATTGGTCTTAAATGGCATCCAGCCCACGTTGGAAACATACAGAATGGGATCAGGAAACAAACCATGGATGTTATTTGTTTCATTAGAATCGAACATTTCTCGTATTAGTCAGATTAAGTAGCAACTGGTTTGTGACTTTGGCAAAGTCTCTGTGCAATTCTACTATAAACTGAAGAGGTTAATTTCAAATTCAGAGTTTGAAAAACAAGATCCAAACCAAGATCTGGAAAAGAAGGCATTTAAGGTGCAGGAAATTCAAAGTGGCACTTCTACACCTGGGACATGAACTGTGAAGTCCTATTTTTTGAGAAGATATAGAAAGTTATTCTGGGTATGTGATGGGCAGCAGAGAAGTTTAAAAAGAGGCAAGGCCATCGCTCCTCAAGCAACCATTCATGGAGTAAACAAGCTGGTGTCAGGGACATTCAGCAGGGAGACAAGGGACGGGTTCCTTTACATGCATTTCTGAAAGCTACAGAACAAAGCAGCATTAATAAGAGAAAAACTGACAGATGGATTGTGAAGAACAAAATTATACAGCAACCCAGAATGTTACCAGCAGCTCAAGCATCTGCAGGGTGAAGATTACTTCATTCAGTTTTCTTCAAATAATGCCCATTCCTTTACATATCTCCCCGAATCAGGGGAAGAACTATTTTTCACAGAAGAGCTTGAGAGAAACAAGCATCAGTTGTGGCCATTAATTTTATGAATGATTTGTTGGAAACTGCATTAAATGGCAACATCAGCCCACAAATGAGCTTTGAAATGTTCTTATTCCGAGCCTGTGCAGATGGGCAATTTGCTGTGTAATCAGTTTTCATAGCCACCCTTTCAGTCAGGGTCACTTGTCTTGTAACCGTGCTCTCGTTTTGCAGGTTTGTACTTCACACCATCTCAGAAATGCTGCGTGTACGAGTCCAGCGACCAAAAAATAGGCAACTCAGAAAATAAAATACAGCAAGGTTATATCCAAAAGCACTTTGAAGAAGGGTCTCAGCAAATATAATACTCTGGGAGTGTCGGTAAAAGAGAGAGACATGGCTGAAGAGGAGCTATCTAGCAACCAGTAAGTGACAGAGCCTGAGACTATCATTCCAGCTATTCTGTGAGACATGTACATGTGTGTAGTGACCCAAGTAAATTGCAGCAGTGGTGTTCTTGTAGGCAGTTAAAAAGTAGTCTCATGTGAAGTAGGAGAGTGATATGGCAGCTGTGTAAATTTAGGACAATGCCACCCAAAACACTTTCTGGCTCTCCTATCACTTAGACACTGCACTGGAGAACATACAGAGATTAACCACCAAAGTGATACCGAGATCAGAGTATAAAACATATGGGAAAATATCAGAGGAACTGAATTTATACAGAGATCACTCACTGGGGACATTACCAATATGTAGAAGTGCCTTTAATGAAGTAAGGGAATTCTTCACATTAGTACAAGAAGGTAGAACAAGAAGCAGCAGCCTCAAACAAAGGAAGAAAAAGTTTAGGTTAGATACCATGATTTTTTTCCTTAAAACAGACAAGCTGGGTATTGAAATAGGCTGCCCACAGAGAGGCCATCTCCTTAAGATATGAGTGAGAGTAGATAAAACTTCACATGAGAGGGAATGACACAGCCACGCAAGGTGGAGGTGTCTGTTTGAGCCCTGCCAACTCTCCTAAACCAAGAAGTCACCTCTGGAAGTAGTGGAGAGGGGTGGCACATGTGCTGTGACCCTCGAGCACCCATGGTGTGAGGAAACTCTAGCAGGAGAGGGGTAACACTCTCACACCAGTAGCTCCTACAGCCTCCATAGTGGTCAGGTGAGGCAGCCCCATAGTGGTCAGGTGAGGCAGCCCCACAATGGTCAGGCGAGGCAGCCCCATGCATTTCTGAGGATTTGCATGACTCAGGAGTCTTTTCCCAGTCCTTTGTCCTTGGTTCCAAATGGACTACAAATTACATATCTTAGTGTGTAAAGGCTATTAATTCACTCAGTGATGCAATAAAGCAATGAAAGACCAGGGGGAATGGAGAAAAAAAAAATCCAGTGAAATGAAGACTTGCATGTGGCACCTGTATTGAATTTTCTCATGCAGGAATTTCAAAGTACCTTAAAATAGCATAGGAAAGTCATGATAGACTAGGTCTGAGGGAATTTTCACTGTGAGTTGAGAATGGCCGGATTTGTTTCAAATAATGAAAGTACATGTAAATAATCTCAGGAAGAGATGCAGATTTTTCCTACTGCTCTGCACCACTTTTTGGTTCCCTACACACAAAATCTGAAGGGGCTTTGTACATTTTGTGTGTTTGCATATTGACATCTATTCCCTTAGCAAGGGTGTTTCCCTCTTTTTTCCACAAGCGTAGTTAAACACAACTCAAAAGACTGAAGAAACAAAACTGCTGCTGCAGAAACCTCTAGAAAGCACAAACCAGGATCATATTAATATGTGATGCCTCAGAGGTAAAAGCTCGACTGTGCCCCATTAGAAATATTCCATTTGCAGGGCACCCTTCTAGCCCTGTTAACTTGTAAACTTGGACTACAAATGGGTCATTCTGTGCATGCTTTCTATCCCAGGACACGAGTTTGGTGTATTTTTTTCTGGAGGAGGTGATAAGGAAAAAGGTAGCTTCCCCTACTACTCTGCTGGTTGCTTTTTTCCCAGTTGTTTTAAAGGCAACCCTTTTGAAATCACTCTCAGAGGTTCAGAACACTCGAAAAGATCCAGGCAGAGAGATTAATAGGCAGTGTAGTGCAGGTGGGGCACTGAAAGACACGGGATAATACGCTTTATCACACGGATTTAACCGGAGCTGGAGGGTATCTCTCTGCCAAGCGTGATTTGATTCGTGTGGACACATGCACACGTACCTGTGCACACACAGATGTGAGCGCACGCGCGTGTGTGTGACAGAAATTCCTTCTGTGCCTGGCACTGAGGGTACGCGCTGGAAATGATGTATGAAATGAAATCCCCACGCTCGCGGCACACAGGGAATATCAGGCAGAGCTCCACAATCGCTGCAGAGATGGGCTTTGCTATTGGCAGATCAAACGCAGCCAGAAGAGCAAACCAACCTGAAAGACTCTGGGGAAAACAAATATTTTTTTTTAAGTTATAAAATAATGTTCCCACCCTTTTAATATCATTTCTCCCATTTTCTCTCCCTCTGGCATTCCCCTGGGCAGCCAGCTACATTAGCTGGAGCCTTAGAGAGATGAGAGCCCTCCCCACACGTATTTCCCCTTAAAAGCCCTTCACAATGTGTTAAAATTACATTTTGAATAACACTTTCTAGCTTTTTTTATTAATTTTTTAATGTGTTTTTACCATCTGAGGTTTCTTCTTAGCAGTAGTAGTGGGCAGTCAGATGGGAAAGAGGGGGTTGTCCTCTTTTCTCTCCCACACTCATCAGCACGATGCGTTTGATGTTGCCTCTTTGAAACCCAAAATAAAGAAAACCATGTCCCAGCTATGCCACGAGTCGTAAGGGGAACCTGTGACAAAAGGAGTGGCTTCCCCAGGCCTTCCCATCGTCTATTCCTGGGCCATGGGAAACCCTCCACGGGAAGGAGGAGGTGTGGACATACCCTCTTCTGGGGTGGTGGGGTTTCCCCTCCACCCATTGCTGGTGCTGGAGCACCCCTTAGCATTTCCAGGCTGCTCCGCCCGTGGTGGGATCATTTCAGCTCGGCTATACGTTGCTGAGGAAGGACGTTTATTTATAATACGCGGCGTAGGAAATTAGGCCATTGTACTTCTGCACAGGGGAAAGATTCATAAAAAGTCACACAGAATTATTCTTATATAAGTGACAATGACATCGTTGTAAGGAGGAAGCAGAACTTTATTTGTCTTACTTAAAATGATATATAGAGCACTTGTCTGTTTATTCCACTGCAAACAGCTTCTGCAAAAACAGCCGTAATTCCCCGGGGGGTTCTGCTGATAGTTATAAGTTACTTGAGCAAAATCTCTCAAGTGAGCTACTGCCTTACAGGTAGCCATTATTCTAGATTCAAAGGGCTTTTTGTTGTGTTTGTTTGTTTGTTTGTTTTTTAAAATTATGTTCCGTGTAACGCTGCTTTTTAAAATATAAATTGTGTCATAACATCGCTACTTTTCAAGTGGGTAAGTATCTGTATCTAAATCAAAGGATGCGCTGCCAAAGGAGAAACCAGTCAATAAATTGGCTTCACAATCAAATCTGGCTCAGGTTAAAGCAAAGTTAGTTTGATGGATTCAGCTGAAACCTAGTAAATAGCAGCCTACATAATTAAGCTGCTCTACCTTCATGCAGTCTCCCTGGAAGCTTATGGGCATCTCTAAGGCACAAGAGTGACAATCAGTAGCTAAGCCGAGGAAATGAACAGGCAATATTGCCCACCCAGACGTCATTCCTTACCCCCCATTACCACTGTCTCACCTCTCAAAAGGATTAGCAAAATTTGTCTTCGATTCTTTGACGGGACTGCAACATCCTTCTCTAATTTAAGAATGGATTCTGGGTCTGAAAAATCAAATAACTGATATTATTCAACGGGCAAAAAAATCAACACTGAAACTTGGTCTTGCTCTCTCTTTCTCATTTATGCAAGCTTATGAGCCTATTGTCTACGAAGTCGCAGCCTTCAGCAGCACATTTGGAGGGTGTTTTTAAACAGATGACAGGAAGAAAAAAAAAATAGAAAAGGGGGATAAAAAGGAGTCTTGTAGTCCTCACAAACACACTGCATTTTTTTTTCCAGGGGGTAGAAAAGAGAGTAATGAATTCTTTGATGAGGCCAAAAGGAATGGGAATTGACACTGAAGCTGACATGGGTTTTCACCATATTCTTATTATTAATTAATTGCAATCATCAAACTATTTCTCAAAGTAACTCAGCTTTCCATAGCTCATTTTCATTCTTGACTGATATTTTTCTGGTTGCTCAGCAAGAATGAAAAGTGCAAGGTTTGAGTTTCTTTTTAGTGTTTTAGTCCCAAAAAGGAAGTTTTCAAAAGTTGAAAATGTATGAAGATCGGCTTAATTTATTCAATGGGAAAAAAAACAAAACTAAATTAATTTCCAGGAAATTAATGCAAAGTTTCTAATTTATTTCGAGAAGTCATCATCATTTCTTGATTATTTTTGGTTCTTTGGTGACCCAGGGAAATTCTCTTTCTCTATGACAAAGCTTCTTTTTCCGTAAAAAATGGTAATAATAATTACCTGCTTCACAGCGGTGTGGTAAGATTTAGTTAATTAGTGTTTTCAAAGTGCTTTGAGATCCTAGGATGGAAGACGCAATAGAAATGCAAAGTATTATTATTATTCAGAGTTAACAACCAAATTTCAACCATTTGCACTTATCCATCTTAACAGCATGTACTCAAGGGATGAAAACACATAACTTGTCAGCAGACAGTCCTCTTAATGTGGGTTATAAAACCACCTTCTTGATTGCCATCTGGAGTAACATTCACAAGTGAGGGATAGCAGATGTGTGCGCGTGGAGAGATGCATCCCACTTCCCCAATCCATCGGACACATCACTGTTGCCATACTGTATCCACCCAGCCCGGTATTACGCCTCTGATGCCAGCCAGCTCTCGATGCTTAAGGGCAAACAAGAGCCACTCTTGCCTTTCCCTCCACCTCTTCGGCGAGAAAAGCAACAAACAACACAAGCAAACTCCCCTTTCCTCCTTCCACTTCCCTCTCTCATAATAACAACGCAGCAGCCAACTGTGCAAAGCTCAACAGTGGATGAAAATGTCTTCCTGACCCCTGTGTGCAATTAGTTTCCTCCCAGGAGCATGAGATTTGATTATTTTTGCCGTTATCTTCGCTTGTACAGCCACAAGTGTTATTATCTCCTCTCCATTTTTCAGATAGGCTTTTTTTTTTTTCCCCTTGAAGATTAGCCTGAACCTTCCAGAGTCCTTGCAACGAGGTGCCCCGCGGTGCCCCGCAGAGACGCGCTGCCTCCGTAGCAGGAGGCAGCACCGGTCTGCAGTTGGCTTTTGCAACCCTTCTGGCCCCTCAGACCTCTCCAGAGGCCTGCAGGGCAGGGGTGGGAATCCCTACAAGGATGTGGAAGCAGAGGAGCTTTGTGAATGATGTCCAGAAGGGAAATTTACTGGGATTTAATGCTAAGAAGTGGGTGGCTTGACTTAATTTAATTCTGCTCAGATTCTGCTGCCATCCTGCCCCCTTTAAGAGGATGAGGTGGTGGGCACATGAGAAGAGCCATTATGCTGCTCTCACCTGTGGAAAGCCAGCACTGAGCACGCGTGGTTTAGAGGAATACAAAGTACGTGGTCCTGGTGCCATTTTAATTGCATGCCTTGCGCGGAAATAAATTGAAAGTAATCCTGCCCTCAGGACAGGAACGTCAGCCCTCCCAAGCACCACACAGCATGCTAAAGGGTCCACCCAAAAAAGCAGCCTGGGTGGAGAGCAAGCACACGTGGCTGCTGAGGATGGCATGGGCTGCATCATCAGAAAGGTTTGTGCAATGTTATCCAGACGTTCAGGTCCGGCGCAGGAATTCCCAGAGGTGCTGTGTCCGAGATGCCATCCTTTCCATGGCTGCTCTCTCTGCCACTCTGTGTTTTATGGGCAGGTGGGGCCAATAGAACGCCTCCCACTTTCAGGGGGTGACTTTCTGCTGACACCGGTGGGCTTTGGATCAGGCCCCTGCTCTAAGTCAGGCGCTGATATTTTCAGGCTTAGGGGTGGGAGTGCTGGAATACTTAACCGAGTGCCAGAGAACTGCCATAAGAAATGCACTAACAAAATATTTATGAAATGAGCCACTTCCTTATTTTACTTTCAAATTGCGTTAAAGAGAAAAAGATTTATAGGTGACAGAAAACAATATTAGAGTCAATCAAATGCACAGAAGCCCCTGGATCCCCAGGATGCCACTCAGGGTAGTGACAGGCTATTTTAAGTCAGGGAACCTGCTTTGTTGCAGGGATCTCAAAAAGCAGGAGAAAAGCCCGTTTTGGCTGAACAAGTCTCTTTGTGCTGCCACGTGGCTTTTTCGGTGGCGAGCCAGGGTTCAAAGGAGCGTGGTGTATCTATCACTGCCATAGTTAATCCTGTCATTAGAAGATATAAGCAGCCTTCTCCCACATTAGCAATGTTTACCTCATATCGCTCTAGCATTCATTTTCACTAATATGGTACAAAAGTGTAATGATGTATAAGTGTTTTTTAATGTTAAGTAAGTGAATACAGGTGGGTAATTTACCACTGGCTCTATAGATTGGAGCTGGTGTTTCAGAAGGAAGACTCTGGACTCTTTCTTCTGTATTTTTAATATATAATTCTTTTTATTTTTGCAGTGTCTTTTGCTACTGTTTATAGTTTATACCACTAAGCCAAAGCCTTAAGTGCCAGTTATTTTGGAGCCAGCAGAAGGAAGTGTTTGCTTAGGAAGCTTTCAATTAGCCATGGGATGAGTAGGTTTGATGTGGAAGCAGGTATTCTTCCCTTGTATTTGTGTTAAGAATGAATGTTTTGTTTGTGTAAATTGCCTAGGAACAAGTGTGTGCTCCTGGGGCATGATCTCTCTTGGAAGAACAAACCCTGAAATGGACCAGCGGTTTCTGTGTTGTGAGATGGAGGACGCGCAGGTTTCACACCAAATTTATCAGTTATCTCATTTTTGCTTTCAGTGTAGAGTAGGCTCTTATTCATCCATTCCTATTAATACACTAACGCCCAGAAACTCAAATCAAAGATTCACTCAGCGAAAAAAAGAATTAAAAAATTAAAACACGGACAGAGAGAGCTTGGACCAGCAACCCAACCATCCACATGTGGATGGTTCCCTACATAACGAGCGGACAGGGGCTCAGGAAGCAGGGAAGCCAACGGGCTTTGTAGGGTCGCACAGGTCAGACCCCACAGGGAGACCCGCATCCGTGTGGCTTCTCACGCGCAGGATCGGGCTTCATTTCCACTTCAAGGGAGTTCTGACTCCCGAGCTAGTGTTGCAAGATTATTTCTTTTTTTTTTTTCTCCCTCTGCTCCTTTTTTTAGAATTCCTTTCTTTGAAACATTTTCCTCAGTAGTAATTGCTGCTAAAATTTCACAGAACATTTGCAAAAGTGACAGCCTAATTCTAGAAAATTTCAAACATTTAAAAGGCATTTGTACAGAATTTTGGTGCTGAAAAGCTTTGTTGGTGAAGTTTTGCTCACTGAAGTTAGCTAGGTAATTTTTGCAAATCAGAGGACTTAAAGTTGAGTATGCTCTGCTTCCATGCATTTTCTTTCTATATTTGGCATAACTGGAGGAAAAATTGTATATCAGAGATTCTGTTTTAAGGCACCAGATGGGGATTTCAAAGACCTTAGAAACGGCGTTGAAAGTATTTACTTAAGATTAAGAAATTTCCAGTGAAAACCCTATTTAAAAAAAAGTATCTGGTAGCTTAAAACAGTTTTTCACGTTTGCTTTTGCACTAAATCAGGGTGCTAATTAGCTCTTGGTGTGGCAAAAAAATGATGGCATTTTACAGAGTCTTCCTGTTTTGTACGTGAAAAATACCTGGATGTTTCCAGGTGGGCTCCTGCTCCTTGGGGATCAGAGGAGTCCCGTGAGAGGGGGGTGCAGCCTTCTCCAGGGAATCCCGTGTGCCCACGGCAGCTGTGCGCACATCTGCTCCGGAGAGCTCACCAGCAAAAAGGCCAACAAAACCCGCCGTGAGTGAGCACGACCACGGATACTCAAAGCATCCCTCCTTTTGGGATAGGGAAAAGGATGCACAGCTCTGTGGAGCCGTGGTCTACAGCTCTTTGCTAGCTGGTGATCCTGTGCGTGGAGCTATCCGGGGGCGAGGGCCGCCGTCCTCACTCCCAGCCCGGCTAAGGCTCCGTTCCATTCCCAGCCCTCTCCTTCCTTTCCTTCGGGCTGTAGCCTTTCTTTGTTATTTTCCTCTGGGGCTGCGATTTTTCCCGGCTAGCCACAGACAGTATATAAAACACATTTTACTAAAGTTCTTCCAACAAAAACTTCATTGAAACAACTTTTAAAGTTGTGAAAAAAATAACAGGAAATTCACACTTAGGCCCTTGAGGATGAAACATGACATATGTCTTCCAACACATAGGCACAATGGGGTGCGCTATAAAAGTAAATAAGGATCACACCATGGTGCCTAGCTGTTGGAGGACATGCCTTTTGCCATTAAGTTATCATTTCCTTACTTTTTTTGTCCAAACTCCCATGTACTTTTTAATTGTTGACTCCAGCGACTAAATTAATCTTCTTTCTTTTATTTTAATAAAGCAATGTGTGACCTGCCTTAAGGTTAGAGACTAAAAATTAGCACAAGCATTAACATTTAATATACCAACCAAAATGAAGATTTACATTGCAAACGGATAGGCAGTCTAAATTTAGGCTGCTCACAAAATGAGGCTATACACAAATGTATTTCATTAATTATATATGTCTAGGAGAACTTAAATACAGCCAACATTTATGCACACTGAGTACATGTGCCAAAAATGTTATAGTCTTGCAGTGGTGAGTGCAGTTTTAATTTGCATGTGCGGTGTGTTTTTTCAATTAAAAAAGGGAAAATTCCCTATAATCTGCACATGCTTTCGTTCTCCATTTAAAATATTGGCAAAAACCATCTTGGTAGTAATGATCATAGACTTCACCGTTAATATCCAAGATGCATTTCATTCATCTGAAAGCCTCCCTTGTGAAATATTAGCACCCATTTGGAATCTTTTCATTCTCCGAAATGATCAGCTCTGGGGATTTCCTTCCCATTGGGGCTTCTGGTGTATTTTTAAGGCCAAGTCATTCCCCATAACATGGCAGAGAGGTAGAAACACCATTAACTATCATCGGGTTGCTCTCCCACATGACAATATCACGTTACTTATTACTGGAATGCGCTTGTGAATTCTGTTTTAAGAGGCCCATTTACAGATGAAAGTGTGCGCCCCAAGAGCCTCAGGCTTCTGCAGGAGAGCCAGCCTCGGTGCAACAAGAGACCTCCTCCTGGCTCTGCCGAGATTTGCTGCATCTCGCCACTCCTGCAAAACCCAAACCCTTAAATGCCCCGTATTTTTACCCAGCAGTGGGACAGCCACTTACCCTCGAGCTAAACCGAGGCACTTGAGGATGACCATCACTCTCGGGTTAAAAAGGGTTTCTTCACGTTCCTTCCTGACCATGCCCATTTTCCCATTGGAAGGGGTTAGCTGTTGAACCAGCAACCTGTTGCTGGGTCTGGGGTGCTTATCCTGAGTCCTGGGCTGGGGGTAGGTGTGCTGCATCTGTAACCCATCTGATTTCCATGCATGGGTCCTGTCTGCAGAGGGACATACCCTTCCACTCAGCTGGGAATTCAGGGCTAGAAAGGAAGGCAACTGACAACCTCAACTAAAGGGGAACATAAATATACCTGTGAATTGTGGAGTAAACAGCTGCTGAGTGATTAAAAAGTAAGTAAAGCTGAACCACTTATTCAGATTTTAAAGCTGTTTGCTGCAAGCATCCTGCAAAGTGACAGATTTTTTCTGCTATATAACAAAACATAAAATGAAAGGAGCCTTTCTTACTTCATGACAGCTTAAAAGTGCTGTGCTGACTTTTTTTTTCTCCTACTCTGGAGTGGTGTCACTTCAGGAGAATAGCTGTGCCAGGAGGGACCAGCGTGTGAGAGGGGCCCATCTCCCCTCGAATGGCACACAGCATTGCAGAGAGGAGACTGACCCTTCAGCAAAGGAAACGGGGAGCTAAATACTGGCAAAGAAAATCTCTCGGGGTCAGGTCTCTTACGGGAAAGCACGTTTCGCAAGAGCTTGTCCAAAAAGAGGGATGGCCAGGGTAGCATGGGCAAACTGTGCTTCCAGTGATGAACACAAGCTGCTGAAGGCCACCCCACACATCAGTACCGCCCCTGGGGCAGTGTCTGCTATAAGCAGCAGGTCACAGTCTAGCCTTGAATGGTAATTGTAAATAAACTTCCCGTATTACCGAGGAAAGTCCTAACACCCTTTCTCATTTATGTACTATGTACAGAGGAACCAGAGCCCTCACCAATGAACTATTCTGGGTCAGCAGAAAGTTGCCCATCAAAACTGAGAAATACTAGACACAACCTTTACCACAGAGAGTCCGAGAGATGTTTATCTATATCTAGCATCCTTCCTATTGAAAGCTCTTTCTAACCATTGCTCAGAAATCATGTGAGAAGAAAAGACTTACAGACCTGGTCCTTCACCTCTCAGGTTAGTGCAAAATGCTGTCCACCAAGGGAACAAGAGCCATCTTCTGTCTTCAGAGGATGGGAGCACTTCCTCACAGGAAAGGAATGATGCAGTGCCTTATACTTAGGCTGTCAGGAGAAAGCAGGGGCCATCAGATAAGGAAGGAAACCTTCCTCTCCACCCTCGCAAGAGCGACGCAGATCCCGACACCAGGGCTGAGCAGCATCTGCTTATCATTTTGGCCAACTCCGTAGTAGCTCTCACGTGGTATCTGCAGAGGAAATGAGCGTGTCTAGGAAAGCGGCTAGACTGCTAAAGAAAAGGAGTTTGCTGTTCCTATGTGAGGTTGCTTCTTGGGAAAGAGATCAGCACAGCAGATGAAACTTCAGAATGAGAACCATGGGACATGAAGGGTCCTTCCTGAAACTACTTGAAAGCCAAGACATTGGGATCCAATCATTGTCACTTCTATCTTATTCATAGCAGATGCGCAGCAGAGCTTTGTTTGACGAAGGGATGAGCATGAGAGAAAGTAATGGGAAACTGTCCAAAGGAATTTGAAGAGGCATTTGGGGCTGGAGTTACATGGCACGACACTTTCTATTCACGAGGAGTTTCGATCAGAATCCTATCTGAATCAGAGTTCAGGGCTGATGTTTGAAAAAGTTTGGAATTCCACCTTAAAGTTTTGATTCAAATCAGCTCCGGGTCTGAAAAAGAACACATCATGAACTTTTACTCAGATAACCATCAGTTTCATGTAGAATCTGCAGTGCTGCATACTATGAACATTTATTATTCACAATAAATGAATATAATTAATTTCTTCTTTTCTAATCTATCCTACTATCTCTTAATCGTGGGGCAGCTTTCTGAATCATAGATAAAGCTTCTACCCTCTCCTTCAAGCTTCTCCTTAAGGCAAACTTTCACTTCCACCAAGTTAAGCAATGGCAAGTTGGGGAAATAGGTAGGTAAGGGGAATATTCAATATATATAACTGGACCTCCTACAAAGCTTTTTGCACATACACCTGAGAACTAATACGCTGTCTACTTGTCTCACAGGCTTTCAGGCATTACTCACCTGCCTAAACTGCTAGCAGCTAACTCAGTGACTAAGAGTTTTCTGCTGTTCTGTAACAGCTGGATACGAGGACTGCGTGAGAAGCACAGCACTTGCAGCCTGTCAGAGATGACTCAAAGTGAGATGGGGTCTAGACCTCACAGTCCCACTGAATGGGAGAACTGGGTCCCTGAGAGGATGGGAAGAAGGAGTCTTTGACAGCTCATCCTTCAGGAGCAGCATGAAGAGCTGGATATGCTTCTGGGGCAGAAAAAGCTTCTGCTCCTTTTCTTGCCGGCGTGGCATGGAAAGGACTTTACTGCAATGACTGCCCACAGACTTCTCGAAGTCAGCTGCTTCCAAGGCAATCCCTGCTCACTCAGCCTCTGCCTGAATTGTCTATGCCAGGAGAAGAGGATGGGTCTCCCTATTTGTGTCCCCTTCTCCTGTTCCTGTGGCACTGGGGTGCCTTCTTCAGGCCCTTGCTGGAGCCCCAGAGGTTTAACAGCTGGGTCTCTGCTGGGTGCTTTCTCAGAGGTGATCAGTCACTCCACTCCTCCACTGGCCTCGCCTTCCCACCCCTCTGCCTGGCTTCACAGCTGTCTGTCAGGCAGCTCCTGCCTCTGTGCTGTTCACAGACTCTCCTATCATCTCAGTATTTTATCTCTTTCTGTGGGAGGCAGCTGGTTTTGAAGAGCCCCTGCTGCTCTTTTGTTCCCCAGAGCTGGATTTTCCAGGGTGCATCTCTGATCTCAAGTGGTTTGTGGGTGAAAGAATTGCTCATGCTGGATATTTGGCTTTGCTTCCAAGAAGACATATCTTCCCTGGGATCTTTTGCTAAAGATTTGTCAATTTTTACATCAACCTACTGCTCTTGTACTCTGAATCATTGACCAGCTGCCCAGAGGACCTGTTGTTCTTCAGGTAGAGTGGGATGAGCACAGCAGCCCCAGCCGCTCTGACTGCATCCCAAGCATGGTAAGGTAGCATTATGTCTGCTTCTTGAAACTGCAAAATAAATAAGAAATAGGGAAATTATATTGACCTCACAGTCAATGTCCCTTTCATGAACTGAGTCTGTTGGTTTATAACCCAGTACACAGCTTGTTGCTATAAATATCTCAGTGATCCAGTAAGAAAACAATGTACATAAAGAGACATGAGGATTTTGTCTTCCTTGTAGCTCACCAAGAAAGTGTGATTTACAGCGAGACCAGCATTGTTACACATTTAAAGCAGGCAGTCCTTGTAGTCAGCAACTTGTGATGGTAAAATACGAGTGCTGCCTGAAATATTCTCTCCGGTACCAGCGTGCAGGCTGCAGCCCCAGCCCACGCAGCGGGGACAGCGAGCACAAGAGGAGGGAGGGAAGCAGCACAGGACTGCTGTGTCTGTCCTTGGACAGTGTTCCCAACGCCTTTTGTGTTCTCTTCTTCAGTGCCTGAGAGTTGCTTGAAGTTTTAGGAGGGGGAGATTGGTATGGCTGCAATGACAGCTGTGTGTGCTGGGTATTAAAGCGCTTGTTATCATAGATACTTCAGGTTTTGTTGCTACCATAAATGCACTTTCAAAAGAGTTATTGATGTTTATAGGCATGGCCTTGCATATATAGAATTTTAGGTCACTTCTGATCTTCTATATTAGCAGACATAAAGGATAACTTTGAATAATGACAAAATACAGCATTTCATTCCAATTTCAGCTCTGCTAATTGTCTATAATGTGGTAAAAGTCTCTGATAACAGCCTTTCAATTGCCTAAAAGTATTCATGGTTTTTAGGAGGTGTTCACTCAAAATGCCTGTCTTCATGGACACCCTTCCAAGAAACCTTGTAACTTCACTGTTGCCTTAGTTTGTATTTGGACATCAAGCTAAGAAGATTAAACTATGCACAGATTGCAACTATGCACACATTTAAGGCTGGAAAAATAATCACTGACTCATTAAAAAGCTTGATTCGACTCCGTGAAGAGGAGAACTGGGGTGTATTGTTTCTTTCTAGAGCTCCTTTCCGAGCTTCCACACAGACAAAGCAATTTGCTCTCACACTGGAGGACAGGTGAAAATTTGTTCTTGCCTGTAGCAGCTGGATGTGAGCTCTGTATTAGGAGGCCTGTATTAAAAATGCTCACACAGCAGTGCTAATCTTGGGGGGAGGTTTCAGATAGGGCTGGGCAGGCGAACTGCAGAAAAGTAATACAAAGAGAAGAGCAATCACCTAGAAATTTCTGTTTAACACTTTCAGAGTGCTGGGTAGTCATAAAGGTTGCGTTCTAAAGGAGGAACCTTCCTTTTGGAGGGAAGACCTGATCTCCCGGGGTAAAGATGCTGGGAACTGCACAGTCATGCAGCCAGAGGAAGCCTGGAGCAGGACAGGAGGCCAAGGGAAACCTGTCTACCCCAGCAAGGACGCTGGTGCACAGGGCAGCTGTATCACTCTTACCTAACACAATCTAACGTACTAGTGACAACAGTGGCACTTAAAACACTGTCTCTTCAAACACTCCCATTTGTTGTCTTGTCCTCTGTACCATTTTAATTTAGAGCTATTGAGAAAGATGAAGAAGATGCACTAACTACTTAAAACTTGCTGTGTTGTGGAGGAAAACGCCATCTCTAAATCACATATTCCTTTTTTTTCTCACCTGTGTTTGCCTTGCCTAATTTGACTGCAGGTATCTTTGCAGCAGGTCTCATCTGCTAAATTGTGTTCAAATTTCCTTGTGAAAACCATCCTTTTTGTCCACTGAAACTTAGACATTTTCTTTACTCTACACAGTTAGCAACGAAAAAGAGAAAGACGTGCTCACACAACTTTTTGTCTTGTTAGCATCACACAGGAATTTTGCCAGATCAAAGAAAATTCAATCTTCTTCCTTCAAATTTTCAGTCTGTTTCAGTACAGATGCTGCAATGTGAGCAGACATCAGTGGGACACAGTGGGAACTTAAAGATGAGAGGCTGGAAAGAGTAACTCTGCCTTGGCAGAGAAGGTCTGAGGGAGTCTTTATACCCTCAGATATTCCAGGAAAAGTGTGATTCATCCCACCTGACTGTCAGCACTGATGCTGTAGACAGTCACCTCTCTCTATGTAGGCACCCTTTGGAGATCAAGGAAGGAAGTAGGCATTTTCTCCCAAGATTTAGATTAGATGTCTGAAGGAAATTATTTACTCAGAGGGTGGTGAGCCACTGGAACAGGTTGTCAAGAGAAGTCGTGGATGCCCTGTTCCTGGAAGTGTTCAAGGCCTAGACGGAGGGGGCCCTGGGCAACCTGGTCTAGTGGCTGGCATCCCTGCCCATGGCAGGGGGGTTGGAACTAGGGGATCTTTAAAGTCTCTTCCAGCCCTACCATTCTATGATTTTATTACTTCAACAGCACAGCTCATCACCCCTGGTTTCGACTCTACTCTAGGAACTACAATTCAGATCTTTTTTTTTTTGTCCTTCTCCCAAGAAGGTCTTTCAGACCTAGATATTGAGTCTGGGGATATCTAAAGTGAACAAGGAAGTCTCACTTCAACAATGTATGTACCAGCTCCCATACAGTTTGGAAAGACGTGTGTTGTGGGAGGTAAGGCTTTGGAAGATAAACCATTGTATCAATCTATATGTCCACTGTGAGGACGCTACAGATGTGACTGTGCAATAAGTGATCCTGTTAATAAGGAGAAGGTTTATTCCTACTGACATGGAATCCATATGGTACATGAATATGATGCCAGTGAAATCCACAGGACACAAGGAAATGTGATTAACTGCTGAACACAATAGCCTGGAAGAGAAGCAAAAGAGCTTTGCAAGCCATGCTCTAGAATAATCTTGGCATTGTTCATTAGAACAATGACCCCCCGCTGTTTCACAGACCTTTATGACATCCCTAATCTCTTGTACTGTCCCTCACTCCGTGGCAAGTTGTAGTTGTGGGTTTTCTGCTATTATATCTATAATCTGCTGCTAGGTGGTGAAAAAACTCTTTCGGCCTGAGTGAAGCAGATGTTCTGTTGATCCTTCTGGATGAGCTGTCGCTTGCAGGGGTGAGTGCCTGCTCTTGGAAAAGGCTGGACAAAATGACAGTTAATTCCTTCGATGTTCCGAGTTCCTGATGTTCCTAGCTACTGGAAGAGAGGACAGATACCAACCAAATATTGCCTTCATGGTCCAGCATAAACATTGTGACAGGCAGTGCTCACACCAGGAAAAAACCTGGGGCTACGAACAGCAGGAAAGGGATAAATAATCACGCAATGTCTGAATGTGTCAACTCCCAGAAGCGGAAGAAAATAGCGATGCTTGCAGAGTCTAAGGGCACGGAGCTGCCCAGTGGAGAGAAGGCTGTCTACCAACAGGCTGTTGGCAGATTTGGAGTCTCAATTACCACACATGGCAGAAGAAAGAAAGTAGACATTTGCAGCTATGCTATTAGACTGATGACCAATTGTATCCCAGCTGGATTGTTTAACAGCTGGAAGATATTTCCAACAACACTGATAAGTCCTGATATTAGGCAGAAGAAGCATGACCAAGTGCTGGCAACGTGCAGTCTAAACTATTTTGACATCGGTGGGAAATATGAATTGCTGAAGAGAAACCAATGAACATGAGCCATTATCACTTGACTATTTTTATACAATATGCTGGGGGAAAGGGGAAGGAGGTCACCTACTGCTGGGTCACTGGTAGAGCAGGGGTTTAATCACAGCATAACACCAAAATGCAATCGAGAGAGAAGACATGGCCCAAGCCAGCATTCTGGCAGCTGATAGGGACATATTTATCAGACCACAGCAGCTTGAGGGCAACATGAAATTGGATCCTCAAGGGAAGCCCTTGGAAAATGCAAAAACACAAGATCTCATTGACTCTGGTTGAGCTTCTGTAGAAGGAAGCAGCAACTCCACAAAGATGTTTCTGTACAGCCACTAAGATTAGCAGAGCACAAATCAGCAGCCCCGGAATGATGCAGACAAGATGGAAGAATTTACTGGGAAAAAGTCCCTCTCCACTACCCTCTGTTGATAACAATGTCTGAGATATCAAAGGTGAGAGTGTTACCGCTGGTGCAGTTAGAAGCCTGCTCTGGCACACTCTTGAGGAAAGCAGAGAGAGGTTATCCATTCACGTACCTGACCAACTTTTGTTCACTTTTTGGCAGGCTCTTACAGGCAAGACCTCTGCAGACAGGCAAATGGATCTAGAGTGCTTCTTCTGCATAGAGGAAGTCGTAAGAGAGAGGAGTTTGAAGGAGGCTCCAGGAGATCAGTCCATGTGACTGTCACGTCAACAGAAATTTCTTCACGTTCGCTTTTGATCTCTTAGTCAAAAATCTGCTTCACTTTACAAATGTGAACCTTTTATGTGGCCTTAGCAGCAGACAATACAGGGGACAGGCTAACTTAAGAGGTTAGGTGTTAAATGGGTGTAAACATTTTTCTGACTTCCAATACGCAAGTTGCCAAAATGTAGCATGTGGTAGAGATAACAGGTTACACGTTACTGACTCTCTCCCTTTTTCTCAGCTGCTGAATTTCATTAAAAGATGGCTAAAATGCATTAATTACTTCCTTAATATTCCTGTAATTGCTATTGCTTTGCCACAGGGAGGATACATGATAGGAAGTAGAAGAGGAGGTGATCTTTTTAGATGGGAGAATAGGAAGGGAAGTGTTCATCAGTAAGTCCTATTAAGATGTGATCCCAGATGATAAAGGACTTTAAAGACCCCTGCTGCTTTAGCACATCTCTGTGTTTTCATTATTGTAGCTGGAGAATGAAGTGTCAGGCTGGCAGAGAGACTGCTTTGTCGCTGAGCTAGTCCCTTGATTTGACCAGTTTTACAGCTTTGTAACATTGCTGATTTCAGCAGAACCGTCTGTAATTTCCACCAGTACAAAGGAAGGGGGACTTTGTTGCCCTGCTTATATGGAAACTGAGGCCCAGTAAGATCTTTCAATGCTGATTTTTTTGTTTTCAGAAGGTGAAGACACAAAGCCATTGTAGCACAGGAGGCAACAACCTTCCTGGGGCATCAGCTGTCAGCATCAAACATTCAGTCTGTCTTTACCAGTTTGTACTTCTGCAGCCATTCCAGAAGGAGTTACCTTGTTCCTGACTAGGAGCAGGGCTGGACTGTATAGGCACCTACCAAAGAGCTCAGTGGGTGCTGCTCAGTGTTGGGGCAGCAGCTCACACTGCCTCCTGTCTCCTGACATTCGCAGTAGTGGGGCAGCCTTCTCGCTCAGAGTATCCTGCTGCAGGTGGGTTGCAGAAGCTGCAGTCCTGAGGTGGATCTTTTCAAAATTCAGCCTTAGCTTTGTGTCTTGAAGTAGAACTTGGATGAACCAGTTCACAAAAGTCTGAAAGGTCTCCTGTTGGCCCACAAGTGATCATTGTTATAGTTATAAGGTGCTTTAGCTGGAAGGTGATGCTAACAGAACTTCACTAAACATTGACAGGAGGAAAAAAAACCCCTGTCTTTTTGGATACTGCTTATTAAATATACATACAAGCAAGTTTCTAAAGCCTTTCCTCCTTTTTCAGTACATTTACGTTAGATAGCAATGCCGAGTTCTGATGGTGATAAAAATACAGCTGATTGTAGCTTTTCCACATGGGTACAAAGTGTAGCTGCACCGAATCTGCTCCTTCCACTTTGCTCACCAGACTGCTACATCTTTGTGTGGTGAGCTCCTCGGAACAGGAGCTCTCTCTGTAGTTACAACTGTGCTTCACTTATGTAGAAAAGGACCCATTAAGTAGCACATTTGTGATATAATAGCAAAATAATACGAACAGGCTTTGGAGACCCTGCACCTCCAGGGCGTTCCTCTCAACCTGTGCTCATCTCATGCTGTTAAATATTCTGGGACCTCACCAATTGCCATAACTCTAAGACAAAGCCTTGTTACTCATAAATTGATGTATAGCTATTTCAGAGAGATTACCAACACTGTTCAAGGAATTTAGGCATATCTCAGAACCAGTGCAATTTTGAAAATTCTGCCTCATTTTTGTTGTTGTTGTTATTTTGTTTGTTTGTGCTTCTTTCAATACTAATATTTACAAACATTGTGGACCATCCTGGGCACATTATTCTTACTATGTGTGTACAGAGACAAACAAAGTAATGGGCCTTCTTATTGTTGAGAAATACTGGGCACAACTTAGCAAACAATAAACCTAAGGCAAATCATAACACCAATAAATGCTTGCCCACAATCGGATAATTCTTTGGGGTCTTGGGGTTTTTTTTGTACTCAATTAGGTTGGAAAAGACCTCTGAGATCATTGAGTCCATCCTATGACCCAACACCACCACATCAACTAGATCATGGCACTGAGTGCTATGTTCAGTCTTTCCTTAAACACCTCCAGGGGTGGTGACACCACCACCTCCCTGGGCAGCCCATTCCAGTGTATCATTTGTGAAGAAGTTCATTCTAATGCCTCCTAAACCTTTTCTGGCACAGTTTAAGACTATAATTTGGTTCCACGTGTGACCCTTAGCTGCAGCTCAGAAGCAGGATTTTATGCTGAGGCTTCAGAAGAATCAGGGAAGGGCTCTTAGGTCACAAGACTGAGCCCAATGGCCAGGCATTTCTTCCCGGTGTCAAGGTTTGGAAAGGAAAGCAGTGACCTTGAAGAGGACCCCAGGCTGCCACCTGATTCTCACAACTGAAAACAGGATACCTTTTGAAGCTTTTCCCTGTCACTCATTTTAATATCTAGGTATGGTTTGATTCACTTCCAAATCAAACAGCATAGTAATATTCTAGAAATTAATAAATGTGAGAGTGAAGGATGTTTCTTGGCAAAATCCTGTGCGTACCTATTGCATGGCATAAATAATACATTGTGATAATTAATAATGATAAATAATAAATAATGCAGTCAGCTGCAGCACCGGGGACTGTGAATAGACCTACATTTATAAAAGTTGAAATTCTAAGCTAAAGGGATAATATTTCAAGCACTAAGCTGCAACCTTTTGTATTAGTGTGCAATTCAGATCACTTTAGCATTTAGTAAAGGTATTTGATTACCCATCTTGTTTTTAAGCACATAACACCAAACGACATCGACGACAGTCACGTGCCTACTGCAGACCTTTGAGCGCCAGGTTTACACACCTGCAAATCAATTCCAGTGACCTAAACTGCTCCCACAAACCAGGAAAGGGCATACAATTGCACCAAAAATCCTGTGTGCCCTTAGAACTAGGGGCACAAAAAGAGAGAACAGATGTAGCTCAAAAGCAGCCACGGAGAATTTCAAAATTTGTCTTTACATAAAACATGCTTAATATTTCCCACCTGACACTGTTCATAGAGGCATTGGATTGCCTCTCCTCTTTCACTGAACTCGCTTGTCGGTCCTGCATATCAGCCCCCATTCTGATAGGAAATGGGAGAGCCGATTGACAGTTCACTGAACCAGACACTTCTTAGGGGAAAAATTGAAGAGGTTAATTATAATATCTCTTACTGCTTTAGTATTTCAGTGAGCCACAGTGTAAATATAACGTAAGCCTAGAATGGAAACCAATATTTCCCTGACACCTCCCCAAGCAGGCACTCTAGGTTTTATGATGCTGAAGAGTCAGAGAATTCCGAACCTATTCCTCTGTATAGCAAAACAGGGACTTTCAAACAGAAAAATAAATTTGTTGGCTTTAACAATATATATTTTTGGTTAACTTAGCAGTTTCAAAAGTCCCTGCTTTCCCATGAATTCAAATGGGAGCTGCATTCGCTGAGTTCTGCTCTGCTGCAGACTGTCATGCTGGCAATCTGTAAGTCATTTATTTATTATTTTTCACTGTAAGTGCAGCACCTTTTTCGGTGATTTGATTTTTTAGTCAATTATATATAGTGGTTAGAATGGCTGCTGTATTCCACTGCCACTTCATTTAAAGATACATTGCTTGGGCTTCCATTCAGCCAAGTACTTAGGCAGGTACCCAACTTAAAGTGCAGCACCATCAACACTGAGTCATCTGTTTTAAATTAGGCACTCTGGCTGCACCAGGACCTTAATTAGGCAAGCACAGTTTTAAGGACTCCTTTGCTTTTTGTCAGGAGGCATAACCCACTGTCATCAATGGAAAGTTTGCTTGAGTGCAGACTTTGTTTCTGTATTTCCCAGGCATAGATCTCCCCAGTGATGTTGTTTTATCATGTGTTTTTATCACTCCATCCCTAATGTCCTTCACTGCACAAGGAGAGAAAAGAAAAGAAAAATGCAGAGACGGGAAGGTGGCAATTTAGGGGCTCTGTGTCTGTGTGACAGGCATCCTAAAGGAAAAGAAAAAAAAACATTTAGGAAGCTCTGTGCAGCCACTGCTCAAATACAAGACCACTCCACTGCAGGTAAGAAATGAGAAATTTTGAGGGCTACTGAGCACTGACTCTTCACAGTGGATCAACGTTCAAAGTTATTTAGCACAGGTGTTGCCGTAATAGTGGCACACTGATAAAATTCCGTGTTTACTGGCCCTCAAGCACCTCTCTCCCACCTGTGCAGTGGTCTGGTATTAGTATGCTGAGGCTGTAATGAAAACCTTATCATCAGCTGGGCTGTGTCAAACCCTGCTTTTTCCTCGTGTTGTGCATGCTTCTCTCCTCCTCTGGGCATTGGCCTGCGCATTTGCAGCTTGTACACGGGTTTTGAAGGGATTCAGATGGTTGTTGTTGTTGATCACTGTGTGTGTAGTACCTCTACAGAGCTAGGAAGTTCTTTTTTCTACATTTGTACGGTATGAACTCTTTTCCATCCCAGCTCCAAGGATTCCGGGTGAGGAGGCAGTGGATGCGTGTCGTACAGGAGAGAAACAGGAGGAACTGATGCTCTGGGCAGATTTCTGTACAGGCTGAGAACCTGGGCTCTTTGCAGAGGAGGGAAGCTCAAATTTCTTTTCCTTTCATGTGGCAGTTGACACAGCATTCCTTGGTCTTTGACCCGAGGTCTCTGATATCCCTTTACACAGACATGGGATGGGGGTGGGGTGGTGGGGGAGAGGAGCATATGAAGTGAGAGAGGGCAAGGAAAGAAAGAAAATAAAGGAAAGAAAGCAAGAAAGCAAACAAGAAAGAATCAAATATGTGGGATTTTGAAGAGAAGGTAATAATTTTGATGCCTACTGATACACTAAAAAAAAGCCTAGAAATGACAGGTCACTTCACATCCAGCAAAGTTCAAATTAAACACACATGGGGAACATTTATCTGAGCTTCATTTCATGATATTAATCAATTAGACACGCTGAGACAAAATGGTGGTTGGCACTAGTGTCACCGAGTGGACTTTCCCAGGGATTAAAGGCTCCTTGCTCATGTTCTAGCCTAGAGGAGAGGCCAGTGACTGCCCCGTGGATGGAGGGACAGACATCACCTGTCCTCTAATGCAGGGGTGGCTTGTCAAAAATTGAATCAGCCACCAGCACCCAAACTGAAGTTCCCAGAGGGAAAAGGGCAGAGCCACTTGAGAAAGTTTTGCAGGAGGCACCTCAGCTTTGCCAGCAGCAGCCCAGCGTGCAGACAGCTCTTGCCTTGGCTGGACCCGGCCCGGCCCAGCTGTTGCATGTTGAGGTCTCCCAACCCCAGTCCCCAATGGCCCTGGCTCTGCTCTTACTCCGTGCAGCACCACCCTGGCTGTCCTACAAGCCCAGCACAGTTAATCTGCCACCAGATTCGTTGCTATATGGATACTCAAGAGCTGACAGTAATATAATAGCACTTGTATAAAACAGGATTTTATCACTTTTTCCTTTTTATAGTATGGGAGTGACACATTTGTTCCATTTCTCTTAGGTATAGGATACTTAGCCTGCTGCACTCGAGTTTCTAATTCTTTCCCCATCCCTACCTATGAATCATAGGGTTTTTCACCTCTTGTTCCACTGACGCACAACGCGCAGCCGGGATCCTTCCTCATTTGCGCTGTTTTGCACTTCTTGAAGAAGTGCTGCCAATGCTACCAAGCCAACACACATGTCCCACACAGATGTTAGAGCTCTTAAGACCCAAAGAGAATGTGTCTGAGAAAATTCAAGAGCGGGACATGGGAAGAGGCAATCTCTCTTCCCTTGAATCCTAAGGAGACTAACACCAAGTACAGCGGCATAAAATTAAAACCAAAGGCAGCATGCAGGGAAAAAAAGAATTTATCAAGCATTTAACAGATGGACAGGACTGACAAATAGACAGGACAGAGATGGTTAAAGTATAGAAAGCGTTTGAATAAATAATATTTATTCTAACATTTCATCATCAACATATCAACTAGACACTTTGTTGGTGGGGAGAGGAGAAAAATAAAATTTATCTTGCCATTTTTGCTTTACTAGGGAATATGTAACAGTTGGCAGTGTAATACACTTTTTATTTTCATGAGTTATGGATGTGCATGGCCATCCCTAAAAAATTGAAATAAAAACTGTATTACACCGCCAAGTCTCATATACTATATTTATACCATACCAGAGGAGGTGTCTGCAGAGCAACTATAGATATAAACTTTTATTATATCTATAGTTTCTCATGTTATTAGTACAGTTGTGAAAATAATAGGATTTACTGAAGGTTGTTATTCCCCCTAGCATCACTGATGTGGTATGAACAATATATTGACCTTTTTGATATTTTTGAACCATTGTAATGGATTTGAAAATGTGGTCACCTGGCATGAACAGCTGGAGTCCTTGTCCCCAGTCTATGGCAATGGGCTCATGGTGTCTTTGTAAGGCAACATTCAGATTAGCCTCACAAAGTACACCCTGGTACTGCCAACGGGGCTTCCCTTTTGTCCTCCTCAGTGTGCAGGGAGCACTAACCAAACCCAGCCCTTCAAATAATCGCAGAGAGGGCATGAAGGCCCCAGACTGCAGCAGACTGCAGGATGGGGTAGTGCTCCATCATCGTGCTTAGATTTCTACAGCAGAATGACACAGAAATTTGCCACTGAAATGGGTAAAGCCCACAGACCTTGTTAAGCTAGATGATTCCAGGTTTTCTAGGTGGTATTTGTGCTTCTTGACTGATTTCCCAACTTCCCCCCAAGGCAAACCCCTTTCTCACTGAGGATACATTGGCTGCCCCCTTTTCCTCAGCCCACCTGATTCTAGCAGGAGAGCAGGCAGGAGCAAGCACCTATTCAGTCCTGCCAGGGAGATCCTGTCGTGCTTGACACCGTGAGGTCACAGCAAAGGATCCACACAGCCTTGAGGCACTGATCAGCCCTGCTGATGGGCATGAAGAGGTTAGGAAAAGCACGAAGGAAGGAAGGAAGCTGCCACAGGTGCTCACTGTAATGCAGGCTTGCTCTGCTGTCCTGCACACACTGCGGATGCACAGCTGATATTCTCTGCTGCAAAGGGAACACTCCCATTGACAAGTTGCATTTGCTTCCTGTAGGTGCACGAAGGTACTCGCTCAAGTTTTTTGAGCTCAGAGGCACAGGAGAAGCCAGGAGCACCTGTTTACTGATGGGAAATGCCAATAGAAATGGGTCTGGAAGAGCAGCATATTTATAGCCTCACACAGCACCATATGGTGCTTGGTAGCAGAAATCATCAATTGAGATAGATGAGCAAATGTAAATTTCAGCTTAGATTTGATTTTCTTTTCCTTTTTTTTTTAGCGATCATTTTATTTAATTTGCTCTCTTTGTCTCTGAGTGCTCAAGCTGACTTGGCTGTGTCTTGCCCCTTGCTTTCTGGAGAAGGCTGTAGGGGCATACAGCCTTAATTGTTTAAATAACTCTGTATCTATTGGAAGAAGGGGAAGGGGAGCTGTGGAACAAAAGATATGCCTGGGGATGACGGGCTGAGAAGCTAAAGTCAAAAGGACACGTAGCTCAGGCCCTTAGGACTGGAAAAGCAGCCCTTAGAAATCTGAGGTCAGTCAGGCCAGAGGCAAAACTGATTTCTTTTTAATCAAGCTTAATTGTTTATATTAATACATGAATTTGCTCACAATGATTCAACTCAGCCTTTTAGCAGATCTCTGAAGAAAAATTTTGAAAACCTCTTTCATTTTTTTTCGGCAAAAGTATCTCTGGGCCTGAGTCTGTAAATTACCTTTGGGTTTATAAAGGGCTGATGCGGTCCTTCGAACATGCAGCAGTTTCCTTGCTATTAATGCACATCCAGCTCAACCCAAAAGATTCTTGATTTCCTACCCTATTACCATATCCCTGTTCATCAATTTAAAACCAGTGGAGCTCAGCTCCAGCTCTTCACTATAAGCCCTCCAAGCTCAGTCTTCTCAGAAGTGACCATGGGGCAGCAACCATGGGGCAGCAACCGTGGGGCACTGCCCTTTGTGATGGATTTTACCATCCCTGGCTGGCACACCCCTGTGCCACCACAGTGCAAGTATCTGATAACTCCTCCTAACACAATGTCCTCTAAATATGCAGTCTGAGTAATCTTGCATCAATCTTTACCACCTTTCTTTGCACCTCAGCTCAAGAGAGACAAGGTGGAGGATGAACTTGATCCCCTGGTGGGACCATACCTCCAGGTCAGGGCAGAAGTGTTGAGGATGTTGCTGCAATGATGCCTGCAATGGTCCAAGGCTTCTTTGGTGAGCAAATAGCATCCTCCAGAATCTGGGGTGCTCGATCTGCCTTCGTGTTGCACGGCCCCCACAAGCCACATGCCAAAATGCAAAGGGCACACTTTTGTTAATGCGTTAAGGTAACTGATGGCTCACCAGGAGGCCTTTGTAACGATTGTAGTTTTGCTGATTTATTAAGTGCCAATGGTGTTTTAATATTGTTTGTGTTTCAGAAATAAAGACAGTCATTGCCCTGAAGGCTTACAGTCTGAAAGACAGATACACACAATACACAACTCCCTATGGATACTCAGAAGAAAGATTTTTTTTTATTAAGGAGCTATTCTGATTTAATTTGGTTCTTTAATGTGATATTGGAGCAGTGCGGGGTTGAGTGTCAGCCAGCTGAAAGCACTCCTCTGCTGGGCTATAAAGACTACAAGACTAGTATCAGCATGTGGAGGGAGGGGACACACAGCCCCCGTCTGACTCAATCAGAGCTTCAGGACATGAATTCCCAGTGATTTGTTCCTTGACCAGCAACCTCCATCAACCTGCTGCTTATCGGGGACTCTCACTCATTGCCCGAGCCGGGAAAGTTAAAGCTACAGGGAATGTGCTAAACTAAAACTTGGTGTTAAAGGACATGACAGGGAGGTGATGTGAGTTTCTGCCTGTTTCACAGTGGGGTTGGAGCAGGCAGTCTGTGTGGCATGAGGAGGCAGAAGGGCTTAAGGTTTTATAGGGCCCTCACGGATTATGAATTTGGCACCCACCTAGAGTTTCTGTTTGCTCTGCGGTTGGGATTCCCAGGGTGGATGAGGTCAGTGGAAATGGACCAACACTCACCCAGCCTCTGCGGCCCAGAGAGTGCTTACAGGCTGCCAGAGAGCAGCAATTGAGGAGGCAAAGGGGCACGGGTGGCACCTCCAAGAGGTTCTGCACCCAGGCATTTGCGCCTGTGCATGCATCCGGATGCGTGCGCAGACACGTGAGCCTTTGTCAGCCTGAAATGGTTGGGAAACTCACGATTTCGAGGGGCTGACAGAAACTCCTGTGGCCCTGTGCAGTCAGCACCGGTGAAAGGTGGATTGAGGTGGGTGTCCTTCCCCAGCATTTCGGGAGGCTGACAAAATTGCCTTCTGCGGACCGTGCAAGACTTCCTCTGTTGCCGTGGCCAGAGCAACTCCACCGCTCATTTCCTGCAATTCCACTCAGGGCCCTGAACTCCTACACGGAGCGAGCTGCGGGGGGAAATGTTACTGGCACTCCTTTCACATAAATCAGTGCCAAAATCAATTTTGAAAAATCGTCTCAAAGTTGCTTTCAACTCGATCTGGGTGTTTCTCTACAGCTAGAATATCACCCCATACACTGGAATCGTTATTACATCACACTAATCTAATTTAAATGCATTTTTACTGTACTTGGTTTAATGAATGTGGAATGTGTCACTATGAAATTGCACCATTAATTTGATAAATAGGACTTGAAGGTATAATTTTTTCCAGCATTGCAGACTAATGAAGCTAAAATACATATATAATAAGAAGTGTAAATAATAAATTATTCTTAGGAGCAAAAAAATTAATTAGATCTTACCACAAATTGCATCTCAATGTCAAAGTTTTTTTACACTACTGACTTTCAAACTAGTTGGAACATGACTGTGATCCTTGGAAAGTTTTTCAGGTAATTGCTGTGTGTACACATATTTGGGAATATACCTCAAGAAGCTACCTCAGCTCCTACCGGTCTCTCACATGCAGCTTTCTCATGCTCCCTGCCATCACACCGGAATTCTAACAGCGTTTAGAACAATTCCTGTTAGTATTTGTTCTAAATTTCAGCATCTGATTTATTCTCGAAGACTCGAGGAAACTTCCTTTCAAATTCCTGACACTGAAGAGGGAGCAAAATTAGGACGCACCGCATGCAAATTCTCTGCAGAGGCGACCGTGCCCCTACCGCCGGCTCTCTGCCTCTGCTGCTGAAATCAATGGGAGTTTTCGCACCGACTTCAATAGGAGAAGAGACTACTGTACAAAGCACACTACTTTTCACGGGTAATGGAAATGTCACAGCAGTGCCATTCAGGAAGGAAACCAAGTGGAGGGAAATTAAAGAGGAAACTCCAGTCTTGTGCAGTTTAGTTGCTGATAGCTCATCTCGCTCAGCCTGCTGCACCCTCGGCCGGTTACACAGCGCTGCCTGGTTTAGCATTCTTTGTCTCTTTGTCATTTCTTATTGAGCCCACAAAGAAAGGTTTTATCTCACTCCTCTGGAAAAGAAAGCGCCTAGAGATTGAAGAGATCAGGTGGCATTTCACCTCTAGTTTTCTTCATTCCCAGCTGGAGAGCTTTGAATGCTCTGCACAGCCAACTATTCTCCGACTATTCTATAGCTAGATGAAGGACCATTGGCCAAAATGTCATCCTTAACCTTATTTTCTATTCCTAGTTTGTAGTTTAACAACCAACATTTTTACTTCCCGTTGTTAGATTTGCAGCCAAAATTCTGATGCGTTATCAGTTTTGTTGCCAGATAGCGCATTAAGCCTTACTAAGGGGTAAACATAATGATCTTCATTAAAGCTTCTAAATGAACCCACCTCCTGCTTCTTCAGGTGGAAGAAGGCATTGACAAGGAGCACTGCTGAAGTGTCTTACAGCTATTTTCCCCTTGCAAGCAGAAGGAGGGAGAGATGAGTGGCAGCTTTTAAAGGAGGAAAAAAAGTTAGATAAACATGAAAGGGTTTGTGAGATTTCCTTTCTTAATGGCGAAGTTTTCCAGCAATAAATCACAATTCAGTCCATGCCATTAGTTTTGGGGGCATTATATCCCCTCATTAAAGTGCATAAACAATTATATTTATTGAAGGTAATGTACTGTGTAGTGCATTATAACGACACTCATTAACATATGTAATCATCATTTGAATGGGCTTTACTACAATGTAAACTGATAATGGCATGATTACCCACTGGGTTATTAACTTTTCAGTCCTAAGATAATAAAAGGTGATACAAGAAACAAAAAGCACATGTGCATTGCCCTTCACATGTGATTTATGCGCTTCACCGTGGAGCTATGAACACAGGTACCCATCATTGGGGAGACTGGCTCTTTATTGCACATTGTATTTGACAGAATAATAAATGTAGCTGAATGGTTCTTGGGTGGGCATCTGGGGAAAAAAAGTCCTGTGAATAAGGCAGGCACTACTTCAAACTGCAAGGCCCAGCAAAGGAAATAATTTTGTCTGTCTCTCTGTCTCTCTCTCCCTGGCACTCTCTCCCTGGCTTACAGATCTTCATATGCTCTGTCAGACTCACACAGATTAAGGAAAAAAAAAAAAAATCCATCTTCTTTATACGTTTCTCCTCCTCCTCCTTCCTCAGCCCACCACGCGCTCCTCTCTGCCTGGGCTATAATTGCTGTTTATGGGAAAATGAAGGGATGCACGATGCTGAGGTACCTGTGTGCTAAGGTATTCATATTATGCTAAGTGTATGCTTGCATCAAACAGATGGTTTCAGGTATTGAAATGCAGCTTAGCTGCAGTATCAGAGAATAGATTTATCGGTTTGCTGGAGCTTCTCTTCTATAAAATGCCTATTTGGAGGCATCAGAGGTATTATAAATACAGCTTATTTGTGTAATTTATCAGCCCTCTCCGGGGTTTGTCTCTGTGGAATCTTAGTGCCTTAATTTTAATGAATGAATCTGAGTTTGTTTTAGGAGGGGATGAGTTAAGAAATATTAAAATAAAAAAGACTCACGAGCAGCCATTCAAAAAAGCACCAGTTACCAACAGACAGGGCCTCTCCAACATTAAGTGGTATATATATGCTAAAGTGAAAAATGATGTGTAAATCTGCAGTGCCTACGGTGAATTGAAATACCTCAGCCATTGCGGTGCTAGCAAGACCTGTTCCTCCACCGTACTTTGACTTGCAGACAAGGGCCAGATGTGTCAATAGCTGATACGAGTCCGCCCTGACACAGAGCCAGTGCAGGAGCGTGTGGAGCCAGGCACTGCAGAGCTCCCAGGAGGCAGAGGAACAGCCCAACGGGTCCGAGCCAAACTCTTCACTGCTTACAGCACAGAGGGTGTGACAAGGACAAGAACAAGGGTGGCCAGAGCACATCTGGGCCCAGCTGCTTTACCCACCTTCAAGACCATTTATTTATCCACGAGCAACAAGGTGCACAACCTTGCAACCGTGATGGTCAAAGTCAGCCGCCAAACAGACCTAGACATGAAGGAGTAACATTAAAAACCCCCACGCCCAGAAAAAACCCAAATAATCAGGCCAGAACCTTGAGTCTGATGGCAGATACCACCGAGGAACACCACTGAAGAAGAGTTAATGCTGCCATTAAATAATATTCAGGTTAATATAGTCATCTCTTGCTTCAGAAGTCCTTTGAAACTGAATTGTTTGGAACTTCTATTAGCTTGGCATTCCTTTAAGGAGTCCTCTGTCAGTCCCCGGCCCTTGAAGAGGCTAAATATCTGCACTTTCAGCTCTCCATGGAGTTCTAGAAAGCTCTGGGATGGTTTATGGTTTTCCATTAGCCAAGGGTCTAATAGAGACCTGAGATCCGTTAAGTGGGAAATTCTTCTCATGGAAAGCAATATACCGTAATTCTTTGCTAAAATCTGAGCCCACACAAGAAATCCGAGCTTGTGGTAAAGACCAGGGTGCAGTAAGTTTGTGCAGGAAATTACTTCATACTGTTTGTTATTGGACTATTTATCCACGACTTTTTAGACAACAGACGCGATGGACTCGGTTCGCTCTTGAACCGAATCGGGCAGATGCTCGTGAGATGACCGGCCCTGTGGACAGGAGCTTTAAATCACGCCCCGGTACTGCAAACACCTCGTTAGTGATTTGGAAACTGCTGAGGGGCTAAGGAGAATGAGAACACCCTTCTCTGCTCTGCTGACAGCGTTTTTCCAGATCAGCTGTACTCATTTAGGGAGTCACCAAGGGCTGTGAACCTTGCACCACCCTGACCTCCCCCCCGGCTTGGGCAGACTTTCTGCCGCGGTAGTGCCACGAGCAGCATAAGTGAATCAAACCTATTGTTCTTTTCTGGCCATGAGAAGTTGACTTACTCTTGTGATTGAATTGTTCCTACAGTTTATGAAAACCCAGAGTGAAAAACACAAGGTAAGAGAAATGTAGTATGTGAAAATACCTTGTTCTACCTGAAAGCTCAAAGAGTCAGGGGCTGCTTTTGTTATTGCCAGCTCCAGCCGATAGCATCAATGCTTATTCCCACAATCTTTCTTTTCTTATTTCCATCTGTTCAAATTTATGTTTTAGTTGGGAGAAGATTAGAGATAAAAATGGGTTTTGGTAGCATTTACAACAACTTGGAAGTTTAAAGGTCTCTGTCTTTCCTTCAAAGCATCATCCTGTATCATGGACTTTCTGATAGTTCACTATTCAATAGCTACTACATAAAAAACGATATGTGGTTTAACAGGAGAAGCTTTAAAATGAGGAAAGTAGGGAGAATTAGCACATGCCACACAGAGGTTTGTCTGCTGTTAAGCCTTACGGTCTGTCTGGCAGTGCTGGAAAGTCAACTGATTTCAAAGGTCTGACCCTCCCCAGGGCAGGGCGCTCAGCCCCCCTGGAGAGGAGGAAATACTTGGCATTGCTCTGGAGCAACTCCTGCTGCTTCCTATTCACACCAGCCCTGATAGCTCTGGGGACAGGGGAAGCAAATTGCCCAGCAGCTCCTGCATAAGTTGTGCTGAGGTGCTCAGAATGGGTGGAGGGAATCAAAACTGAGCAACAGACTTACACCCATGGTAGCACTTGTGGCGCTGCCCAGACTTCAGAGCAGCACCAATACCACATTTACTTGGCTCACCAAAGCAAAGCAACACAAATACCGCATTTACTTGGCTCACCAAAGCAAAGCGTTAGCAAGCATTTGCTGATGAGGAGGAGGTGCAAAACCTGCCTCAGACTGGCATCTGCTCTTTGCCCTCAGACTGTTTTGTAGTACTTTGTCACAGGGAGCAGCCCCTGAGCAACCGGAGGATTGTGGTTAATCCAGGGAAGACTGGAAAATGAAGCAAGGGAGGACCTCATGATAGTTTTCACTCTAAGGAGATATTTTCTTTCCCCTCGTGCTATTGTTCCTCTTGTTTTCAAAGTCTCAACACAAATCTAAGAGCTCTGCATGAAAGGTACAGTAGTCTGGGTATAATTACCACAGCTGCCACAGATGGCTCATTTTAACAAGAGACCCTAGGTAAACCTAGTTGTTTAGCCTGCAGCATAAACAACAAAATATTCTACTTAAACAAGTGGATCTGGGTCTGCGGAGGTGAAGCTCAATTCTGCCTTACTAATCTCTGTCATTAAAGAAGTGCAAAAGATGTTGGTGGGACAGGGGCCAGCTCAGGGCTCAGTTTTGGCGTGTACCTGCGTAATCTCCAAGGAGGAGGATGTCTGGGTGTTGGAATGCACTTTGCCCTTTAGCTGGGATCCCCTGAGCGCTGCATTTGAAGCGCAAGGCATCCCCCATTCCCTGGGAAGGGAAGAATAGGGAGAGGAAGGGAAATCTTAAAGCTCGTGAAATTTTCCAGTGTCATCTACTCAGTCCCTCTAATAAATCTTGTTGCAGGACAGATATCCCCGAGATCACATCCTGTTGTACACTGCTTCTGCCCACTGTCAGGACTGAGGTTAGTATGTTTTGTGGATGAGGAACTAGAAAGACTCCTCCTGCTTGACAAACAAACAGCTCTCCAAATCAGGTCAAAGAAGATGAGTGTGCAGGAGACTCGGTAGAGAGGGCATTAACACCTAAAACTGCTTTCCTCGTGGGAGAAAATAAGAGAGGAGAAATGATTTTTAGCTTTCTGTATCTGTTCACATTTGTGAAGTGGAGCTCCAAATCAATACACATATTCCTTCTGAAAACTCACAAATTGGTATCTGCAGGATACTTTTATTCCTTCCAGCCCTGTATCTCCACCTGCATCAGCAAACTCTCCTCACTGAGGTCCTGCTGGCACCAGCTCATTAGCACGGAGCTACTAATTTTCCTTTGCCAAAACCTTCCACTTCCCCTCTGCCTGATCTTAATGCCCTTAACCTTTCAGTCATGTAGACCCATGCTGCAGTGACCATTTTTATTTTCTCCTCCAGAAACTGTTGCCTGTGACTACGTGGCATTTCCCAGGTACCATGCTTAGCCAAGTCCATGCTGTTGACCATCCCAGCCCTTCCCCTTTGTCCTTCACTGCTGCTGCCACAAGTGCCCACCCCAACTCCATGCTTGTCATTTTACCTGCTGCTTTGCTTTCCTTATGGACTGTTAAAACACATTTCCTCGATGATCTACAAACACAAAGATGGGCATTTCTGGTCTTGACACCAAGGTCCATAATCTTTTTCACCCGTCTTGTTTTTCCTGCAGGACTGCAAGTACCAACCTGGCATCTCTCAGGCTCTTTGTTCCACAAGCACCTTTGCCATGCAGCTCCCCAGAGAAATAGATACCCCCATGCCACGTCCTCCTCCAGATCCCATTTTATGGCACGTGTCCATTATCACACCGGCGTTAACCTCCCCTTGACACCTCTGTAGGAAGTCTACAGGCAGGTAATGACAGCCTGCAAAGATGAGGAATAAGAGGTCTGTGTTACAGCAAGGAACATGTTAAAGGCAAGGGAAGGGTACAAGCTAAGAGGAAGGCTCCTCAGAAGGCTAAAAATCTCCGTCAGTGGAAATCATTAGGAACAAGATACATACATAGATGTGTGTTAGTGATTAGTTAGAAGGGAGCCTGCTGCAGGAGAGAAGAGGGTATGGGATAAGATTCCAAGCCCATGACTTTATCACGTCTTTGAAATCTATGCTATCGTGTGTATGTTTATCTACCCCTCTCTTTTTCTTCCTACTCTTCCTTGAGCGTGCTTTTTACCATTTCCTGTTCCCTGGCTTTCTTTCAATAACCTCACTACTTATTTCACCCACCCCAAGAGGGGCCTTGGTCTCTCGTGAGACTTCTGGGCATTACTCTAGCAGAACCACAAAGATGTAATAACATTAAACCTTTGATTCATTCCCTATCCTAAGCTGTTGTGCTAGTGCTGCTCCGTGCCAAGGAAGAAGCTGCATTTTTTCTTTCCTTGGTGAAGGCATTCCTGCATACACAAATTTTGGAAAACATTTGGGCAGTCCTTTGGGAGCAGCACTAAATAAATGCAAATTATTATTATTATTATTTCACCAACAGGAGTTGCAGAATCTTCAACTGGTCTCTCTGTTTTAAGAAAATATCCAAGTGGGAAATTAGCGGGATGTGGTCACGCTGGGCCATGTGAAAATTAAATTCCAGCAAAATGAACTGAAATGAGATTGATCACTGCATGCTAAGGCACCACAGCCCCGCCATACTGTAGCTGTCAGCAGCAAGACAGGAGAGCTCTCTCTGACTTCAGCTACTCCTGCTAACAGTAAAGGCAACAAAAAGCTCATTCAGCCTGATTCACTGGAGACCTCTTGAGAAATCAGCTACAGAGATCAGCTACGATCTGAGTAATTTCTTTGTGTGTTTCTTTATACAACTGTTTTCTGAACTTTGCATAGCTGACCCTGATGTGACATCCGAGGCTGGAGTCTGGTCTTCTCCTCACACAGAATTGAATGGCAGGAAGAAAAGCTCTGGTGGTTTTAGATGTTCTCAGAGAGCTTCAGAGACCTGGACTCCGTGAGGGTGTGGTACCTCTGCAAGGGGCTCTGGCAGAGCTTTTGGAAGAAGCTCTGGGCATGTTTTCCAGGGCTCTGGATCACAGGTAGCCTTCTCTAGGCAAACCACTGCTCAGCTCAGGGCCTGGTGGGCAAGAGAGGGTCAGAGCACTGAGCCTGACACTGGGTCCTGCACCACTGGGGCTGTTCGGAGTGGGGGACGGAGCACAGGATGAGCACCAGACCTGCTTGTGCTCCCTGAGAAAGAAAAATGCCCTAGACCAGTTGGGCAGGTGGGGAATAGGGTGAGTTGAGGAGGCCTGAGTAGGGTCAGCTGTTGGACTGAAGCCCCTCTGTAACACCCAGATGGAAAACATGCCAAAATATACTCAGCCTTCTCAGCAGACACTGCCCCTGGGCAGGGAATAGGACATTCCCAGCCTGGCACGCAGTGGGGGAGGACGGCTACCCCAGGGCACAGAGCTCTCCGTGTCAGCACTGAGAGCTGCCCAGGGGTGGCTGTAGCAGGTATCTGTGCACAGCACACAGGAAACATGGCTCCATGTGTCCTGGGAAGGCCGCTCTGGGATCTTGCAGAAATCCATCTGGAAGGGTTGTGAGAGAAACAGAAAAGAGGAACGGGTTAAGCTGGTGTGCCAACAGGCCTCTTATCTGAGAAGGCTTTTCCTTTTTCTTTCTTTTTCTGTTCCTGTATTTTATTCACAAAGATCCGCAACATATAATATGTATATACATGTATATGGAAATATTAGATTTGGATATGAAAATATGGGCTGCAGGAGCCTGTGGACAATGCTCCCTTTTTAGTTGTTATAAAAAAGAAAATAATTGTGAAAGCAGAGAGAAATCTGCAGCTGCTCCGGGCTATTCATACCATAAGAGATCCCATCAGGCTTTCTTTATTGTTGCAGTTTTGGCAAATTATTTTCTTATCACACACAACCTATTCACTTCTGTTCCTGGATAAGCACTTAGGCTCATAAAGCAGTGGGTCAGCAACAGTTTAGCATAGAGCACATGGAACTGCTGACCTTGGGGACTGCTGGTGCCTGCCCCTCCGAAAAGCAGCAACTGGAGTCAATAAAAAACTGGCCAGGCCAGTCCATTAGCGAGCCCAGCTCTGTCGCTGCTCGCATGGCTTACTCAACAGCCCATCTCTCCTCCTCCTGCCATCGTGCCTCACCTTACGGAATGCAAGCGTGGCTCCTTCCCCAGGAGAGCGGGATGTGTAGCTGGCTGCCTCCCTGACGAGGTGCATCTTCCCAGGGGAGGCACGAGTACCTGTCTGTGAGCATATTCTCCCACATCCGCGGCGCGCACGGCTGCGCCCAAGGAATGCGGGGTACGGATTAGATCAGAAGCAGCGCTGCACTGTCTCCAGGCCAGGCAATGAGCTTATTGTGCCCAACACACATGTGCACTGGACAAATGCTCTGGCATCTTCAGCGTGGGCAGAGAGCATGCTGCTCCTATTATACTAGCCCATTAGGGAAGCAATTTGAAGAAAAATATTTAGCAATTTGGAAGGAAGCAAGGTTCCAGAATGGCTTGTTTCTGTGTGACAGCCTGCCATGTACAGATGAAAGGGAAGGCTTGTAACAAATTTTCATTACCCGCAAATAAAAAAAAAAGCAACAGCAGGCAGAGCAAGTGCTTTCAGCCTGAGAGGTGTGGCCAGAAATCCCCCCAGGAGACCACAAAGGAGCCTCAGCAAAATAAATCAATCAATCTATCAATCACTTACACTTGCATAGCGCCCTTTATGAAAATGGCAATCAGTGCCTGACAGCCTGTCAGACTTTGGCCTTCAAGTCTTTGCCTCAAAACTAGTCATTAAGTTCACCGAAATACAAGCTACAGCTCCCTGCTCTCACTCGGCGTCCTTGCTCACCTTCCTTCCCTAAGCTGCCGTGATTTCTCCATAGAAAACGTTCTTTGCTCGGAGCAGCTGTGACCAGGGTATGTGACACCGTGCAGCAGAGGAGGCTCTGTAAACAGCACACACGTTTCAGATTTGCTTTGTTCCCATCCTCTGCTGCAGATTTGGGCCCAGCATTTGGCATGTGAGCTCGTCCAGCAAGAAGCAGCGCCGTCGGAAGCCCAGCACATCGTTCCAGCACCCACGGCGTCTTGCGCCGCTCATCTTTCCTTGCAAATCTCTCTTCAAAGCAGAGTTCAGAGAGCAAATAAAGTACCTTGGTGGAAAGAGCTGTCCACGAACAGACCATTTCTCTTCAGAGTCACATGGAAACCCACCTGCTGTGAGTGTGCAGATGAAGGTAGCCCCCTAGACACAACTCCTAGGTATGTCAGTCACTTTGCTCTCTCGCACTGAAGTGTGGCACTAACCCTTCCTCTGCCAGCCTACAGCTTCCCTCCCAAAAGAGCTAACGGAAGTCTCTTGACTAAATCCTCATGCAAATAAAATTTTCCAAGCGAAGATATTTGTTTTTAGAAGCAGCACAAGAACATGAGGCTGAGGCTTTATTTTCACTGATAGAAACAGGGTTCAGGCGCAGACTCTGGTTCAGAAAGTCCCCAATCTGGGAAGCTGTGGGTTTATGCTGTATAGCCTTCCACAGGTGTTTCTTCTGTGAGTTTATCCTATTATGTTTGGGACCTACATATACTTTCAGCCTTGAGATTCCTTGCGTTTCTCACTTTTGTTTATTTTATGTTTACTACCCAATATTTTCGTTTGAAAAGCCTTTTTTCTTTCATTTTGGGAAGCAATGATCAGTAACCTCCATTTCCTCCATTTGACTTCTCTGTGCTTTTATAGACTGTTATCCCTCCTTGATCATCTTTTTTTCAAGCTAAAGCATCCGGCTCTGTTTAATCTTCTCCACATTTGGGAGCTGCTCCACATCTCTGATCACTTTATTTGCCCTCTTTTGCCAGTTTTATGGCTTGATTACATATCTTTTGAGATAGAAGGACAGAAAAGCATATTTACCATTTGCTTTCTATTCATTTCCTGTTAATGCCTAAAATTCACTCTTTTTTCCCCTTTTTCTGCTACAACTAAGCATTTTGAGCTAACATTTTCATAAGGCAAATCACACTGGCTGTAAGACATCTTTTTGAAAATACCAACATCCAATTTTGATCCCAACAACTTGCCTGTAATCTTAGTGGGTTTTTTCTCTACATATGTTAGCTTGCCTTTATTAGCATTGAGTGTCTCCTGCCTTTCTATTACCTAATTTCTCCATGATCAATGTCATGAAGCTCTTTCATATCTCAGTGCAGTCAGGTTTGGGTTTTACCACCGAACATAATATTACAATATCAGTGAATGGCATCATGTCAAGTTTCATTCCCTGTTTTATGAATATGATGCAATACAGAGTCTTGTCAGCCTGTCCTTGCAACTCCACGAGGAACAGGTTGCCCAGGGAAGCTGTGGATGTCCCATCCCTGGAGATGTTCAAGCCCGGGTTGGATGGGGCTTTGAGCAGCCTGGTCTAGTGGGAAGTGTCCCTGCCCGTGGCAGGGGGTTTGGAACTAGATGATCTTCAAGGTCCCCTTCCAACCCAAACCATTCTATGAATCTATGATTCTATGATAATCACCTTTGTGCTCAAAAAAAGAGTGGCTGCCACACTCATTTTAAAAGTGACATGGAATTCCTAAATATGTATTTTCCCAGTTTCGTGTGACACTGCACCATTCCCAGCACCTCTCTCTTCTCCTGCAATCCCTCAACCTGACTGAGGAGCACTACAGGTCACAAAGACAAAGAGTTTGGATTTGGGAAATGGGTGACAAAGAAACATACAGGAAGCCATGCATATAAGCCAGAGTTTTCCATTTTTTTCGTCCTTTTCTGCAGGGTTTTGTGATTAGTGTCTTGTGCAATCTGATTTCCACTACTGCACAGAAATGCTTCCACTTCTCCTGGTCCCTTTCTCAAAAAAGAAGGCCAAGTGAGGATAATACGTAATGTGAGCAGCATGAGACAGAATTAGGGTCCCCAAGATAAGCCTTTGCATTTAACACCTCCATTCATTTTCTCTCTCTGGAGATTTTGGAAACCTCCACTAATGACTGAAAACTCTATTGGGATGGATTTTTTAAAAATCTTCTTTAAGTGAAGAGATGGAAGTCACTGCTTCTTAGTAGCTATCAATTAAATCTGAATCTTTCTTCTTTTCCACTTCGATAATATTTTCTGATTATATGAATTCCTTGTTCTTTCTTGCCTCTTTTTGGCCAATGGGTTTCGACTTCCTTTTAGGGACTTGCAGAAACTGAAATTATACAAACATTTAAACAAGGTGGAAAGTTAAAGCTGCTAATTAAAAGCTTTCCTCATATTTCTTACCTGCGTTCCTGTTTGTCTTGCCAAATATTTTTGGGAATATTATTATAAAGGTGGGGAGATAAGCCATTGGATGTATAAATTTGAATACCAGGTAAAGAATCAGTTTTCGCGTGTGTGTATTTGTGGATAGATAGGTCCAATACATAGGTAGGCAATTTGGAAGGTAAAGAACAGAAAATGAAAGAGGAGAGACACAAAAAGAAGAAAAAGGTGCAAAATAACTTCAGAGCAAGTGACATAATATTTTTTATTTATCGTTTACTTCCAATTGCATTTGAAATTGCAGAGTTGCTAGAATTTAATCACCCATGTTCTCAAAATAACTGCAGGTATTTAAAGCTCTTGCTTTTCAGAGGAAGCTGACCCCTGCTTTTACCAACTATTAAATAAGCTATTTTTAAAACATGCAAATTGCACTATAAAGTAGCTCTGTTGGATTTCAAGCCCTTCATAATGTAGATGGCAACTGCCTTCAGCTCTGCCTCACTTCTACTGAAGCCTACACCACGTTTCACACGGTAGATTCCTGATCTTTGTTGTGGGTGTAAACACTGTTACAACATGGATGTTTGTGCGTACCAAAACAACACTTTTCTTGTTTTTACACTTGACAAGCCTTGACATTGTCAGAACTTTGCTTATACTGCATCCTCTGTGCTTACAAAACCATCTGAGCACACATGCAAGAATTCCTGGCCGTGTCAAGGTGTGAGCCAATGCACTCTCTTCTGTTTACTACGTATAAAGCATGCTGCTGGATGATGAGGAGAAAAGAAGAAGGAGAATATTCCTGCTAAGTCTTGGGACAGCAGGATAATTTCATTACGGAGAATGTTTGTTCCTGGTCCGGGAGCTCTACCCATGTGTGCTGAGGAGAAGGATGCAGCAGCCTGGAAAAGGATTGCCACCATCTTTGTTTGTCCACCTACCACCTTTGCATGGGTTCCATCACGGCGAGCTTGCATCCTACTCAACATACACACAACATGTGTAAATTCATATATGTACATGTACTTACACAGGCAAAAGCACATAAATATCGATCCAAAACACAGATAGTTCTGTGTGCACACACACACACACATCATCATGTGATGTCTGAACCAATACCCATACACTCTTAATAATATCAGACTATTTTTGATACTGACATTGTGTCTAGGAATAAGGTTCTGGTCCAGCAAACAGAAAGATGCTTCATCCTCAAAACATTTGCAGGCCGAACGTTACCAATTTGCTCTCAGTGAGCTAATTCCAGGTGCCAGTCCATGAAAGGAAAATGTGTATTATTAGTATGATATCCACATCACTAGGAGATGCTGAGTTTTAAATATGCCTGGCTGCAGATAGTAGGAGAAAAGTTTCCAGGGGAGAAAGAACACAGCTTACTTTTAACTTCTGTATTCTCTTAATGCCTTGTCCAATTTGTCTTACATCTTCATGGGAAAAATAATTTTGCCCTAAGTCTTCAACAACATTGAAATTTCATTTCACTGAAGAGTAGAAAGCAGTGGACAAAAGAAAATAGAAGTCTGGTTCCTATTCAAAGGTTCATGTCATGCCAAACTGGTGGAGATACTCGTGTCTTTCCATAGTGTGTTTAACATTTAAGGACCAGGGAAATGACTGATTTTTCTTCCTTTTTTTTTAAAATTTTGAATTTAAATTTACAGTTTTAACCAATTTTACAATGAGTGTTCTTTTCCTTAAGAATTCTGGTAGCTGAGCAAAACAGAGAAATCTTCTTCTGACAAATGAAAATGAGAAGTTGTTGCTGGAGCCATTGGGGTTTTCTCAAACTTTTTGGAAAAAAAAAGACTACAAACCTACGAAATTTGTTACCATTTTCAGCTGTTTGATCTATTCAAATGATAAACTGCAGCTCCTACGTCTGTGTTTACATCAGATGTTGATATGCCACCTTACAAGATTTTTAATTATTTTTTATTATATTTTCAGCCATTTTCTCTATAATTTAATGCTTTATGTTCTACTTTAACTTCAATGAACTGCCTATTAGCTTACTGCTCTATATGGAAGCTGATGCATTCAAAGATCTCCTCGGGGCCCCCCATATAGCTCTGTTCCACTGCTGGTGTTTTTATTTTTTTATTTTTTACAATGACTTTTGATTCATTCTGTACATCTAATTTTTTCCCACATAACATCAGTAAAAGAGAGTATAGGAGGGGGATGGTTTCCTCCAAACAGGGGGTCTCCCTCCTGGCTTTGATTTGCTTGGCAATCAGAGATTTTGTGTACAATCTTGTGCAGCAAAAGGTGAGAAATGCAGAAGCACTGGCTTTTAACAAAAATACAGACAGCAGCAGGAAGTCTTCTCTGCCCAATTACAAGGTGATCCCAGTTCATTTTTACGGTTTGATTTTTTTTTATCACATATGTTTCCAAACACAGTCCTGATATCCTGTGGGGATGCTTTTGTAAAGAGCCAGAGCTTCTGATTTAAGGAGCTTCAAAAATAGCTCTCTGCCTCTTCTGTCTGGAAAAGAGCAGTCATGTAACAACACATTTATTCTCTTTGAAAAATAGAAGGATGTCAAAAGAAAAGTTCACAGTGAAATTAGGCTGATTTGTTTTGTGGTCCTGTGATTTTGGCTTCAGATGTAGGAGGGAAAAGACAACAGTTTGTTTAATAGACAAAAATTACTATTAAAATTAATTTCATACTCAGAAAATTCCTTTGCCAAATAGGCGCTGTCATCAGTTATAGAAGACCCCTGGAAAAATATAAATAAAAAAGGCAAGCTAGATATCCACGGATGGATTTTTTTTTTTTCCCTGTAGTCAGCACACATCTCAGCCCTCACGTTCAGAGAGGGAAAATCTCATTTATTTTGATATAAATGATCAGCATTTCCCACAGATTTCCTCTCTGTTGTGACGGATGCTAACTGGGAGTCTTCCCGTATCTCCCTCGCCTTGCGAGAACGGCTCCCACTGACGCCGATCGGGAGGAGCTGCCATTTGGGACACAGTCAGAAGTCATCAAGGCATTCCTAGGTGTGATTTTTTTCCAGGCAGGACCACCCAGAAAAGCACTGCTCAGAGTACCAGCAGAGAACACTCTGTAAATTTTATGCAGCTTCCTCCCACTGCATCATCTGAATAATTGCACCCTGCATATCTGCATTAATGAATTCGCTCTGTAAGAAACTCGCAGAGTAAATTACCCAGATGGTAAAAGAGAATGGCATGGCCATCTTCCTCCTCAGTGTGCTAAGTCAGCCCAACATGCACATAATGATGCTAGCACAGGTGGGAGGTGGACACCCAGACGGCGCGTGGTTCATCTTCAGCATTTCCACTCGTGTGGCAAGCATGATTGTAGATCCCCTGGAGACTTATTTCAGGCTCACAGGGATGCTCTACGTAGTGCTTAATGATAGACAACTTTCTCCTAATGATGTGGCTTGCACCAATTTGTGTTTATTCAGCAACATTTCCCTTTTAAGCAGGCTGGACTCCTCTGTCCCTAGGTAGCATGCCATTCCCTCTCTCCCTCTCTCTCCTGCACACAATGTCTCAAACCACCACATTAGAAATAAAACACAAATCAAACCAAAAAATGGAAAGCAATTGGATGGTCCTGTCTGCTGAAACTGAGACCTAGCCCAGGATGTACAGAGTCCGCTGTGTCCCCATGCCTGAAGGGAAGCCCCCTGTATTCTCAGGTGCAGTGGGGAGCAGGTCATGGTGAGATCATCAGTGCTCTGTAACCCTCTAAAGTGGGGTCAAAAGTCAGAAAATCAGAGTTCTGATACTCACTTCACTAACAAAATTCCTCCACAATTTTTGAAAGGCATCAAAAACGTCACATGATGCCTAGCAGCAGCAGGGTCAAAATTCCTACTAGCTTTAGGGTCGAACCTATAATTTCTCCAGGTTTCATCCAGGCTGCCTGTTCACTGGACATCCTAACACCATAGGTAGTGTTACCATTCCCTCACCTCCTGGAAGCCTGTCTCCATTTGAGATTCCCCAACAGATGCCAATAGAAAAATGCTGAGCATTAGCAGTGATTTTTGATGGCACTGAAGACTTTTTAAAATGTAAAAACAAACCTGGAAGTCCACTCCCATGAACTCTCTGTTGTTGTTTTCCTCGAGCTTACTCATTTCTTCAAAAGGCATGACCAAGAAAAGCACCATGAACGTCTCCAAAAATAATCAATGACTCATCATATAAATAGTTCCAGAATATAGTAAAAGGCCATACAGAGCATAACCATTTGCAGTGAAGACTTAGTGCATTTGTTAATAGTGCACTGAATTCTTAAATTGTACAACTGGTGAGAAACTCAGCAACCAAGCTTAACAGAAAAATACCAATTCTTTGTAACAGTTCGTCATGAAAAAAAAACCAACCAAGGAACCTCTGAAATGTCACCTCAAAACATGGACAGTTATGCCAAAAGCCAGGAAAAATCATGTGGCTGGGCAATGGTAAGCAGCTAGAGAAGCCGTACCAAATTCGGGGAAAAGAAAACTGCTATTTGGGAAATGAGAAGGGATGAAAAACATTCCAGCATTGCAGCCAGGAACTGAATGGTGCTGTGTTGGGTGGCATCTTTCTGTGCGCTGCACTCCCCGCTTCAGTCACGAGGTGGGGTGTGAAGAGCTTGTGTAGGAAATGCTATGAGGTGTTCATCGAAGGGAATGTGGAAGAAAGAGAGAAGGGCTCTGCTGCAAAGAAGTGCTGGAGCTGATGCACCGGAATCTGTCATTGTTTTGAAACACACTTGTTCAGACAGCACAGTAAACAAATTCATTTATTCATATATGAAGGGAGGATGGGAGCTCCAGTGCTTCAGATGCGCCGCATATATAAAAGGCCCATTGATTTTCTATTACCAAAAGAAACAGGAGGGAACGTAGAAAACAGGGCTTTCTAAGATCAAGATTTGCACTTCTTTTTGTTCTCCTTATTGTTATGACATTAAATGTAATCTATAGCAATACCTAAGAACTTCTGCAGCTCCATCTTACATTCTTCATATTCCATAAAGTCGCTGCTGTCTACTCAAAAATTAAGAGATGGCGGAGAGGGAGAGCTTTGTGGGGAGGGGAACATTTCTGGCTGTGTCCTGGACAGCTGGTCATGCACCCTCTCCCTCGAACGCCCAAGCAATAACATCATGTTCCCCAACCCTTATTTGGGAATGCAAACTATTATGGAATGATTGTAACAAAAATCAGAGAAGAAAAATCAGGGCAAATAACGCCCATGTGGCAGGGCACCATGTGTAACACATTGAAGTAGCTTCTAAATGATGTGAAAGCATTTGAGTTTTGTTCGTGGTGGATATGCCATTGTCCCCCATGTGATTTAATGAACTGATAATCCTGCCTCTTGCAGGGAAGGTGGTGTCTCAGTCGAATGCGAGCCCCGCCGTTCTTTCTCGCCATTACCTGGTGCAGGATTCCAATGTGCAGTCATCTCCTCTGGGAAGTCAGCATAACCCAGACAGGAGAGGCAGTAATGATGGAAATGTGTAGCACAGAGCAGAAACGTATGTCAGGACTGCATGGTACGTTATAAAAGCCCTGTTTGATATCCGTATTATTTTTAGAATTACACGTGCCACACGGTGTCACTGATCTGGCTGGAGATAAGTAAATTCCAAGTGAAATGACCCCTGTAAAACCCCTCTGAACCTTCTATATACTTATGTGCTCACTTGGTTAATACACGTTGCATAGTAAAATGCTGACCTTTTACCTTTCTGATTTGGGCACCTCTCCAGGTCGTGCCGAAGTCTGTGGAAAATTTCAGATTTCAGGATCAATTTCACAAGCATTTGCTTTTGTTAGCTGGTACCAAGTCTTTAGACATCACTTCAGCTAAACTTTCACAGATGTTGGAAATCAGAGGTCCTTCATGCCAAGGTAATTCACCATAATGCCTAATACTGGTGTGGATTTCACCTTCATCTTTATGCCTGTGAAGAAATTGTGTGAGTGCTGTTAATCTGTATACAGCTAAAGATGAAATACGAAACCTTCTTTCAGCTGCAGTCACCGAAATTCTCCTACTAAAGCCAAGTCTCTCATAGGTTAGAATTACAATACCTGAATAATAACACTTAGCATCGATACAGACCTTTTTATTCTCAGAGAGCCTTAGAAACATTAACTGGCCTTTCCAGGCTCCCCAGTGAAGTAGGTCAGTATCATTATTCCTGTTTTACACAGGGAGAAAGTGGGACAGAGAACCATGCCACTGGCCTGCATTGCCCTTTCCCAGTGAAATATGCAGGCAGGGACAGATTCAGCAGAGCACCCACGTGCATCTGTATCGCTTCTCTGCATCTCTCCTCAGGAACTCTCCCACTGTAGCTTCAAGAAATAAAGTTTCCTCTCTACATCTGAGCAGTGAGAAGAAAGGATGGTGTGAGCACAGGGGCAGCCTGAGCCTGGCCAGGGTCAGTGTGAGAGCCCTGGGAGGGGGTGAGCTAGTGCAACAAGTGATGGAGTGGTGATAGTGGGAGCAGACACGGATGTTTTAGCTTCCCTGTGGCCAGCTCATGCAGCAATAATGGAAACATTACAATGGCACAAATGCTGGTGTAGGACTCCCTGCTTGGGTTAATGGCCATTGGTGTTGTTTCTTCTCACCCCCATGTATCCTACTCCCAGCTTCATAACACTACTCAGACGTGCCCCACAGCTGAGCTGGGGCATAGCTCAGTCACGCGCTCACCAGCTTGCTTACCTTTGGCTGGCAAAAGGAAGCTCATCCCAAAATCATCCAGTTCTCTGCACTTTGCTAAGGCTTGGCACAACGGATTCTAAACAATCCAGCTATTGACACTAACTTAGATCATGGGAAGTTTTCCCAAATTCTCACAAATCTTCCTGGTGGGAAATTTTCTGTGCTCATCTTTTTGCCGAGGCACTCTTCAAATTTTGTTCCACAAGTTTAACTCTCCTTACCCCAATCACTGTCTCTACACAGAACCATAGAATTATAGAACAGTTTGGGTTGGAAGAGCCTCAAAGACCATCTGTTTCCAACCCCCTTGTTTTGGACAGGGATACTTTTCACTAGACCAGGTTGCTCAAAGCCCCATCCAACCTGGCCTTGAATGCTTCCAGGGATGGGAGATTCACTTCTCTGGGCAACTTGTTCCAGCTCATCTAACCACCCTCACAGTAAAGAATTTCTTCCAAATATCCTATCTAAACCTACTCTCTTTCAGTTTAAATCCATCCCCCCTTGTCCTGTCACTTCATGTCCTTGCAAAAAGTTTCTCTCCTTTCTTGTAGGCTCCCTTCAGGTACTGGAAGGCTGCAATTAGGTCATCCCGAAGCCTTCTCTTCTCCAGGCTGAACAGTCCCAATTCTCTTAGCCTTTCCTCCTAGTAGAGGTGCTCCAGCCCTCTGATCATCCTAGGCACCCACAAGCCCCATTTCTTATCTTGTTTAACATAGCTGGAGAAGTGGTTGTGAGGTCTTTCCCCTTCATCATCTCTCTGTAGCATATCTGTACCTGAGTGCTCGGTACAGGTTTTATGCACACACACCAAACAGCCCACTGCAAACAAGCACCAGTGAAATGAAGAAACCAGGCCACTAAACGGCCACGGTCAGCCCCTGTCTCAAATCCTTGATGCCACAGAACCAGGGCAAGGCTTCAAAGTAATCCATATCCCATATCCTGCCATGGGGCCCTGCAGTGCAGGCTGTGGGATTTTTCCTGCTGCTGTTGTGAGATAGTGCCTGGCAGGTGATGCTTTTCTTCTCCCAGGTCTTTTCTGGCAGTGGACATCCATGGTCCTGGTCACTCATGCAGCATTAAGCAGTCATTAAGGAGATGTTACACATCTGAAGTGAGTAAAAGCAGACACCAGACTTCGGCATATTGAAAGTTATTTTCTGCAAGGCTGTGCAGAGCTCACTTCAAAGCTTAGTGACAGAAAATCTCCTGGGGAGCTCTTACCTGTAAGAGCGCAGACTGAGGTAACAAGCTGGGGATAAAACGCTGCGGTTATAAGTAAGGAAGCTGCACACTGCTAGCCAGAAGGTGCTGTTGGTTGGCCAGTACCAAGGCAGTCGAGGCTCCTAGGCTGGGCCAGCACACCGAGGTCCCCATACACCTGTTTTCTGCCCTCTTGTATAATTCATAAACAATTCATGTTACGACGAGTATTTTGTCATAATGCTTCCAAGGCTTTCTGGATCACACGGATCCCACCATTATGTATGGTGTTTTTCTAGTGGTAGCCCAGGAGGGCTGGTTATATTGGCCCCTCTAAGAGCAATGGGCTGTTTCCCTCCAGAGACACCTATGGAAACCTTTACTCCAAGTATTTTTGGATACATCTCCCTTTTTCCCTCTGCTACTCCAGTTTATGGATTGTATTGGTGGGATGGAAGGTCAGGAATGTTTCTTAGAAGTCGCAGATTACATTTGCAGGACGATGGTGAAACAGGCACTTGGGAAGCTGGCAGACAGGGGAGGGAGGTGACCATTGTACCAGGAGGATGATGAGCACTGTGGGCCTCCCAAGACTGCATGCCCAGCTTCTCATGGCCTTTGTGAGGCTGGGGAAGGGAACCTGGAGCGCACCTCCTAGGAGTGGTTTGCTGAACTGGGGAACATTTTGCACAGCCAAGGAGGAGTCCTGGATGAAGGGTTACAGTTGTGCATAATCAGAGGGACGGGGTGCAGTGTATTTCCCCTTTGAATTTTATGTTGCCTCTGCAGACAGCATGTGCTTTTATATAAGGCTTCGTCCAGGATTGCCACACACCTCTAATTCATGTGAATGTGCAGCATAGCGATACACGGACTTTATCAAGATTCATATGTCCATTTTATGATATTTTTTGTGGGGATTTTTACTGTACTGCATAGCTGGGTTTTATTACCTTCAGTGTGTGTGTTTTATGGCAGCGATGCCAAGCATTTCAATGAATTGTGCAAGACTCAGACCCATGAATGCAAAGACATCTTCAATAATTTCATAAATAACAATAAATACACTAAGCTGAATGCTGTGGACAATCATTGTCTTTTACTGAGTGCACATACTACTATGCAAAATTAATAGTTATTAAAAACCCCTGCAGTTAGACAAATAGTTGTACACCAGCAGTCACTGTTTCCAGGGCTTAGGTGCAGCTGCAATATGGCTATTTATCTGTCCTTTATCAACATCTTTGACACAGATGTCATTTTCTCAGACATATCTTGTCTCCTTTTTTCCTCAGGTTGGTGTTACGGAAGAGGAAAAGGGAAAGCAAGGGAGACTAAAAAACCATTGAAATAATGAGAAAAAAATAGATTTTTTCCAAATTATTTTCTCAAAACAGTATATGATGCTTGCATAGCCGTTCTGGGGTTCCATTCCCATGGGTCTACCACCCCTGAATGAGCTTGGGACAGCTTTAATTGCCGTGGGCTTCTGTGACGCTGCCCACCCCAGCAATATGCTCCCATTGTTCTCACTGTGCCAGCACGAACCCTCCTGGCTGCACACGATCCATGGAGGAAGCCTGCAGGTTTGGTTGAAAGCCAGTCACAGATTTCTGATGGCATGAGGAACAGGTAAGACATTTTCCCAAGCCCTTCATGCGGGATCTCCAGGCCTGAAGGGCTGGACAGTGACTCACCATCAGGGATTGCTGGGGCAGTCTGGGGAGAGGATGAGTAAGTGCCTGTGAACTGTAGTCGCTGCTGCTTGCCAAAACATGCCTTACTGGGAGCTGATAGGAACACAGAACCCGTCCCCACAAAGCTGCTCTCTTGGGGTGATCTCTGAGCCAAAGAAGAGTATCATCTTTGCCTGAAACTCCCATCTGCAGTGCAATGAACTGCAAAGGAAACTGCTCTGCAGTGGGATCCCGGGGCAGGGTGGAAAAGCTTTAACATCTTTTTTTTTGTTTGTTTTATACTGAGTCCTTGCGGAGTGTGAGCCAGGTGATTTACCTTGTGGTTGGCTCCCAGGGAGGAGTGCGAATGGCACAACATGCCAGATGCCATTTTCTGTTTCTGGCCCGCCAATAAAAAGTGTCACCAGTTGAAAACATCTCCCATTAAGCCATTTGGCACTTCTGTCTTGGGTGGAGGTAGACCTTGGCCAGCTGGCAGAAAAGGCAGCTGTAAGCAGCACAGGAGGGACAACACAAGAGCTCTGAGTGGGATGCACAACCACACAGCACACTGGAGCATGCTGGGCTGTTTAGAGAAGAAAAACAGAGCACAAAAATTTGTAAACTCCCTAGCATGAATGCCATTTTGACCAGCACGTCAGCAAGGATGTCAAAAAGTTAAAAGAAGATAGACCAATATGACATTCCCATGGTGCTACCCAAACCACCTCATGGCTGAGTCCCCTGTGTGGCTCTATTGTCACACTTCGTGTAATGCTTAGTGGATATGATCCCCTCTGTGGCCTCCAGCTCCATCTAGGCTTTGATGGAGGACTTTCAGCTTCACCTGGTTCATCTAACTGAGGAGATTTTGTGTCTCAGGGAATCCACAAGCGAAGGAGTGACCCTTATTTGTCTACAAAACCTGCCAGCTTCACCAGAGATCCTACTGTCCTTGGTTTCACAGTGCAGACAGTTCCCCTGGTGCTGGTGTGGGTCCCTGTTCTGTCCCTTTTTCTGGCCTTCCTGTGATGAAAGGTCACCAGAAGATGGGACTTTGGCTGGGTCTACACACACTGCTTTCCTTAGAGATCAACACTCCTGAGCAAAGGACCTTAACAAAGCAGAGGGCAAGACAGCTCCATAAGTTCTGGGAACCTACAAGTAACTCCCGGGAGCTGGAAACACAAAAGGGGCAGTTGGCTGTGGACCACTGCTCAGCATTACAGTGAGAGCAGGCCTGGCTGACCAGGGAGCAGTCGAGGGTGTACAGGTAAATTAACCTCTTGCCGAGGGAGGCTGGCAATGCAGGACACACCAGTCTGATACAACAGGCAGGTAAATGGTCACAGTTTTGACTCAGGGACGCAGCCACCCTTATTTTGCTGCAGGTGAACTCATCCCACTCTCCTCTAAAGTGAGTTTCATGACACTTATGAAACCACCAAGGAATAAGTGTAGTAGAAAACCAAGCAATCTAGCTTGAAATAATTTGAATAAGGCCAAAATGCATTTCAGTGGCATAACTCCCTACCAATTTCATTTTTTGGGGGGCAAGGGGCTTTTCACAGTAGGAATCAAACCTTGCTCTCCACAGGCTGCATTTCAGCACTCGTTCAGCTTCCTACCTTTTGAACACCCAACAGCTCTTCCTGGAGCTGTGAGAAACTCTTCAAGAGCCAGCATTTTCTCAAAGATGTCTTCTGAAGGCTGGGTCCCTTCTGTCCCTCGCATATGGGAAACTGATGGAAAGGAGAATTTCTTCCTGTGGCAGACTTGGCTTCAATGGAGAGAGGGAGAGTACACATGACAGGAGCAAATTCATCTAGTAGGGTTGTGGACTAGGAGAAGTACTGTCCTGTCTCCGGACTGGACTATGACTTCAGCTGTGCCTCTCTGTATCCATCTCTGCTTGCTGCACCACAGGCAGGAGCACAATCCAAGGGAGAGCAGGAACTACTCAGCGTTAACTCACGCAGGCATTACTCGAAAATTACTCGAAAAAGCTCTGCTCTCCTTACATCCGATTGCCACAGAACAATGTCATTTCCCTGCCTCCAAGCAAGAGAGAAGCATCGTTCACTTTTCTCAGAGGGAGTGCAGTGCCATGTCTCTTGACTATTTAGCCCCAGAGCATTTTGCCAATAAATTACAGCCTGGCCCAAAGCTTCCACAATGCCAGCTCGGCCACGAGGCCTTGCGGGACCACCTCTGCGCAGATATTTCAAAACCCGAGCTCGGAGCCCTTCTCCCACCACAGCTGACCCACATCAGCTCAGGCACTGCTAAGGCAAGGATTAGGCCTTTTTTCTCTTTTTTGCCTTGAACATCGGAGTCTGTAGGGATTCTCTTGTCCAAAGTATTTTTCTTTCTGCTCCACCCTGCTATTTTTCTAGAGGTTGGGGGTTTTTTTCCTCCTTCGAACCCATCCAGCCTTCTCCTAATTCTGAGCTTTTGTTTTCTCTGTTCACACTCCCACACTTGAGGCCAGACCTGCTGAGATACTGACTTTTGCTTTGACATTATGGTTTGCTTTTTATTTAAGACTCTGTTATGGGTCAATGCTAGTACACCCAAGATGATAAAGGCTCTGTTCTGAGATTACAGCATAGAGCTGCAATGTCCAATTGAGGTTGCACAAAAGGCCATCAAGTTTGTGGTTTTATCTTGTTTTGCACTGGTTAAAGGGACTTTTTTCCCCGTGTTTTGTGCAAAGTTAGCAAAGCTGCAAGTTCGACAGGTTTGCTTTTCATGTACAGTGGTTTTCTGCAGCTCCAGGAAGACATCGCAATGCATTTGCTAATGCAATACAAGTTCTTCCAAGAAGTTTGCAGGGGTCAGGTGATTAACCTGCATATTTCACAGAGCATTTAAAGACACTGTGGTCTGAGGCCTCATAAAATCATAAAACTACCACTCAGCTGCGAGCCATGGGTTGAAGCACAATGCCGAAATATTGCTACATTAGAAATGGGAGGAAACAGAGTGAAATTTCCCCTTCTGGTCCACACAGCTGATAAAAGCGCCACAGCACAGCCTCCTACTGCATTTTCCACAGCCACAGCTCACATTGGGCCAAGTTCAGCATGTTTGCAGAAGGGAGGTGCTGTCCTGCTGTGTCCTGCCCCACTTACGCTGCCCGGTTGGAAGAAGTCACACCTGTACTAAGTAGCAAAAGACAAGTCCTCACAAGTCCTCTGCAAGGGCACAGGGACTGGAGCTGGGAAGGTGCTCACAGGGTATCCTACAGGCACAGAGGCTGTATGTCCTTCCCTTCTGCCTCCTTTGACCAAGGAGGAGCAAACAGTGCTGGGAGGATGGCTTCAGATTCTGAGCTGACCGAGCCTTTAACCCCTTCATACTCTCACCAGCAATGCCACACCAAACTTCAGTCTTTTAAACTCTCCTACCCCTCAGGACCCCCACGTATCTTCTTCCATCTGATCAGGAAATGTGTTTCCACCACAGTTCACTGGGGCTTTCTCAGCACGACTGGGTTTACTTTCAGCCCCTTCGCAAATGGAAATTAGTGTCTTTTATTATGGGATAGCTCTGCTTTCCTAATGAGGAAAATAAAGACAGAAGAGAGACCTTATTGTATGACAAAACACTTCCCCCCCAAGTTCAATTTCTCAGGTATCATCTGTCCTCCTTGAGCAGTCCCAGCCAGGCCATCAGGCATGTTTCTTAGCTCTTTGCTGTAGGGAGAGTCTTTGTATCACAGATTTTTCTAAATGACGCAAATAAGCTCCATAGAGGTTTTTTTTTACATCCCCTACAAAATTTGTGTTCCAGGCTGATGGGAATCCAGACGGTCTAACTCATTCAACCGCCCCGTGTTTTCAATCTCTGACCCATCTCAGCATCACGGCCTTTGAGGGCTTTGAGCTTCCAAAGCCGCACAGTTTAGCAAATGCTCAGCTGCGAGAGCTGCAGGAGGACAGCGGTGGCATATGAGGTAAGGTGCTGGAAGCCGGGAAGTGCCGATGGCACGCAAAGAGCTCCACGGCACCTACTCCCATTAGGAGCGCTGCGGGATGTCATTGTGGCCAGGGAGGGCTGCCAGAAGTAGGACTGCAAGGCTCATTGCTGTGCAGTCCAGACATATGGTTGCTATCAGGAATAGGGCGGTGTAAATAATTGTTTCACTCCCTAAACCAGAAGAAGAAGAAAAAAAATAGGAAGAAAAAAGATTTTATTCAGATCTGACTGAACCAATTTTTTTTGCTAGCCAAACGAAAAGTGGAGAAAAGTATAGTATCAGGCTGCTAGAAACATTTTAGTGCCTTTTGGGTAAGATCCAGCAAGGCAGATATTTTCCACCTGTAAATAATTCAGCAGAAGAAAAAAGTCATTGCAACTCATTTTTTCCAGCAAGACCATCAAGTCAATTAGGAGAAGCTGAATAGTCTTGTAGCCTTAGAATAAAGAGGAGTAAAATGTCGAGTCAGAAGAGTAACTCCCATCATTGTTCTGGCATTTTCATGTGTGTTGTGCATTCAAATAGTTTTTCACCATCCCCTTAGCATGGCCAGCAGAGACTGTACTGGGAGCAAGGACAGAAGTCCACCTACCACGAGTAGTTTCCACGACTGAGTCTTAAATCATTCTTCAAAATTCCTTGACCCTCTTTTACCCCCAGTATTGGATATTCAGCCACTTCCAGATGTCATGCTGGATGGTTACATTCTCCTTATACAATAGCCCTCCTCTACTTTCCCCAAAGCAGAACTGCACAAGGTCTAACCCCAAAGCCTGTCCTGCCAGTCAGCTGAGCCAACATGAGTGTGGGGCTTTTTTGGGCTCTGGCACCACCTTCCATCTTCCTGTGGCAAAACTGTATCTGGTGTGATTGGTTCACCTTGGATTCAGAGAAGCAAGATGCCTGTGAGGAGAGAGCACATTTCATAAACTTTTATATTTTCTTCTGTAGTATTCTACTGCAGCTATTAGTTCCTGGGTATCAGGAGGAATTTATTAAATTCCATTCACCATGCAGCTCTCCCCACCACCTGAAAACATATGTTTTCAGAAAAAAAAAGGTCAAGATAAAGGAAAAAAGCTGAAGGGTGTTCCCATCAAAAAATAGAAATGCACTGGAAGAGCTGCTGGGGATATATACAAAATGGGTATTCATCTCAAGCAAAACTTTCTTATTTAAGTATGGTGAATAATACACAAAGTACGAGGAATGAGCTGCACTAAGTATGAAAATACACGTTTGATTTTTGCCTATTGACTTATTTTTTAAAGTAAGAGAGCAAAGAACAAAGTGTTGAAAAGAGAGGCTTGATATTATTGACTTGTAAATAAAAAGGATGGTTATATCAGTAGAGCTCAGGAATCTCATGTAAATAAATACCTTTTGTAACAATGCAGACACAAAAAAAGTCCAGGTTTCTAGAAAGCCTATAAAAAATGAACACAGAGTCCCTAGATATGCCCATTAAGATGCACTGAAGACAGTACGACACAAAGGACCGGTAGAAATTGAACCCATTACCTGTAGATCCAAAGTATATTAGACATATTTCCCTAATATTGCAAGCTTTGAAATAAAGTTACTTTGTTTGAAGTAGTCAGTGGTCACAGAAAGGATTTCAAAAGGACAAAGTTCAATTGTAAAAAGCCCACTTTAAACATTACTCTAAAAACTATTTCATTGCTCCTTCTGAGGGGAAAAAAAATCCACATACAGCTTTATGTTCAGGTTGTTGGGTTTTTTTTTTCAAAACAGACCTCAAGGGGAAAAATTGTTTTCTCTCTTAAAGGATTCCAGTTTTTTTCTGGCCTTACCCACCTCTAACCCAAGGAAGAGAAAAATCATTATTACTACTTTGCTGAATATTGAGAGAATGGAAGAATGGAAAGATCCGGTGTGCAACTTTCTTTCCCGCAGAAACTGCTGGAAATCCATGACTTCCATGGCTGACTGAGGTTGCTGGCCAGCAGCACAGGGGAAGAGAGAAAAAGAGCCAAACAGAGAGGGCTGTTTCTCCATTCGTTTTTGTAGCCACAAACCCCGTTCCTCTCTCTATTTTGTGATGTTATTCCTTTATGTGGTACATAACAGGAGATGTCTTTGGGGTTTGTTGCTTGGTTTTTTCCTTTTTTTAAGGTCTCGTCTTTAACAATCAGGAGCTCTTGTCCTTTGAGACAAATCCTGCACCACTGGGCCCACTGACTATTTTGTTTCTGAGGAGGAAAAACTTTATGGGAGCCAGGCTAAGACCCAAAACTAAACAGAGAGCAAAGGCTGACAAAGGGAAGCAAGTGAGAAAGAAAGGGCAAGGGTTAAAAAAAATAAAACTAATGCGAGTTGTATTATATGGTGAGTGAATCATACGGATTATGGACCAAGGACTACATAATTAAACATGTAAGGTATCAAGGTAAAGTACCAGAATACATAAAGAGGATAATTTCTTTAGTCAGCAAATGGGCAATAACAGGAAAGAATTTTTGTCTTGGGATAGTGAGCAGTTGTATAAACATATGATGCAAAGGCTTTTTCAAATAGACATAACATTGCCATATGTTCCATCAAAAAACTGCAGAGGGACTTGGGAAAATCAGAGTGATTTAAGAGGGACTATACACATTTCCGCCACCACTCGGTTAGCTGAACACAGGCAGCCAAAGGTAAGGAGTGCCGTTAAACAAGGGCACGTTAAGAGACCAGAGTGTGCCCCAGAGATGTTTGCACTGAGATAATGAAAGCTCTCAAATGTCACCACAGAACTGGAGCCCTCCTTAAAAAGTGGCAGAGAGACCGTGCTTTCTCTAGGTGCTGGGAGCTGACATTGCATATGGGATAGCTCTTCCCAGCGGACGCAGGAAGCCCATTAAAGTGGCTGGCTGTGATTGGAATTATAGCTCCTGCAGCAGCTGAGACACACCGAGGTGCAAACTGATTTGCAGAAAAGAGCCACGACAGGTTGAAGGTCCAGGGAACGAATGTATTGTGTTTGCTGAATTTCGACATATAAGCAAAAACAAAGAAGAGATTCGAAAGGATACGCTTACACTGCTCATTTTCTCTAGAAGCCTGAATTTTGGCATTTACAAAAGGGGATGCCTGTATGGTGCCCTACAGTCAGGGGAAATGCTGCTGTGCAGCCCCTGGAGGGAAAGGTTCTCCCAGACACCTGTCCTCAGGGAGCAGGAGCCAAGGATCCCAATGTCCTCACTCTCCAAAGCAGCTCCAACGTGGCTACAGGATGGTATTGAAATGGTTTGGTTTGAATCAAGACCGGGCTTTGAACATTACCTCTCAGGTACAGAGCCCTGTAAACAGCATTATCCATTATCTAAAACCGGTGTCCTCTGATAGATTCTTCTCTAAGAGGTGTGAAGATGCAGCTTCCAAAATCCCTGAGACTAATTTAATGTTTCAGAGGGACTATTAAAATCAAAAAGAGAAAATTCAGAAGCTCCTTCATCTCCTGACCGTATATTCTGCCTGTAAAGACCAGTCTAGTTAACAGGTGGCACTGACAGATCATGATCCAAAGAGCTGCAAGAGAAACAGTCTGGAGCGCTGGAAATAGTTACCCATTTGGGGAAAGGTTTTTTTTCCCCCCTATATTGAAACATTAATTGATTCTTTTATATTCAGAAGCTATTTTCACTTATCCCAGACACTTAACAGAAAAATAAAAAAGAAATAATGAGGAGTTTTGATGTAAAAACACATATAACCGTAAAACAGGTTGATTAACTTGCAGACTTTAAAAAATTAATGTCCAATGGAAGGAACTGCTGACTGGTTAAATTAGATCTACTTATTACAGCACTACAACAGAAACTAAATTAATTCTAAGCTTCAGAATGAAAATTTTATTTTTAATTTTTGTGGGTTGTGGAGTTGGAGGGACTGGATACTTGGGAAATTAAAAGTCCTCTATTTATCATAGGCTAGATGCAGTACAGCCAGCCATAATACAGGTTTTTCTCTTAGTGCAATGTCTCTTGGCAGGTAAAATAGAAGAGCTGTCACGAATTCTAGTTCAGATATAACATTTTCATGACAATATAAACTTGCAAATAAGAACCCATCTCAGATGTAAACACTTTTAAACAAGATTACAGGAAAACCTACAAGTCATCCTGAAGTTACAGATACTTATACATGTTCCTTGAAAAGTAGATTTGTTTTTCAGCTAGAAAGCTGGTCAGATCATTAACATGTCACTTCCAGCACCTATATGTAGACAAGAAAAAAATCTGACCTCTGGAGACTGCAAACATCAAGGACAAAGGAAGTTTATTCTGGTATAAACCCCTGAAATATCAGATTTCTTCCTCCATCATTTTTTGACAGATTTTAAGTGAGAAAATGAGCTTTACCTAAGGTATCCATTCATCAAAGAGTGATGGAAAGTTACATGAAGCTATGACAAGTGGTTTATCTATAGGGATAGGTTCCATCTTCTGCTTTCACTCAGACCAGCCCACGGTCACCTCATTGGGGAAGGTCAGTGAGGGAAGGCAGGTGAGTCAACATAAACTCAAAAACCAAAGTGAATGAACAAAAAAATCACAAAACTTCAATCCAAACCCTCAAACTTATGCCAAATAAAGGGAGTGAGCAAAAAAGGGAGGGGGGGGGGGGGGGGGGAAANAACATAAAATACAGGACCAGACAAGAAGATACCTCTCCAAGAGAACTGCAAAGACCTAAACTGCTTCTAATTACTTTGATCTTTCCTACCTTCTCTCTGGGTTAAGTTAGAGCCCTCATAGATTTTAATCTTTTGTCTGCAAGGCATTTCTTTTATTATTGAGGTGTTATGATGTTTATAAGGCTGCATTGTTGCAGGGCTGTGTGGAGAGGATGCCACGTGGACTCTGTAGGAGCATAGCCCCAGGGATCAAGGAGCCCTTTTGACTCCCGTGCATAACAATCACTCACCTCCACTGACTCTCCAAGCAAAACAGAGCCTTTGCCGTGACACTGCCTCTGAATCTTCAGTAGATTTTTTCCATAATTAATGTTTTAAGAGGTCCTGTAAGCCCCCTGAATGTACAGCCTAAGAAGAGGCCAGCATCCCCTTTCCTCCCCTATCGGACCCTGGAAGGAGGGTACCTGTTACACCTGCTTCCAACCCTGTTTGTTAAATACCACCACAGCGAAGGAGATGGGGTTAGATCACTTCTTGGGCTTATTTAATGCTCAGTCTTCTGCTGGCAGCACCAATGGCACTGCTGAGTGACAGCTACAGCGTGTCATTTAAATACTTGCATGGGGATTAGAGCGAGGTCAGGTGCTTCCTTCGGCGGCGATCGCGTAATATTAACAACGTTCGGTCACTATCTAATCAGGGCTGGATCCAGACCTGTGACTGACAGATTTTTAATTGCTAGTCTCCTAAGTCATACAGTTCTCTCTCCCCGGGAGGTGTTACCTTCAGCTCTTACTATGATGGATAAGGGCAAATTCTACACTGTTAAAATAAATCTTTTGATGTAGGTATCTAAAGTGTTGCTTTGTCTCTTTGACTTGGAGGGACTCTTTTTTTTACAGTAAGAATGAAGAAGATAAAAATATTGAAATAATATACTTTCCAAAAAGAAAGAAAAATAGAAGTGTATCTATGTGTGTGTACATCTTTCTTTGAAATCATACTGTTCTCTCTTGTTTTACAGCAAAAATAAAGAACATAAGAATGCAGGAGAAGTCTATCATGCCTCACCTCTTTTGCTTTCCAGTTTCTATTTGCTCCTTTATTTTCCATACTTTAAAATCTCATTTAACATTCTCTTGAGAAGGAGAGCACAAGATTACAATCTAACGATTGTAATGAGAATGGGTTACGTTTGTGCCATTTCCCATTTTCATTACAATCTTTGTGGCAAGAGTAATGTAACAGAATTTTTAATGTCTTATATATTGCATGAACATTTTTTTTTTCAGCAAGCTCTTGCTACATTTCAATGGATGATGCTGTTGCAGAACATTGCAACTTTGATCTTTTTATAGCTTGCATTACGATCACATTGGCAATTTCACCCACTTCCCCAAAGTGGAAAATATTTTGATATACAGCTTGCTGCTACAAAAGCCAGTCATCTACACATACCGTACATACCTAGAAAATTGTTTTCCCCAAAATCCCAGCTGTGGCTGAGTACAAGATACTGACATCACCAAAGATGTGTGTTTCTCTGAGTGGTACTACGGGAATTGGAGATTGCAGAATCTGAGCGGAAGAATAGAGCAGTTTGTTTCTTCAAAGGTAGGGACAGCTCTTGGAGAGAAGCGTGTTCCATGTGTTTGGCAAGGCACTGATTCTCCAAAGTGTATAAACCTTTCTATAAAGCTTCTCATAGTGAGCAACAACTAAGGAAAAGATGGGTGATGGACAAATTCTCAATAAAAAGGGGATCAGAATGAGTTTGGCAAGAGAACCGGTGGTTTAAAGTATGCTGTAGAAGCAGCAGGCACCACCCAGAAGTTTGTCTGGATTTGTTAACGCAAATGGCTAACACGAGTGATTCTTAACACAGGAGCTAACTAGGGGAAAGGAGAAATGTGCTGGAACAGCCAGCTAAAGGGCAACATCCCTGAGCAGATCTGTACAGACCTCGTGGGACCGGAAAGGCTTCAAAGGCAAAGGCATCTACAGCTAACAGAGGGATCTCCTCAAATTCCTTGCCTACCTTTATGGGGTAGAAAGAGAATGATGGCATTGACAAAAAGCTGAGAAATCCTCAGGCTTTTATGTCATGGAGGGCTGCAGAGTTACAACAGCCTCAGACTGAAGGGGTGGTGAAGAACACGCTCCAGGTGCACCAAAGAGAGCAAGTACAGGGGTATGGATTAGCACTGATTTGACTGGGTGTGGGTGGCTCTACCCCTCAGGGACTGGAAACACTTCCCTTTTGGGCAATGCAGCCTGGTGAAAAAAAACCCAGAGAAAAATGTTAGGGAGATAAATGGGCTTGAATTTGAGCACAAACTCAACCTTTGGCCAGTACTATAAATTCTATTGATGTATGCATCTTGTCGATTAATACAGACTAATGATACTGAACTTCAAAAAAAAAATAAACTTTTGAGAGTAGCACCTTCTTGCAAGATCAGAAGAGAAGACAATGTCAGCTTATCTTTGAGACAGCCTGCACCTGGCAGATCCACGTTCCTGCTTAAGAAGCTTTATTTCCTTGATGCATAGGGTAGAATCTGGCATCCTTCAGATCGATGCCTACAGAGATATCCACAGCGTGGCAAGGCAGTGGGTGAAGGAGAATGACATCCTCATTACGATAACATTCAACAGAAAACTTCCAGATTTTGAAATTTCTGGACAAAGCCATTCATGAAAAGAGGCACAAGGTTAGATTTCCCACTTTACCCACAGGAGTTGAGTTTTAACCCTGCCTCTTGCCTGTTCAACTTCTGTTGTGCTTGATATAAGCTGGGCACATCTACACTGAGGCTCGAATTTTTTTCCCTTTGAGTCTAAATTTAACACTGCAGACCCTCAGGATAAAACCAGTTGAGCCCTTTGGAGGGAAAACGTTCATCCTCTTTATCAGAGTGGCTTTCCCGGTGGCTTTCACTTCAGCAAGAAGAGTGTCTGGGATAATTGCTCTTTCCACAGAGGATCAATACTGTGTAATTAATCAAGATGAAATCATTCTTTGCACTTCTCCAGGTTTCATCCTTGAGATACGTATTCTCAGATTCACTGGCTCCTGGAGATAGCAACGCTCTCCTACTGCACTACCCCAAGACACCCTGGGGGCAAAAACATCACAATCCAGCTGTCCAGAGTCTAGCCTGACATATCTTAATAGATGAAAAGAGACAAGAAGGCCCAGATGCCTCTTTATTAGGACTGTCCTCTCTGCAGAGACAACAAGCCCTCGAAATCTACCAGAGTCAGCGTAACGTTGGCATCAAGGGACTCTTATTCCCTCCCAGGAAACGTGCCACCAAACTTGCAGTGATTACAAAGCAGAAGCATGCACTTTAGAAATACACCCAGCAGAGCCCCGGGTCACAGTGAGAATAATTCAGCTAACATTTCTACAGTTTGCAGAGTTTGCTTAGCTGTGATTGATCACATGAATCACACATTCCTGTTTAATTTCTGTTACGGGGTGAGCATATTTTAAATCCACTGCTTTGCACGGAACAACGCAGGAAGTCATTTTAAAAGTACATTTTCTATGAAGAATAAAAATATGAACATTTAATATTAAAGTAATTTTCATCTCTGCCAGGTCACTTTTTTTTTTTTTCCAAATTTCAAAATGCCAGAGGGGAAAAAGAAATGAAAAGACTATTGAATCAGTTCTAATGGACTTAAGACATAATGAAACATTTCAGGCAGTTCATTTGACCTGGAAACATTCTCCTTTTAGTACAAATACTTTTATGTTTCATCCTAATTTGGGCTAAAAAGGCTGGAATCTCTCACAAATTCCAATCATCTCCACTTATGTTTAAGATTCCTCCTGCCTGTCAGGCTCTTTATCCCTCTCTATCAAGCACAATCAAGACAAAATGACTCCTAAAAAGATTGCTGGCCATTCTGGTATCATTGAAATTAAGTAGCTGGTGGAGACAATTATAAATAATACATACAGTTCTGTTTATTACAGAAAGATATCAAAAGAATGACTGGAATTTTTCATTGGTTTGGATAAGCAATGAAGACATTTTAGAAGATCTGAGCTGAGAAACAGCATTGGCTCGAGTGATTGCGCGTTGCTTCGGTTTACATTAAATGGAAGAACAAATAAAAGTAAGGCTGGAACTAATGCTCTCCATTTCAAAAGGGCATGGACTAAGTGCTCTGAGCACCCCGGCCGCCAAAGTCAACACACTGTGTGTCTCTGCAACGGGAGGAGAAGGAGGCTGGAGGATTCTTCCAATGGCTGGTGCTTACAAGATATCAGAGCTGTATTCCTAGCAGGAGGAGAAAACCCAATCATCTACGGACCTGCAGGATAAAGAGCCACTTAAAGAGCCTTTAGCTCAAACTTCAGTAAGAGTAATGACACCGAACAGAAGTGCAAAGGGAAGATATATAATGGGAATGAGGTTTTGCTACATTGGAAATAGCAGCAAAATAATCTAAAAGCTTAATCATACGGGAATGAGATTTTACTAACTGGAAACAACAGAAAAAAAACCTAAGAGCTTAATTGTCTCCAGTTGGGAAGACCTGGATAATCTCATTCAGAATTCAGACAGAAATGGCACATGGAACTACAGAAACTTGCAGGTATTCGTGATGAGCATATCCACTCATGGGATTAGAAAATAGTAAAGGCAGTATCTACAGCTAAATGAGAGAAGAAAAGAGATCTCACAATTACCAGTTAGTCTGATCTCAAATGTCTGAAGGCTTTGGAACAAATTTTGAAAGAAAGAAGTAATTTAAGTCATTGAGATAAACTGGGAATGGACTAAAATATTACCAAAGGGTTTGGGTTTGCTAATGGTAGGTTGTTTTAGACTAACTTGATGGGATTTTTCAGAGATAAAAGATTTTTTAGACAAAGGAAACATGGTAGATATAATTTATCTGAGCTTCAGCAAAGCATTTAATAAGGTGTCAGATGGGAAATATTTTTTTTAACCAGAGAAAATAGGGATGCACAAAGGAAATGTTGAGTGGGAGATGAAATGAAGACGACCACTTGCGGTACTGCAGAAAGAACTGAAGGAGAGACATGAATGAACTTTCTCCACAATCAATTTTGAGGTATTTCTACTTTCTCTCTTTCCTGGTAACTTGGATATAAACAGAGAGAGTCATTACTTTTGGGACTCTGATTGGGACACTGATTGTCCTCAGCTAAAAGAAAGTGTTAATACAGAAGAGGGTGAGGGCAGTAGACAGCAAGAGATGCATTATAGGAACAGAATAAAATAAAAGCTCGTTCTTTGAGGGGCTGATACCACAGCTGCTGTAAAAGGAGCTCTTATCAATAGAAAATTACTCTAAGCTACCAATGGGGCCCACCCTTGCAAAGGCAGAATCCAGCCCATGCCAGCCAAGACAGTCCCAGCAGTAACAGGAAAGTATCAGGATAACTGTGTGAAACAGCGCTCCAACAAGATCTGAAATACTGTCTACTCCTTTGGCTACCCACATTCAGAAACCAGAAGTTCAAACTGAAATTCATGTAGAGAACAGTGCTAAGATGTTTGGGAAACAGGCTGGTAGCTGTACTAAGGAAGCTAGAGATTGGCATATTCACCTAGCAAAATGAAATCTTGAAGGCATAGAGAACTGCCCTATCTTAGATAAACAGTTTGTAAAAACCTGCTGTAGGAGAAAAAATAAGCCCTCCATTGGGCAAGAACAACGGGATAGAAACCCCTAAATTCTAAATTTCTCATAAATTTAGAAAATCTAGAAATTAAAAAAAAAACTGGGGAAAAAAAGGTTTCTAACAGAATGGCAACATTTCAAATGGAAGAAGAGGATCAACACATCAAGCTGATGGCTCCTTTCAACAACAGAGGTTGGTCCCCATATGACAGGGTTTGTATGACATGGCACCTGACCAGCGTGGTGTTTTCTAACCCTCTGCCAGACCGACATTCCCATTCCCAGCTATGTTTTGAAACAGAAGTATTTCCCCCTCCTCCAGGAAATGATTGCAGTTCTGCATGCACACAGTCATACAGACTGTAACGTGATTGAGACCGAGAAACAAGCAGCAGGAATTCACCCAGGCAGTGTGGGACAAGGTCACTGTGAAGGGTGGGAAGGAGAATTCAGAGATGGCAGTCGGAGGGGACATTGGCTGAAGTGATGTTTACCATTTTTATCATCTCTGCTCATGAGTCCTTAGCACTACAAGGATTAAAATGTAAGGTACGGATGGTCCTATGAAAGGCTGTCGTAAAAAAAGAACCCCAACCCTTTATTAATGGCATTATTTTCTCTTGAAAGCATAAATACCTTGTTTTTTCAGGCGCTATGGATTAAATAGCCTGAAATGTAGGCAGAAATTACATTTGATATTGTGAGAATCGGAAGAATTGATAAAATATGTTGGTTAGAAGACAAGAGGAGAAAATAGGTGTATCAGAGAATTGACAAAACAGCTTAGAAACAATCTTGCTATTAGCAGGGAGGAAAGAAGTAATAAAAATTGGGAAGTCAATTAGGCAGGAAAAAGGAACAAAAATGCTATAGGAGAAGGAAATGATAAGCAGGGGGAAAAAAAAGCAGTAAATGAGACACTACGGAATTACAGCAGCATCCAAGGTAACTCCTCTCTGAAATACCTAATCAAATCCCATGGGTTCTCATGTGGAACCTGAGGGGGACCTGAGGTGAACGGAGTCAGTGGAGGCTTCCCCCTAACTCGGCTGTGCCTCTTCTTGCTGCTGATGGTTCCGTCTGAGATGCCAGGCTGGGGGCTCAGCTACAGGTACAAATACACTGATGATGCTGATGCCACACAGGGCAGCTGCCTTCGGCAGAGACACAGGACAGGGAGCTGGGGAGGAACAGGGAGACAAACTGAGAGAGATGTTAAAATTCTGGAGCAAGATGCCCTAAAGGTTATGCAGGAGCACCTTCGGTGAACACACCAGAACTCAGGGAGCTGGAGCATTGCCATGAGAACAAGGGAGGAAAAGGATTTTGGAAGCTCCACAGAGGGTGAAGTAAACAAGCAGTCAGCTATGACAGAGAGCCGAAGCAACGAAGAGGCATAATAATATATAATGCTGTTTCAAAACAACAGATGGGAATAGGGAATTGATAGTGAAGCGATTAATACTAGCAATGAAAGAACTAAACACCTTTAAAATGCACAGTTTTTAATAAGAGCCAAGCCAAAGACTCACAGCAATTCATAAATTAACAAAGAATAACACATAGAGTGGCAAAAAGGGAGAAAGAGCAAAATGAACCCAAATACATGTCAAGTGCCTGCTGATGGAAAGGAGGAGTACTTTGAGGGGTGAGACTGAGCCTCGGGGTAAGACTTGTAAGTGCAGTATGAGAGTTGTGTCTCCCAGCCTGGTCAGCAGCTGGCAAGCCCCTGTAACACCGTGGGAAGGAGAGAACAACCTTCACTGCTGCCCCAGTAGCACCCAGCCTCCCCCAGCAGCCGTGGCTCCCCAGACCTGCAGGAGAGCCTGAGATACCAGGCTGGTATCATGTGGGACCTGCTCTGTGCTAGAGCATTGCCAGTGCATCCTCTGAGCTCTCTGTCATCTGGGACTTGGTGGGGATGCTCAGGCCCCACTCACAACCCCAGAAAACTGGCATCCCACCCCTGCCCCACCAAACCAGCATGAACCAGGGGCAGGGCCCCATGGGCCAAGCTTTGGTCCTTTAAAATGGAGTTTCTTGTGGAGGCTTTGGAGTTCTTCAAGGTTTTCACTCCTCCATAGTTTCCTAGCCGTTGTTTTTCCTCATCGGCAAGTTTTAGACTAAATTTACACTTGTGTTCCAGTAGCTGTGTTGACATTGCAAACAGCACAAACAAACTCATTGATTCCATACACAAATTAACCCACGGGTGTGCACTTTGTATAACTCAATGCTTGTTCACACAATCTGTGTAACTGTGAGGGAGCTGAGTGAAGGGAAGCAACCACAAAGGCAAGAAAGAGAGAGGGCGGGAGCTGTGTGTTTCCCCTGGTGAAGCTGTGGGTGGATCACCAGCATCGCCCACTTTGGAAAACGTGGCTACAGAAAATCCTGAGCACAACTGTCAGCCAATGTCCAGCAAAGAAACAGGGGCAAAGATGCAGAAGGTTAGAAGTGATAGACATTGACAGTGTCTTATTAGAAAGCCTAAGGATAAAGGGTCACAAGCAAATTAAGGATTTGAAGACACCATTCCTCAGCAGAGCTACAGCAACTGCCCTTTTATTTCCCAGGCACTTCTCAAGGCAAAGAAAAAGATGAATGCAAACCACCAATGCCAGTTGGTGCAACTTCTAACTGGTTGAACTGTGCCTGGACTGGGACACCTGGCTACCAGGATGCTAAACTGAGGTGCTTCCCAGCAGTCTGGGGGAAAGGTTGGGTTGGATTTGTTCTGGTTTTCCTTTTCTGATTGTTGCTTCCAGTTAGATAGCAAATCCTTCATCAGGTTGCCAAGATTTTCAATATGACAAGTCATTTTGTGTGGTTTTGCTTGTTGGATATGCTTTTAAATTGCTGTAATGGAACCATTTGAGAAAACAATGGGGAGAAATTAAAAATATGTATTTAAAACAGAATTAAAAATGAAAGGAACAGATGTGTTCCATGCATGACACAGGAACTTTCAAATGCAAAGGAAATGCAGATATTACAACGAAAGACCAAGGAGTACATATACATCAGCATTTTCCATTCCTTTTTTCTTTATACACGTGTTTTAAATATACATAAATTATTTTTCCTTTTGTTTTTTCCCTTTTTTAAAATCAGAATATTCAAACATTCTCTTTAAGAACCAGAAGAGGATGAAAGATTGCATTTGGCAGGTCTCTTTTGTGCTATAATTTGTTTCTTTGTGGAAATGCAGCAAAGGGTGACTTTTATTATGTGTTAGGTAAGAATCTGCATAGAGCAACTTCCAGCTGTTGACCATGCGATTAGGCCGTTAAAGTGCAAAAATCGCTGTTTACAAATACCCATAATTACTATAATTTTCATGCAAAATCTACACTCACCTAAAACCAGACCACATGCCAGGGCTTTCCTGGCCAAAATGGCTATTTCTTTCTGTCTTGAAGTCTCAGTCACATATTGAAAAAAATATCTGCAGAATAGAATATATTTTGACTGCAGAAATAGATTTTGCATGAATAGACTCCTGAGGCATCCAACAGTTTCAATAATGTTTTCTATTCCAGGGGAGCAAAAAATATTTTTCCTTGATAGCATTTATTTTATATTCACTGCACTGGAATTACTTTTTCAAAATTCTGCCAGCAAAGACTTATCGTATGTGGGTGCCATTGCTGTAACATAAAGATAAGGATGGAGGCTTATTCCACTCATAAGCTCATGAGTCTGTAAATTGGAACTATCCTTCATAGTACAATGCATTTTACCAGTCCAAATATTTTTCTTAAAGACAAGACAGGAGTTTTTTCTTGGAAGTATTTTCCTTCGGTGACTTAAGGAAACATATTCATGGACTACTTATGAAAGGAAATACACAAACAATGGGACACCACTGGTTTCTCTGGATGGGAGAAGAGTCTGCATTATTCCAGCAGCTTCAGAATCAGTCATTTGAGCAGCTGCCCTAAACAGGAAAAATGTTGTCTGGGGAGCAGCAGATAAGGTAAGATAGACCCAAGGACCTCAGAGGACAGAGCCGCATCCTAATTCGATGATCCAGGTGCAAATAAACGGCTCCACTCGTTTCAAAGATGGGACGGGTGACATATCTGGATCTGAATTTGGATTAAATCATCAGAAATGTTCAGGCCCGTGATTTCGTTGCTGGCCAAATGACTACGATTATTACAACTGAACGTGACAATACAATGACATTTTACCTAGGGGCAGGAATGCAGGGGAGATTAAAATGAGAACTGACTCGAGCCTTCACCAGGAAATTGAATCTAACCCTTTTTGAAGTTAAACATTTTGATATAAAATTTTTCATCGTATGGCTGACCTGCATAAAACGACCGAATCCCCAGCGCACTGCGAATGCTTTGTGTGCTGCAGTTTAATAGCTCTAGAGATGGGAACCAGATTAACTTTGAAATTTCCATCCTGCCCTCACAAACAGCAGCTCGGCTCCTCTCACGGCAGCAGAAGTTTGCTGTCAGCCTGGAAGATTTTGATCATGGTCCTGCCTAGATCTACCAGGAGAAGAAATAATGATGTAGTCGCGAGAGCCCTAGTGGTCGGCCGGCGCTGGATCCCTCTCCAATGCCATTAGTGATGAGGCTCAAACAATAGCAACCGTGCTGGGGAACTGAAGGCAAGAAAAGGCTGGTGATGTCAAGACCCGTCTGGTTCTCTTCAAGCCATTGTGCTGTGTGTTGCAATATTAAATCTCTCCTACATTACGGGCTAAATTATGGGCTTCTCAGAAGTCTTTGACCAGCAAGGGACAGCACATTGTTGCACAGATTTCTGGCCAAAAAGGAACTGCAAATTGTCCAGTCCCATCTCTCTCCCATTTAATCATTAAGAAGCTGCCATGTTCCATCCACACACTCTTGCGTTGGCCCAAAGATGTAAGATAGACAAAAATATTTCACCTTTTCGAAGACTCGCTGAGGGCAGAGCATGAAGCCTCTGCAGCTGCTGGGGCAGCTGTGCCTGGCCCATCTCTGCTGGAGGGGAATGTCCTGCTGCTGAGTCTCATCAATCCATGGTTGAGCTCTCTTAAAACTGAGCTGGAGGTACAGCTAAGCCTCCTCTGTTTCCTGTGGGTTCTCGCACCAGCTCCCCTGGTGTGTCCTCATGTCCACAGGATGGCAGGCTGTGTTCTGAGACAGACCAGAGGTGCTCCCTGCCCATCCTGTAACATCCTGCCATGAAAAGCTCAGCCCTTTTTCGGCCCTACAACAATCACCTGTCAGACCCCAGGAGGACAAACTGGCACGGCAGCATTTGCCTTCCCAAAGAAGTTGCACTGCTGCTCCTACAGGCCTCGATGTAGAATTAAATCCTGGTGTGATAGGTCTGGACCACCAAACCACCAGATCTGCCCCAAAGAGCTCTCAGCAGACATAGGTGATGGAGAGAAGAGATGGAACCAGTGGGGGAAGCCCAAGGTCATGGTGAGATGATAATGATAGATGTAATAAGCAGCAGTAACAACACACAAACTATCACGCCGCTGCCCTTTTTTAGCTTAGATTTGAACCCTTGGGTTTTGCTAATTATAATGACACAGTAAAAACTAAAAGGGGAAATTACCCACCAAAAAAAAGGCTGTTAACCACTTCATCTCTACAGCCACACTGCATATTTTGTGCTTTGCTCTAATTGTTCAGTAGAGGCTCCAATAAAGTCAGTGGAAAGTCAGGGTATCCCTCGTGGATTATGCTGTAGCAAAGTAGTTTAAATTTAATCTAGGGTTGGATTTAACACATTTAAAAGAGAGAAAATTCACTGTTCAGTCTAACAGTCCAGTCAATACTTGAAGCTGATGGTTCTTACTCTGGCACTGTGTTTTTACATTCTGACAGAAGGCAGGAATTATGTCCATGGTCATGCCATCATTAGTGGCTCCAGTTGTTTTTTCCCAAACACAAAAAAACGCCAGATGCCCTGTGCTCAAAGAACAGTCATGGGATTTTGACGTTTCTTTGAAATTCCCATATATGTTCAGCAAAAGGTAGAAGAACAAACCAGAAACACAATTTGTGGAATATTATATTTGAACATGGAGTTGGAAGAGCTATTCCCTAGCAATAGCCAGCTCCAAAACACCAACTGGTGATTCAATAAATAAACCAGTTCAAGCCTATCATCACAGTACTTTTTGCTTCCACTGCTCTAACCAGAAGGCCATTTCTGAACCTCACTGCTCCGCTGTTAAGATGCACCCAGATTCCAGCATGACTTGATTCAAAATGAATTTATGCCCATGCAGTCTTGTGTGAATTTTGCCCTTTTGCTGTCACGGGTCTCCAGTTTTCCGGGTGCTGAGCACCCACCACCTCTCCAAATGAATGCCACTGCTGTGAATACACAGTAACACAGAAACAGCCTTCCCTTTAATGCTGACCAGCAGAAGGGGTGCCAGGGGGAGATCAGAAACTGGTGGGAACTGGTAAGAAATTGGGAAGAGTCCCTGGGGCTCACCTGGGGACGAAAAATTTGGGCAGAGTGGGAATGTGCCTGTGAATTTCCCTCTTTTTCCTTCAAGACCCCTTCCCTCAGCAACACTTGGAGAATCCAGCTGCTGCTTTCTCCACCCACTTGCACCCCACCTTTCCCTGTGAGGACCCTACAAAGAGCTGGTGCGTGGCCGAAGCCATTGCTGCTGCTTCAAGCCAGCCGCTGCCTCCTCAGACAAGGACACAGCCCCCTGCCCTAGGCCTGTGCCTGAAGATTGCTCAGGCTGCTGCCATCTGCTTCTGTTTTTCCAGACAAAATGCGCTCTTTCTGGGTTTCTCATAATAGGATCGGCTCCCCACCCCCACGCCCCCCCCAGTCATTCTGGCAGATCTTTTTTCCTCCGGTTCCAACTCCAGATCGCTTCTCCTTACAAGTGTTTCTGAGAGCTCCTTCACGCCCCGAGCAGGCACAGGCCTGATATGCCCTGAAACCACCTTCAGTTTCTCACCAGCCCCACCACACTGGTGAGATGTGCTGTGTCCCCTTTGCCCGTGCTCTGAGCTACGCGTGCTGTGATCCAGAAGCTGTTTGACGGCGTGAGTGTTACAGTATTCCTGAATTAACACGCTCTGCCTCCCAGTGGGCCTTATTAGCTCCGGCACAAACCTCACTAACACGGCTGCATGGTTTCTGTCCCAGAGAAGGTTCGTATCTGGCCAGTTTGCAGTATCCATCCATCTGCCCCCTCCATATAGATACAACGTAGTACTCCTGTGATTAGACAGGAGATCTTGTCTCTTGCCTTTTCAACACTCTGGCTGATTATTTTTATCTTACAGAAGAAGAGGGTACTCTCAGAGCCTGCGGTGTATAACCCGGTGTATCACACGTGCAGTCGGCATGCACTACACACCAGAGAAGAGCTCTACCCCACCTTGATGTTTGGCTCTGCCTGTATATCACTCTTTCAGCAGCTACACAGTTAGTCAGACAAGAAATTTTTTGGGGGTTTTTTTACAGAAAACCCTGCCATTCCTGTACAGCTGTCCCCCAAAACCAGCTCAGAACTACCATGTGGAATGCAGACACTTCCTCCCGATCTCATGGCAGTGGGTCTGCCAACTCCAAGGTATGAACCACCCGTGGCTGCGCAACAAAGCCTCAAAGGTTAATGCCACAGCCTGGAAATTATGCCAGGTATTTCAAATCTCAGCCCCATCAGATCCTGCTTCACAGCCTTAGAGTTGTGTGTTCAGCAGAGGCAAAAAAATATCTGTGCTCTCGATGTGCGGTACCTTTGGTGTGGTTGTGCCTGCACTTAAGCACTTCTGTATCGTTTGAGTTAACGGTACCTGGGTTGAGGTTCTTCCTCCTTCTACTTACGTGTGGTCTAAGTGGCTGAAAATATCCATGAAATGGAGATATACTTCTTCATTTAAACCAGAACCTTTCTCGTGATTACATTAACACCCAGGCTACTGTGACACCTGAGACATCCTTGGTCCTGAGCAGTGCTGCCTGAAGAGCCCGCTAGTCAATAAAATAAAATACCCATTCTCTTTAATTAACATATGAAATAAACACAATCTGTGACACCTAGTGTGCAGCAGCAATTAAGAGGCATTGCTTAGTTAAACCTCCTAATACCTCATTTAAATATGCAATTAAGGGATAATTGCCTTCAATCAATAAAAAAATTGAAATATTTTGCAGGGACCTCAATTATTTTTTTGCAAAGCTTTCTACTTTGTACTTGGTCTGGCCTAAGTCTCCAAGTCTTATACCACTTGTTAAAGAAACATTATTCTTTTCAGGATTGCATTGATTTATGGCTTTTATTCCTCCTACCAGCATCATATGAGCCTGATGCTAGCACTAAGCCCATGCAAAGCATTTATTTTTGCGTAATCAATGATTTCCATTTGATTTGAGCTATCCATTTTATGTTCTTCTTGGACCATCTCCCTTTTCTGGTCCACGCAGACCAAGAGCGTCTCTTTGTGTAGGTCTTTACACACAGAGCTTCCTCACAGGCACCTTAACAAATCTTTTGTAACGCAATTGTTTTCCCATTTTTCAGTATCTGCTTGCAAACAAGCAGTACTTCACTCGTGCACAAGTGCTAGCAATTCAAACCGTGTATCCAGCCCCGCTGCCTGCCTACACACAAATCAATCCTTAGTAAAATGAGACAGATCTATGAATCAAGCAAGGAACAAAGTCAACCATTGCCTTCCCTCTCAAGGCACAAAATTAGCAATGCAAATATATATGCTCATCTAAGAGCTCCTTGAGTGCACTCCATCATGGCACCTCACACCATCATCAGCCAGGAACAATCAGAATGCAGGGGGAAATATTTTCATGCTCAATAATTGAATTATGTGGTTGAAGAGACAAGACCTGTGCAAGTAAGTGAGATGGGGGGGGGAAAAAAGCAGGAAATAAATTCTGACAGGCATTTACAGGCATCTAATGAGCACCCAAGAAAGCAGCATGCTACAATGGCAGGGAAACCTTGGTGCAAGCTGGGGTTCATGCTATTTTACATGTTTAGGCTGCTAACATCCTATTATCTGGACTTGTTGTGGCAATCATTGTGGAAGTCAAAACTCCCTCTGGACTATTCCTGTCATGGGCAAAGGCCAGTGAGGAAGTGTTGCTTGGATTCAATAAAAAAGGGTTCAAAACTGATCTGTTGTGCAATTGTAGTTAAACCATCTCACTTATTCAGGTGTCTTTCCCGCCATGCCAGATCTTTGAGCCAGAAAGACTCGTTGAGCTGGCGTCAAACAAGGGTCACATCCTCGTTCCAGCTTGTCACTTATCTAAGTGATAAAACTAAGCTTGGACTTAAGACATGTCCTTAATTAACAAAAGATAGCAAACAAATCAAAACTAGACGTTGCAGAAGTCTCTGTGAGGTGCACACAATCTCTACTGGAAATGTTTGGTGGTGTTCAGAGGTTTTAGGCATTGCAATTGTGACATCAATATCACCTATATGGGTGCCACCTCCGGGTGAAAAGGGCTGCATGATGTAAACCAAAGAGCACGGATTAATTTTTTTACCCCCAGTTTTTGATGCACAGAGCCTTGCACAAGTGTTACATTAATTTGTGTTTCCTTTTCTCCTGCTCCTATCTTTACAATGTGTTGTTACTGAGTGTTTCAGTGTTGTCTACCCACTATAGTGAATTACATACGTGAACACGTGGTAAGTTCAGAGATCACGCATATAAGCACAAAGATGATACAAAGACACTACTTAAAAAAGAGAGGAACTCCCTGTTAGGGGAGAATTATTAGGAAGACCTGGAAATCATCTAAGGAATTATGAACTTTATGAACCTTCATCACCTCTGGAACCCCCATTATTTCTTTTGTCTGATTTGCTCAGAGGTCTACCCCCTCTAGACAGCAGGTGATTGCTAGATTTAGTCAGGTGATTGCTTCTGTTCCAGAAATGTTTTTTTCAAGATAATCAACTGATTTGCTTGAGAAACAAATATTTTGCTCCCTTCTAGTCTGTACACAGTGCCTGTCATCAGGCATCCACTGTTCTTTTCAGACTCTTGTAAGGACAGATGTCCTGCGAAGAGCCAATGATTCTGTGTTAGATGATCCACAGAGAACCAGGATACCAAAACTGTCAGTCTTCAGAACACATCAAGAGCTGAGCAGAAGAAGATCTCTTTGATTTCACAGTACTTGTTAGTGTGGCTTTTCATAGTGTCCTAGCCATTTCTCATCCAGCTCTTGAAGGCTCACAGCCTGTGAGCCTTTTCTGTTTATGCAAACATGTTAAAAGTTTCTGATAGTTGTGAGTGTGTCTGCAGCCATAAGTCTTTATAAAATGAAGTTTTTATCAAGAGATGTTTCCAAATAACATGTTTTAACCAAGCAGAAAGCTTCACTAAATCTTAGGCAAGAACTAAATATTAAGATGCACACAACGCTTGCCCTTCTTAGGCCTGTTCTTGTCTTTATATTTTCCAGTTGGTTGTGTGTAGCTTTACTGTAAACATCAGAGAGCATCTTCAAGGGCCTTGGGAGAAGATACCTGAGTGCAGCCTGGGATTGCTGCTCCCCAGCATGGATTTACTCATCTGTCTGTGCCCGGACAAGGGGGAAATGGGGGTTCAGCCCTCTTGAGTTCAGATCCTTGCTGTTGAGACTGGAATGGGATTCTAATGAACTGTACTTATCTTCTGTGATTTCAGCTATGGACCCATTCTTGTGTTAAAGCCAAGAGGTGTCTTTGCTCTCTGTGAAAGTAACACTCATGCACCAGGCACCACTGAAGAGTCATCCTATGGCCCCAGCTTTTACCCACCGCTATCCCAGGTTTAACTCAGGGCAAGCTTGACCAGGGGGGATCATCATCCAGTTGCCAATTAAGTGAACTGAGCCAGTCCCCCGGGGCAGCTGTGAAGCCATGAAGGATTACTGCGGTTACATTATTAGGATGATGATGATGGTACAGGCAACCAAGCTCTGAAGAATCTCATTCATTTCATTATAAGGTCACTGAGTAAAAAATCAGCTGCTCTCATTTACACCTGTCAACCCCAATGAAAGAAGCAGAGTGGAGTGGGTATAACTGAGAGCAAAATTAGCTTACAATGCATAAACATTATCCTGTGTTATTTGCACACAGCTTTTCATGTGTGAATTGATATATCAGCTGGGTAAATGATGCATCAGTTGAGACTCAGAGAGAGAAGAATGTGTATTTTTGCTCTGCTATCTGCCGTCACTTTGCATCAAAAGTAAAATGACTGACCTGAAATCAAACCAGTTTTCAGGAGTCAAGCTACAAAATGTCATTGTGCAGCTCATCTCTCTAGTAACTTTCCAGGAAGATGTAGTAGCCTCAGAAAAACTGTTTTCCATCTCGTTCTAAATTTTCACGGAGAATCAAAACGAACAACACTCTGAATATGGTAAGAATATATTGCTTGATAATAATAAAACTGGCTATCACAGTGGAATTCAAATGTGCTATCACTTCATTCCAACACCAGCCTGGATTGTTACAACACAAGCCTTTTATTTCCAACAGACGTGGGACAAGAAATGGTTCCTGGTCCAGAAAACCATGAGCCTTCCCTCAGGGATGTGCTACATCTGCCAGCCCTGGTGGATGTCTCGGACACCACGGGGCATCAAAAACAGCATTTGAAACTTCTGATTAGGCAATTGAATTCAGTCCTCATGGTGAGACGGATCTTAAGTACCTGCTGGAGAAAGAGTAAAAATACGATGTGTATTCAAGGTTGGTTTTCATGGAAAAGCTAAATAAGACTGCAGTGGGAACCCCAGGGCACATGGAGTGGGCTCACAGAGGAGACTGAGCTACAGAATTGGTCTTTTGTTCAGGTCTGAAAGCATGGCTAGATTAGATGATTTAATGCCATAAACCCTTTGGCAAGATCCATTAATCCAATGTCCTGGCCAAATTGTGTTTGTACTTTAAAGCCAATTTGTGTTCAAAATTATTTGAATTAATTGCTCTTCCTTTTTTAAACGGCTGTGTGGTATTTCTGTGTTCTTTCAAGAAGTTTTCCATCGCAACTCAAGGAATATGAGACTATCCTCCTGTGTCAATTTTCTTACTGTACCTCCCTCCATAGTGACTTAGCTTCTCCTTCTGAGTGAAACATTCTGTGAGAATGAGGAATTAAATTAGGCTGAGGAATAATTTTTTTCCTTTAAAGTGAATCACAACAACTCCTTTCTCAGTCTTACACCACTAATGACACTAAAGCATAGGGATGGTGCTTTGTATTTTGAATGTACAGGCCAATGTCTTTGAAGCAAATAATCTGCTTTGGTCCCCAGCTATGATTGGGAAGCCTCATACATCCCTGGTGCATAGCACAGTGGCAGGAAACAGCTCCTAAAGGGCCGCAGATTTGCTGTTTAATTTTTTTAATTACTGCTTATTTAGGAAACATAAATACTTTTACAAATCATTACCATGTAAGTATGAACCATGCACTATTTTTAATTAAAAAATGAAGCTAGCACTTTTTCACTGAAAGGAACTCTGTGAGAGACACAAAGCCACTCTTTCATAAGGCCTTTACAAGGACAAATACCTTCATCACCTCAGATGCCTTCATTCAGGGGTTTTATTTGTCCTGACAGGCAATGCCGTTTGCAGTTCAGGAAATCCTGAGCTGTGGTAAATGGTGTATGAATTTAAAGCAAATTAGAGACATGGTTTAGTGGTGGATTTGGCAGTGCTGGGTTAATAGTTGGACTCAATGATCCTAGAGTTTTTTCCCCACATAAACAATTCTGTGATTCTGTGATTCTGCTGGGCTTGTCTTCACCGGGAGAAAGCAGACCCATTGTTCAGGAAACAAATGCTGCCCTAGCACTCGTGGACCTCCTCAGAGACTTGCTGCCTCTGTGTGAGAGGAGTCGATATTAGTTGTTATTAAGATACAGCTGGGTTTAGAGCCTTCCAAGGTGAACACCTCAAAGAGATTAGTCAGCCAGTGTTAGAACCCTGCATGAAAATGTGGGTGTTTTTCTTAACAGCTACGTATGGTTGAAACAGCCAACTCTTCCCCACCCTGGGGTGGTTTTGTTTTTTGGGTGGGTTTTTTGAAGTAATTTCCCCTTTTTCTTTTTCTTTAATTTCACTTTTTGCCATTTGCATTCAGCTTAATTGATTGGAAAAGAATAATAAGAATGCTGGAGGACCTAAAACCCTGAGGAAGCCCAAGCTGTATGCTAAGTTGGTGCCTACCAGCAGCTTTAATCTCAATTAGTCCAATTTGTGAATGTTTGTTTGTTTTTTCTTATTCACTGCCAAGCTAAAAAAAACAAAACAACTGCGAATAGTAACAATAAAAGAAGGACTTCAGCTCATGATTTATCTTAAAAGAGTGGCTCCATTTTCAATTGAATCACCATTCTGGTAAAACATCACAGCCACGTCCAGACTGCCACACAAGCTCTTAGTGTAGGAAGCCCTAAGTGAAGTGAGGTAAAACAGGATAAAGGAAGTTATCTCCAGGACCATTCCCCACCATCGCCAGGGCCATTGTCTGGAAGGCTGCTTCTTCAAACTGATGAACTTCCTTGAGAGGCAGGGAGGTTTTCCCACGTCAGCTCTTCCAGAAGTCCCTGTCCTACATAAGAAGATCCCAAGGGAGCTGTGGTGTCCCCACGGCACAGCACGAGTTCAGGGAAGATGACAGATCTCAAGGCTTTGTGTCCCCCCAGTGCAGGAGCTCAGAGGGTGATATTCAGCCTCTTCCCTGCAAGGACTACTCTGTAGAGCTCCCATTTGCCTTTGCACGGTCCTTGCTGTTGCTGAACCTTCTTTTGCCTGCGCTGCCCCTCGAAGGAGACCCATCATCAGAGAGGATGGGGTGTGTACCCCACTGCCACACAGGACAGGGCTCATGCTGAGCTGCAAGCAGGGTCCTACATGAGGATATGCAGTGAGCGTCACCCGGTTCCAGCTGGGGACTCAGCAGGCACTCTGCTCTTCTGCCTCTGTGTAAAGGGTGTCCCACACACTGCCAGAGCAAGGCTGGCAGCTGGTGAGTGCAGTCACAGCCTGCATCATCTCCGAGTCCTCGTCTAAAGCATGCAGAAAAGCTTTGCCTAAAGAGTATGAAAATGGTGAGTACTGACTGAGGAAAGAGTTTGACAAGGCAGAGGTTGTAGCTCCTCCATTGATCCAGAAATGATCCCTCTACAAGAGGGGAAATACAAGGCAAACCACTTTGCTGTGGAGTCAGAGAAGCCCCTAACTTGTAACCCACCTGAAATGTGTGAATAGACCTGGGAAAGCATGAATCCAGTTGGGGGCCCACAGCTGTGCTGTACATTTACTGGCCTGAGCAAAACACCCACCACAAAGGCTGCTTCTCACCTCGTGTCTCTCTATGCCCTATCCAAGCAAAAGGAATTCATTCAGGGCTACCCAGCTGTTGCTTTCACTGCTCCAGCCACCACCATCCTCCTCCCCCAGCCCCAAATTAATGCTCCTCCTAAAGCTGTTATCCTCTGTGAATTCTGTCATTTCCAATGAGTCTTGTGCTGTAATTTAAAAGATAACTCACTCCTGTTTCCAGTGTTTTAATGCATTTTATTTTTTTTCTACAAGCAATATACGTGTGTAATTAATAAACAATTTAGTATGTTGAGGAACCTAGGAACTTGGCAAATGTTCTGGGGATATGAAATCTCAGGAAAAGCAGCACATTATAAGAAATAGTAAGTAATTACTTATGTAAGCTTTTCTTTTTAAATTCTAAGAACATTAGCTACTAATTACCTACTAATTACCAGTACTTCAGCAGGTGTTTGCACTTAACTGTAGGCTAAAGCCCCTGTGAAAAACAAACCCCTCGCACTCCCTCTCAAGATTAAAGCTGAATCCCACTGGACTCCGTAATACAGCCTAGGTGCAGCAGAGCTGTTTACATGCCAGTCCTTTAACCACTTGGCCGCTTAAGGTGAAAACAGGCTCCCGTTTATTTCCCTTGTATTTTCTGCCAGAGCCAAGGTGATTTGCTAGAATGAGTAACTCAAGAGGCAGTGAACAAAATCTAAGGGTTAAAAGTAAACCGTGATCGAGACTTCATCCTCATCTGCACATTTATCTCACTTCTGTAGTGACCTGGCAGAGGAACACTCTGTTTCTGACCATGAATATTGCTGGCTGAACAAAGTGAGAATAAAGCCTCATCTGCGAAAAGTTCCCTGAGTTTAAAAAAAATTAATGCAGAGCCCTCAGCTGGTGCAAAATGATTTAGTTTCACCAGTGTTGATGCCCAAGTCAATGCTTCATGCCACTTGAGGGCCTGGCCTGCACTACAGATCCAATCTGTCCGTGACTCTTTTGAAAGACTAATTCATACAGGTAAATTTTACTAAAACAAAACATTTCTAGGCAATGAATTTCAAATTTATAAGTGTGGGTTCAAGTTCATATCTGTGACTGCTTAAAATTCAGAATTTTGGTTTACCCAGTTATCAAAACGCAATTTACCATCAGTAGAAGGAAGGTATCAGACATAAGAAGTCCAGCAAGAGAGTGGAAAAGATAAGAGGTGCCTTCAGCAAGCTGTCACAGTGCCCAGGTTGCACCTTCTGCAGAGCACCTCAGGGACAGATGGAAGGACTGAGAGAAACACCTCGGGGCAATGCTTTTTATTAAATCTGTTCACAAATGAATAATTCCAATAATGCTGCTAACATATTTTTGCCGTTTACCCTCTCTGAGACTTGTAAGATCTATTCAAAATACATGGTTCCTTATTTCACTTCTGCAAAGATTACTTCTTTTTCACTGAAAATAAGACTCAAAGGTAGGCAGTGGAGGCAGTTCAGATCATCACCATTTTTCCATGGATGGTAGTTAAGCTACAAATCCCCTCTAGATCCATTTTTCACTGAGGTGATAGAAGTAGTGACTGTGCTGTGAAGTATTAGCAGCAGTAGAAGTGCTCATGCCTACAGCTGGGAGCTAAGTTTTTTGAACAGCTCATCTCTATTAAAACAATAGGAACTGCAGGAGACTAGAAACAGTTGAAAACCTGACCCTTTCATTCAGGTACTTAAAGGGGACCTTCTGGCTGCTGGTGTGCTTTAAGACTTGAGCCCCACAACTGAGAAATTAAAAGCTGCTTTGACATATGAACGAACCAAATGAGACCACGAGGCTTCTGAGAAAATTATATAGCTCAACCTTGGTGCCTTCCATCTGAGCCTCTCACAACAATATACAAAAATTACCAAAATAGCATGCCTGGGAGGTAAGTCATTGATCTTTCACCAGCCAACAAGCTGAGGCTTCGCACAGCAAAATGCCCATATGTCATTTAAAAAGAGGATCTAAATGTCATTTTTTGTTCATATAAAAATGCTTTCTGCTCATTTCTTTTCCTCTGCTGGAGGCCTAAGGTAAGATTTCCAGAGGACCTGAAGAGTGGGAAGGGTAGCAGTGCTCTGGTTGCTAGGCTGATCCAAGGTGCTGAGTGAGGCCATTTCAGTCCCGAGGAAGGACTCCTGTGCCTGGTATCTGGTCTTGTTTCTGACTGTTGTCCCAGCTGATCCAATAAAAGAAATTGCTTCTCTTCATGTAGGCTCAACCACACCAAATGCTGGAATGACACGAGTGTAGCTGCTCATCATACCCATATACAAGACAGCACCATTCACGTCCCCAGATGAGGATCCTACCAAAAATCATTATGAAAAATAGGGAATTAAGAACCAGGAATATTTTGGGCAGAGCCATGTGACTCACAGCTGCTCCCAAAAGGTGAGCTGGAAGGTGGCCCTGCACTGCTGGAGTACCATGAGACTGCATCCCTGGTGGGTGAGGTCACTGCCCTGCCAACCGTGCTGCTGACCCTGGCTCCCAGCATCCCGCAGCCCAACAAGGGATGGAAGCACTGGGGAAAGGGGAAGCAGGTGAGGTGGAAATGTGACATCCCCTTCTGTCAGAAATGAGTTGCCCAACTGGCCCATTAGACACTCCCAGGGCACCAGGGATGCAGAGGGAAATACTGATGATGCCAGCAAAGAGCAAAGGAGTGTCTAAAGCACCTTGAGTTTCATGGTTACATTTGTTTCAGTCATAAAGGTTTTTGCTGGGGTTTTTACCTATTTTCCCCCGTTTTCACCATCTTCCAGGCAGTTCCCTTAGGTGGGATTTCACAGTCCCAGCAGCGCCTCCATGAAGTCAAGGCTTGAACGCCTTTTCCTGCCTGCGCCGCAGGTACTGTGGATGCCGTGGCCCACTGACATCATTTCAGGGGATACAGAAGCGAATTGAGGAGAGGGTTTTTCTCTTCTATTCTCTTTTCTTTAGTTTCAAAGAGGAGAGGAAAAAAATGCAGAGACAGGATTTTAGCCCTCCGTTTTATAATGTAATTGAAATGCCAAGAGACTGAAAAAATTCAATGTTGATGAAGAAACGGATGTTAGTGCAATGAAGAATAGCTCTGTCTTTGTCAGTCTGCAGTCTTTTATGTGTCACAGGCTGTCACTTTCTATTGCATTTCAACTGACTAATTACCCCAGTTTATTAAAAGTGAATATGAATTCACATTTTTTACTTTGCCATGTTCCAAGTGTTAGTGTTATCAGGAGCTATTACTGAATGATAGATCCCACAGTTCTAGGCTTCCTCATGTGAGCAAGTACAGAGCAAATCTACCTCAATATCAATGAAAACCAGATATATTCATTTAAGGGGGAAATATATACTCTGTGCAGTACATGTTCACATCCAAGCATTAATCACCCTGGTGTGTCCCACATGGCTCAGTGTATTATTAGAACCTCACTCACAGAGCAGAAGAGTGTCTGTAAGTGATGATGTTGGAAGGGTTGGACTTGAATTAAATGTACTCATCGCTTCCTAATGGGGAGGTATTTTCTGACAGCTGTAATGAAAACTGCTGCTCATCAAAAGGTACTCTGTGTCCTAGCTCGCAAATTCAACCTCAGCTGCAAGTTGCACATTTAAATTTCAAAGTTTTTATCTCTAGCCACACTGGAGTGCACTTATAAGTGCGGTGGAAGGGTCAAATTAGATGAAATCAAAGCCCTGCTTCTACTGAAGAGGCAATTTTAAGCCTTTGCAATTGGAGCTGTGTGTTGTTATAGGCTTAAAAAACCTCATCATCAAAAATAAGGATTTCTAGAACATGATAATTATCACTTTGATCTGTCCAACTCAGATCCAGCAGTAACTACAATGTTCGAAATTCCCCATTCTGTATGAAATAACATATTCAGATAAACAGGTGTGTAGACTACAATAGTTCTAGAACAGTTGGTACCTCGTTTATTATTGCTGGCTCTTCACACCTTCCCCTACCTTTGTGAGTGAGGGATCAGATTTCTTGTGAGGACATTTTCACTGCCTTTGAAGGAGCTGCATGCTGGTATCAGCTGTATGAGTATTGGCAGTGATAATCAATAAGAGGAATAACAATAACTTGGGAAGTTTTGTCGATGGAAAGTGCTGGGAAAGAATGGTGATTCAGGTCTTGGAGGGAAATGCCATTTTGCCTGAAAGTAAAGCACACACAGTCAACAGGAAAAGGAAGAGGGTTTCATTCTTCTGGTGTTTTCCTAGTGGGTACTCATTGTTTATAACAAAATGCAGCCATTGTATGTTTTCCTATGATTTGGGATATTTACCACTTCGCGTGCTAAACAAAATGTTCCTTCATTAGAACATAACGTAGTTGGAGAGAAAAAAAATCACAAGACTGGCTGCGGTGGCAGGACTGTTATCTTCTACATTTGCTAAAAGGAGGCAGAAGAGTATTTTTTAAACATGCCTGCCTGAAGAGAAGCAGTGGGACATGCACTCACATTGCCTGGACTCCAAGCAGGTCAGCTTGATGAGCTAGCCGTGATGTGAAAGCTGTAAGGCTCCCTTCTCTGGTGTTTTCAAGTCCTCTGGGTATGATGAATTTTGCATAGGATATTTAAAGGACTGGCTGAAGCTCTCTCGTTGCGGGTTTGTGCCCAGGCTGATACTGATGGCCACGAACAGAAGATACTCCCTGGAGCGTGTAGCCTGTTCCCAGAGAAGAGCAGCTCTCTACCTCTCAGTTTAAGGGTGGAGTGAGATCAGTCTCAACTGTACATTAAGATAAGCTTTGACTTTGGTCTGCACCGGAGAGGTGCATTTCAGGTGGGGAATGCTGATCCCGGATGACTCAGACCCTGTATTGGGTTGGATTTACAAGGAATGAGGCCTCTCTCTCCTTTCCAGTGGGGAGGCAGGAGAGGTGCCTGTATCCATGGGTGTCTTTGGTGGCCAGGGAGCTTCGGGGAAAGGAGTCAGGAGGGCTTGAGGACACAGCGTATGAGGAAACCTCTAAGCACAAAGAGCCTGGCTACCCAGAGCAGGGAGCAGCACCACGAGTGGAGAAGGAAACAGCTTCCCCACAGGTAGGGATGCAGGAGTTGGCTCCCTCCTGAGGCGGATGTGGAGATTAAAAACAGGCATGCTATCCAGGAAACGGTATTTAAATCCTGGAGCTAAGGAAAAATCCTGCATACGACCCCAGATATGAGATTTGTGGCCAACCCTCCTCCAAGATAAAGAATAGCTGAGAATGTTGGTGACCCTCTTCTGATGGGAAGAGAGGAGGTTTGCTGTTTGCTGGATCAGGAAAGCAGGTGTGGGGAGGAAGGGGTGCTGCCTGCCATAGCCTGAGATGCTACTGGAAGGTGTTCAGGTTTCCCTGCTGCACTGGCTCCATGCCGTTGATCCAGCAAGCTGCTAACCTAGTTAGAAGGGCTTTAAAGTAGGATTGAGGGAGGGGTCGACTAGGAAAAAAAAAGTTAGCATAAACAAGAGCAGCCTGATAGGGACCTGAAATTTCAGCGTTGTTGATATTCAAATAGGGTCACAGGAGAGACACGGGGAGTAGTGAATCAGTCCTCTGAATGCTTTAGATGTCTGTATATGGAGGGAAGAAGTATTTGGGATAAACAGGTGGAGCTGGAAGTCTTAATACAAGAGCAAAATTATGACTTAATTGGAGTAACAGAGTCTTGGTGGGATAATTGGCATGGCTTGAATAGTGATATGAAAGGAAGGAGGAAACAGGAGAGGTGTTACCTGAGTTTGGGTCTGTTTGCTTGCTGGAAGCCTGGCATGTAGAGAAGACTAAAACCACCTGAAAATTTTATAGTTAACAATTATAGAGGAAAAGACCTCAGGTACTTAGGTGGTGGGAGGGCCACAGCAACTGGCCACGGAACTGATCAAGAGAGGGCAGCTTTCAGTGGTAGCAAGGGGGCTTTGACAGTGCTGGAAAGTCCCTGCAGTAGGAGACAGAGTGACCAGCACGTGCATGGGGTGCACAGAAAGAAGAAGCCATGCTCAGATCCTATGGACTGAGAATAAAAGATTACCAGGAGCACGTAAGGACAGAAGAAGAAAAGCTGGAATGAGGACTGAACCACCATTAGGCAGCAGCACCAAGGGTAGGAAGAAATCGTTCCTCATGTGCATTGGGAGTAAGAGGTAAGCCAAGGGCAGTGTCACCTGAACAGTCACGAGGCAGAACAGTTACAAAAAGGATGCAGAGGAGGCCTGTGTGTGAAGCAGGGTTCCTGCATCCTCCTCAATTGAAAGGTCAGTTGTGAGCATGCAGCTGGCATGATTAAAATCAGAAACAACACAAAAAAAGACTTTTCCCCAGAAAAGGGCAAGAATAGGTAAAGGATATTCATTTAACTTCATTTTTTTAAAAATCCTTTGAGTCTGATGAATTTTGTATGGGATACTTAGAGGACTGTCTGAAGCTCTCTCAGAGTCATTAATAGTCTTCCTGGGAACCCGTGGAGAGGGAACGAAGAACTAGATAGCTAGAAAAGCACAGTATTGTGCTTTTTTTTTAAGCAAAAGGGGGAATTGAGTTACTGAAGAAGTCAAATTAACTTCAGTCCTTGGAAAAATTCTGTAAAGCATCTGGAAATCAATATTTATGTATCATTCTATGTCAAATGAGCCTTATTTTCTTTCCTGGCTGTGTAATGGGCCTTGTGGGTAATGGGAATCTGTAGATGATACGCACCTTGACTTTAGCAAGGTTTTGACAGTCTTCTACCTGATAGAAGAGATTATAGGGAAGATAGAGAATTTTTTGCATTGCAATTACAGTGGTTTAGGATCAAAACAAAAGTATTTATCATGAAATCCTGTATAGGTCTGCCTCAGTGGAGTGCAATGGATGACATGGCAAGTGGCAGGTAAGTCTTCAGTGCAATTTTTACCAAAATCCTATTTTTTCTACTACAAATTAATCTTCTGTCTCTTCTCAGAACTGATGCCTTAGCTGAAATGCTGTGCGTAGCCTTGGGTAGGAATGGGGGAGGTACCTTTGAAAAAGAACATAAGAAAACCAACATAGAAGAGGAAAGGGGTCAGCAAAAGGTGACTTTGGAAGAAAGATTTTAAAATCTAGCATTGTTTAATCTAAAGAAGAAAAGGCTGAGAGTGGATTTAACACCAGTCTTCAGATATGTAAAAGATTGTTACAGTGCACAAGAATGCTCTGCCACATCCGTGGTGAACGAGCTGAATGATAGAAACAGTCTTGACTTTAGGAATCCTCTCTAACCAGGACTGTAATGAAAGGGGAGGAATTGCTTGTTGTGGTTGCAGTATTTCTTTCAGTAGAGATCCTTAAGCCCATGTAGGAGGTGGAATAAACAGGGCAAGATGCCGTAGAGTTACAAAGACAGAGGAGTAGAATAGGAACTTCTTAAGGTCTTTTTCTGACCTTTTTTTTCCAGTTTTATTTATTTCAAGTTTTCAGCTATAGGAGAGCATAATGTTCCAGTTGGCTTCTCTTTTGCTCCTGCAAAACTCTTCCCTTTTACCTTAGATTTTTAAAAGACTTTATGAGGTTGAGTGTAAAGTCGTATTTACAGAGAGGTATCACCAGAGCAGCTCGGGCATGAACCAGCATCAAATGTTGTTAAATGCTGTGCAAATCCAACAGCCCATTCCAGCAATGTCCAACAGCCACCACTTCCTTTTGCTCGGGAGCTGGGAAAGCACCCTCTGAAGCTCAGCCCCTTCTGTTGTCCGACCCTTCACCATCAGCGTCAAGTTTTGACCTCCTGCAAGGCTTCTCCAGCAACATTTCCCTCTTTTATCTATCATAGCAATCTTTTGTCTCTCTCCTAAGAAGAGTTTCCTAAAAACTCTCTGTTTCTCAGCAATAGTAGAGATTTCTAGGGCAGGTTTGAATGTGGTAGTCAGATCTCTTTTCATGCAGTTAAAATATGATGCACACAAGGCAATACACTTTCTGTAAAACATTTGGTGAGAGGGAACGTGGTCTTGAGCATGGGAACATGAGAATGAGCCGTGAGGGAATAAGGCCCAATGGCGAACTACTTGTGTGGCACTGTGCACCCATTTGTCCCCACTGAGCTGCCAGAACTGCAGGATTAGCAGCACTGCCTCATCCCATGGAGTGGTTCTGAGGATAAACACATGAGGTACCTAAATACAGTAGTAACTGGGGTGCTGTAAGCCCCTGAGGTGGATTTGCTGGTGCAGATGCAAGAGGGCAGTTTTGATTTCCATTCCTTTTAAGTTTTGTATTTGGCATGTTGACGACTTGGCCCATGTAGGAGCAGAAGGGGATGCAGTGATGTCACAGAGGCCCACACTTCTCATTGCAAGAGGGTTTCAGCCTTTGATTAGCCAAAAGTGCTTGCTCTTGGACTTATCTTTGAGCAGCTGGAGGGTCCCAAGGCCCCTTGTGCACAGTATTTATATAGAAGGGATGAAATCCTGCTCTGTTGAAAGCAGCAGAACTTACATCCTGGGTTCACTCAGCTTCCATCCCATTTCTCTTAGGGAGGTGCAAATACTTTAGTGCTCCACTGAATCGTGATGATTCTGCTGGAGAAATTGCGTGGAGAATCAACGGACATGTTCCTCGTCCCCAGGTTGTTACCAGTATCCCAGTGGGTTCCTGCCCTTAGAGCCCTCCAGCTGCCCAGTCCCTGCCTCTGCTGGAGCACAGTGCCTCTGCAGACCTTTCGGTAGGGCTCTATGAACTCTCCCTAACCTGACTCACAAACACCCAGCTGTGCTAGCAAAGATCTAATTCTGTTCGTTAACGTGGCTCATTTGGATCCACACAAGCCAGGGAGGAGCTGCAGGAGCAGCTCTGCTGCTAAAGCCGAGAGTAACTTCCAGCCAACAGTGAGGGGCACATTGGAGGAGGGATTGGGCAGTTCCAGTACCTCTATAGTCACAAGGAAATGTGGCCACAGCCACTCAGGTTTGCCTGAATTGCTTTGGTGAATGGCTGACTTAGCAACTGAAAGTGGCTCTTTTTTTGAGTATTTCTTTGTAGAAATCTCTTCTAAAACTGAGCAGTATGCAACTGTATTTAGCATTTGGCACTGCCATGAGAGAAATGTTAATATACCTGTCTCCAAAGGTAGTGGCTCAGTGTATGTATGTTCCTCTTAGGAAGTTTCTGCTCTATCTAATGAACACTGCAGTGTATCTCAGAGTGTTCTGCTTTGTTCTTCTGGCTGTGTTGAACACACACATTTTACACTGCGTATCCATGCCCGCAGCGCGCTTACTTTGGTTGTCTGGAATTGCATAGAAAAGAGCCAAGTTACTTCCTAGGCTTCAAGTCCACAACAGAGTGAAAAAGAAATGCTTCTAACATTCAAAAAATGAATATACCTTGAGATATTTTCAGAGATTCTTTTTTCTGGAGGAGAACTCTCATAATGAACACTGAGCCTCAGACTGTATCCAAACCCATGTGAGCATAACATGCTTTGTCATGAAACACTGCCAGGACAACATAAACATTTAGGCAAACCTGCAACAGGGAAAACAATGCTTCTTAACATTTTCAGTCCACACATCAATTGATTATGGATGTTTCTCACCTTGAGTGTAAGTGTGACTTGTTTGGCTCCTGTGCCTCCTGAATTCACTCCAGAACAGTAGTTATTGGGGAAAGAAGGACCTGGGAATAATCAAAGCTGCTTCAGAAGTGTTTCAGAGGCCACGTTATCATTGCTTTATCAAAACTTGCAGTTACACAAACATTTTTCTTGATACGAGCAACTCGTGCTTCTTTCTACCCCTGCATCTTCCTGCCCCATTCTGGAATCTGTTTGCAGGTCCTGTGAGGTGACCTGAGTTAAAAACAGCCCTACAATACTCTGATGAATGTGGCTGAGCCAAATGCCCATGAAAGCAGAGCCTGATATGATTCTCTTAAAAATAGATGCTCAAGAACATAAAACCAGACTGAGTTAAAAGATCTGAAAAATCATTCATTTGCATGCAGTTTTCTGTCAAAAGGAAAATACTTTGTGGAAGCATATCAGTTTTGGCAAAAATTAGGTTGGAAGAAGGAGAAGTGGAGAGGAAGAGAGAGACAGATCATGTGTCTCTATACATCCAAGTAACAGAATAAAACCATCTCAAATCCCAAGTGAATGTCCTCAAAAAAATGCCTCATCTGACTTGAAGCCACTCACAAAAATAGTGAACAGACTAATTTTCAATTCCACCAAATAAAAAAAAAACTTGAAGTTTTGACATTTTGCAGTAAATAATGGTTCCCTAACCCTCTATAAGAGGTACAGTGAAAAGCCATGGGACATTACTCAGAAAAATTCTTCATGGCTTATTCACCTTCTGTGAATAGGTTTATTCCTGTCAACTCCAGAAATCTTTGGTCCAGTCCAAAACGTCCCTAACATAATCAGTTGTGTTTCAGTGGTAGGAGACACGTATAAGGCAAACTAGTTTAAAAGTTTGTTATTTCAGCATGAATCTTTTATCTCCAACAGGCATCAGTATTCAGGGGTTTTCCGAATTTTGTGATTTCATCTCACTGTTGGACATATTAGCCAATGTTTAAATATCAGTTACCTGTAAAAACATGCACAGACTTGTATAATGTTTGAATACACAGTAATTACACAACCGCTGAGTTATCTGAAGATATTTTGGGAAATCTTTGTCTTTATAGGTTATTGTGACTTAAAGCTGGTTTGCTTCCTATCGTACTGAGCTAAAATACCTGAAGGACAGTAATTAACACCTGGGACAGCAGGAGCTGGTGGGTCATGAGTAACGTGGGGAGGCAGGGGCTGAACGTAGTGCACTAACTTACAAAACCTCTTGAACAGGCATGAAAGGAGTCATCTGATGATACCAATCATTTGCCAATATTTTTTGTAGTTACGTGTTTTATTGTTGTTTGGGGGGACTTTTCTGAATTATTTAAGAGTTATTAATATTTTATTAAATCTTGTTTCTCTTACTCCCACTCTTGTTGCCATTTCCATGAGCTGAGCAGCTTTCCTATGGAAAAGATTGCATAGAAGAAATCAATTCTGTGAAGTTTCTTTCACATACCCTCCTACCCGGAGGTTTTAATTGTCGGTATCTCCTCGACTTTCCTAAATAATTAGGAAACATTTTTATTTATTTTAAATTCTGGCATTGGTCTTCAGAAACCTGGACTTTTTTTTCCTTTTCTTGACAATCCTATTGCCTGCTTTCCAAGTCCATTTCTTATCCTTTTTTACTCTGTGTTTCTGTCACAATTTTACAGTTAGCCATTTAAAAAATATATAATTAAAGTGCCAAAGCACCTGCTAGCCTCATGCATATGCATGAAATAGAATTATGTCCCCTCCGGGACACTGGTGTTGTGACTCTGGGGAAATGGCTAAGTAACCATGACAACGTGTCTCCACCACATCTTATTTCCAGTGATAAAAGCATGATTTACCCTATTAAACAAACCATATTACAACTTGCCCACAGCAAGTGGTGTCAGCTTTCCAGTAGAGGCACCAGGTCAGGAAGGAGAGCAGCCCAAGCCCATCCATCCATCCAAGCCTCCCCCTCTGTGTCACCGCCTCACGGTTGCGTTGATGGTGAGGGGCAGGACGAGACACAAGTACAGTATTTTGTATTTCCATCTCGAGAGGTGAGGTGGAAGGAGGGGAGGCAATGGGGGTTCATTAGCTGCAGGCACCAGCCCAATCCCCAGTACGGCGGTGATGGACGGCGCAGGGGAACCCAAGGGTAGGGCGCAAGGATTGGCAGAACCAGCACACAATGATTCAGACGTTTAAATTAGATAATTTCTGCATCTTCTTTCCTGCCAGTTTGCCAAGGCTGCCAATACTTAGTGACTGCCAGGGAAGGCTACCAGAAGTGGTTTTTCAAAGGCTGCTGCCAGAACACAGTGTTAAATGATTTTTTTATAATTTTGCCTATGCTACTGATTAGACTTTATCTTATTTGAAGTGATTTTTAAAATCAAGTGCGCTCTTCATTATATATTTTTGATTTACACCTTGCTTAATTAGGGAAGGCACTTTGCTATTACGTTATCTATAATAATTTTATAGGGAAACTCTCCTCGTTGGATCTTGTCTACTAGCATAATACAATATTTGTTTTATGAGCACTTTGAAGAAGCATTTAAATCAGCCAAACTAATAATTTAAATACTTTAAATATTGCCTTGAAAGTGTTTGCATTAACCCTCTTCTTTCCATCACATACTTATAGAAAAGTATAAACCTTAATTTGAGTTCTTAATCACTTGAGGGCACAATTTGATTAAGAACAATAAACAGAGAGGTGAAGAAATTAAAACCACAAAAGTCTCAGAGAGAAAACAAAACTGGTGTTTAAAGGTCAAGTACCTAGACGTAATTAGTTCTACTTACATGAAGAATTGCAATTAGCTTTATGAATTGCATTTTGAAATTGCCGGGTCTTGTGAATCCTGGGGGTTTCTTAAAACATCAACTCTTAGAAGTCTGTGATTAGATCAGACTCACAGCTCAGAATGAAAAGAGCTAAATCATGATTTCAGCGCAAACAACTGCAAGGTGAGGCTGAAAGTACTCTCTGGGCTTACCGAAAGGTGATTAGCAAATAATAACCCAGCATTCATCAGATTATTTGGCAACCTGACTTATGATCACTAAGTTCTTGGGACAGATCCTTTCCCAATTCCAAACATAACCTGTACAAGTCAAAGCACGGGGATTCTGCATTTACTGTTGAAGGATGGATTCTTTTCTCTTTCAACAACACCAAACATGGAGAAGGTGTTGGCTATTCTAGCAAGATCTTGCAAGATCCTGAGAGCTGTTCCCAAAAAAACCCCAAGCCCCAATGGAAATCTGATTTCCGCTAGAACATGTATTCGTGCAACAAAAGTCAGTGTTTGGGTTTTAGGGCCACTTCCAATGACTTGAATATTGAAGGATATGGAAAGATTTGACAAATATTATTGAGTTTTCAGGTGTCCCAATCCTGTCACTGCTCTGGGCTTCTCAAGCAGCAGGTTAACCAGGAAGCACAGCTCACGTTTCTTGCAGGGTTCTCCGGTTGCCTCTGGATGCCTGTTCAAAAGGCGTTGCAGATCTACCCCATTTCTGGTGTATGAGAAACCTGTGGCAGAGGTAGCAGAGTACCCAGATGAATTGTTTGGAATTCTGGACTGGGCAGATCTGCCAGAGCACTGGGTTTGGTGCTCTAGCTCTGATTTGTTTGCTTTTTGTGTGCGTGTGTACAACCTAACAGAAACAGGCTGCGTTGAGTGTGGAGGGTTGAGCAAGAGAGAGGGAACCTGGAGTCAAATTTTATACTACTGCTCAGGACCCCAACTTGAGCAGTGACTTTGGGCAAGTAACTTGCAGCAAACTCCTCTAGAGAGTGTCTGGAGCTTTACAGAATACAACAGAAAAATAAAAGGGGAAAACACTGCATCTCAGTTTTCCTATCTGTAACATGGGACTAATACTTACCAACCTACCCACCTCACAAGGGAGATGCAATAATTAATTAGCTAATGTTCCTACAGCACTTTAACTCTGTAAAGTGTAAAATAAATGTTAAGCATTATTGGCACTTAGATTCTGCAGTGATTGGTGCCCTACAATTCCCTAAGCCAGGCAGCTAGTTATTGCTGCTCAGAGCAGCAGGAGCTTACAATACATCCTGCATTATCAGCCGGTTCCTAGATGGTTACGTGCCAGTGTGCCTGTACATGCACCCTCCCACACGTGCCAGATGCCACACAGGGGAGCTCTGAGGTCCAGGATGTGCCTACACATCATGGAAAGGGGACTCCGCAGCCGCTCTCTAACTGGGCAGTCCCTTTTTGCTGTGGTTGTATTTCCTCCTCTCTGAAGCAGGTTATTAGGTAATAACCAGGACCTGAAACCCAATGCCCTGCTGTATAAATACTATTTCATCTAATTTTGTCAGTTGACTCATTATTATCACTGAAAGTATCCAGGATTTCAACAAATTCAATGTCAAAGGAACTAATTGGTAAACTGTGTAGAGCAATTTGAGAGAAAAAAAGAGCTTTGTCCTTTTTCACTTTGTTGCTTTATACTTTTTAGCAAAATTTTTATTTCAGTGAACAAGAAGATGCAGCTTCTAAAATTATGTCTGAGAGATAGATACGTGGGTAATATTGTTTAATATTAACTGCTGCTACATGGGTTCATGAATTCCCCTCAGTACCGGTTTTTATGGAGTTCCTTACGCTGAAGTCTCTTTCAACAAAGACAGTGGAAAGAGCCTGGTTTGCAGCTCAGTAGCTCAAGAAAGAATTGCAGCTTTGCCCTCTCAGTCATAGCCTGAGAGATCGGTATTGAAGTCTCTGCATTTACACTATATACAATTACAGGATTTTATTTCAGGTTAGATTCAGCCTGCTCCTCTGGGTTAAACTTCCTTATCATGCCTGTGTTTCAAAGCCATTCAAAGCACCAGTCAGTCATTTGTAGCCTCGTGACTCCATCTGGGTTTTGAGGGCATCTAATACAAACTAGGAGGAGAGTTTCTTATTTAGTTTGCTCTCAGAGAAATCCGAAGCCACACTGTGAATCAAACCAGTAGATGGTAAAAGGAGACAACGGGAAATTCTGTAAAAATCCGATTACTACTTTCAACCAACACACCAGTGAGCTGCAGCCTCAGCCCATATGGTGCTATTTCTGCTGACTTTGTAGGAAGCCATGTGGACAACAAGCAACCAAGCAACCCCAGACCACCACGTCAGAGTTGAAGAGTGTATCCCAGCAGAAACACCGTTTGATTCCTTCACACTCTCTTGTGCTGTTTCCCTAAGCATCCCCTGTTTGGCTTTGTCACTCACAGGCTACTGGGCTAGAGAGACATTCAGTTTCAGGATGTACTGACACAGTGTTCTGCTAGATCCAGCAATATAAAGAGGATTTAAATATAGACACACGCTTACACACTGGAGATAATTCCAGCACTCTCCCACTCTACTATGGGATGCTGTGCACAATGTTATTTAACTCATAGCCTGCATGGGAAACGTGACTGACATCAGTAAGAACTGGAGGAACCTGAGTGGGAAATCAGAGTCCTAAATTTGACATTGGGTCCTAGGAGCTATACTTCATATTGAGACTCCACCATAATAAATACTTAAAAGCTCATAAAATTTGTTCATGATGGAGGTGAAAAGCATCTCATTTATGTATTATTAATGTATACTCGCTCAACTTGTTAATTTAATTAGTGAGCTGGATAAAAATGTCTCTTTTCGTGATCTTCCTGTGAAAGCAAGCAGTACTGCTATGTGTGAGGCTAGCTGGTTATCACCAACACTGTACCACTTCACTTCCCCAGGTCCTGGGAGTGAATGACTTAATCTATCTTTGTTTGTTTGGCACTCAATCACTGAATAACACCTCGTGCAAAAAAACCCCAAAAATATAAAATGTTTTTATGCTGGAGTAAAAATCAATTATTCAGTGATTTTTTTTTTGCTTTGTTTCAGATGAACAGATCCCTTCAAAAACTTGCTGAGCTTTAAGGCATGTCATAAGCAATTTCTGTTCTTGTTTTGCCACTGCCCATGGAGAGGATGTTTAAAAATCGATACAATCTCTTTACAAAACCCTTCCCCACATCAAAATCTATGATACTGATCTTTGCAAGTTTCTCTCAGAAACTGACAGCAGCCTGAGTACATCTCTATTGCAGTTTTCTTGAACTTTGGGGTTAATATTAATTTATGAACTTTGAGCATAAGGAAATGCCACACAAGACTGTACACACATTTTTGTATTGTTCTTTTTTATAAATCCATGAATTAATATATGACATATTTCTTGGTTTGTAAAGAATCTCACTTTGTCACCCAGTCCAGGATATTTTTAAACCAATCTAAGTTGTTTTTTTCCTTTTTGCCTATTTAGCAAAAGCCTTTGTTTTATCTCCTCAGAAACCAAAGAAGTATGATAAGGAAGAAACTGAATATATGTTTTCAGATGCTTTAAGTGTTGGTGCTGTTTAGATGGTTAAAATGGGAGATGCACAGAGTTTCTTTATGAAAGACAAGAACTTTATCAGGTCCTGTCCTGTATTCAAAAAATTTACAGGGAGATAACTGATGCCAGAAAAATGCGTAAATATTAACGGGAACATATTCTCTTCTTCCCATCCATTTATAGCCCCCTTTACAATTTAATTATCAATGCAAAGTATTTAAAGTAATTAGAGATTTTTATTACTAATTTATGTCTTGAAATCAAAACTGGGCAATTTTAAAGTCTATTATCTCCAAACGAATGTAAGTACTCAGCATCGTGAGTGACTTCTTGGTGACTTCTTCCAATGCAAAGCTGCCCTGCTTTAACTATAAACAATAAAAGCATACTCACAAAACCTAAGCAGTGATTGCATCATTTATTCTTAGTTTTTAAGTTTCAATGAAGTTGTTGGATTGCATAACTAAGGAAGAAACGTGGATATATGTTAATGTGACTTAGCTTCAGAGAAATTAAAGCTGGATCTAAAGCAAGATTGAAAGGGCATTCTAGTCCTTGGTAGCCCTCATTCTGTAGGAGTATGAGCAACAGTTTGTTTTCATTTCCATTTGATGACCATTTAAGAAGACAAATTTGTGAGAGCTGCTGAAAGCGTCCTGGCAAGTGCCCAGTACAGTGCTGGGGCTGTGTGCTGCTCTCTGACCCCTCCACGTCCCCACAGCCCAGGCTCACGGCCTGGTGGCCTGGATGGGCCCTTGGTACCATGTGGCACGTAGTCCTCACGCTCCTTCCTCACCTGCTCCTGGCATAGCAACAGGAGCACGGATGGATATTGTGGGGAACAGCACGAGAGATCCCAGCAATTCAGCCTTCCCGTCAAAAGCTGAAGGGAAACATTTCCTGACACAGCTACACAAAGAAAGCCACTGGCTGAAGCCTCACCTCAAACAGGCATTCCCAGCCCACGGAGCTCAGCAGTTCATGGACTTGAGCGGCCCCTGGACCAGCCATATGCTCTACCAGGTTCTGCAGGACACTGTCAGGATCGTGGGGTAGTCTCCTGACCTTTGCAGGTGGCATCCTGGCACTGTCCTTGAGGAGCCACAGCAGTCCTAAAGGCCAGATGCTGAAATCCCAACCAACTTGCCACACACTTAATCCAGACAAGTCCTCTGTGAATGAAATGAAAATTCTGGTCAAGGAAGAACGAGGGAAGGAACTTTTCTCTAAGTCAAACATTGAAAACAAATTTGAACAGAAGGAGATTATATTACACTAATATCAGGGACTGAAGGTGTAGACTGGCTAAGAAACGAATACAGGCTTCTCAAAGCAGTTATTTTATATTTACAGAATGTTTTTCATTCTAGAGAATGAAAGCATTATAACTTCATAAAGAGCCCTGCAAAGAAAGATCTGGTTTTCCCAGAACTAAAGGAAGCCATCAGATGTACCTACTGATTAAGAATTACAGCAACAGAGAATGATTTAGGACCGGCGGCTTTTTTTCCTTCTTTTTTGGCACTGCCAGGTGAATTTAGGGTCAAGTAAAATGTAACTTCCCAAACTGGAATTCATCCAGGACACATCCCTTACCATTTTTTTTGTGCTGCACCAAGCAAAGGGGAATAAAAACAACCAGGCTGCTTCAATACTTTGCAATAAAATGTGTTCTAATACTTACAATAAATCATTTTGTATCAATAGAAACATAGTTATGTTTGCACCACATTGCTTCTTATTTTTCATCTAAAAACCCAGTACCCTAAGTTTAACACATCTCCTTTGTCTTATGCAGAGTTTGGCCAAGATTAGAATTCTAGTGAAACCCAGAAAAAATCTCCATGACTTAGTGATCTTTGGATAACAGAGTAATTCCATCTGATACCAATATTTCAATAGATATTGGAAACATAGATCATTTATTTTGGTGACTGTTGCAGAGATTCCATTCTAAGGACCTAGCAGATAATAAACAATAATTTCTTTATGTTAGTTACAAAAGAAGTTTCACTGTTGAACATACATCAAAGTCAGTTGCTGAGGGCATTATATATAATATGCTAAATCTGTAACAGATGGGCTATACAAGAGGCTGAAAAAGTGCTTGATTAGAGCTGTGCCTCTATTGCTCCACAAAACTTCCAGATGCCATCATGTTGTTAATAATCTGGGGATCTCTCTTCACCATATTGGACCTGCTTGTCAGCTCTGCCCAATTAGCAAAGATAGCTCCAAGGTACGAGCACAATTCCTAGGGCGGTGATTTTCAACATTTTTCAATTTGTGGACCCTTAAGGATTTATCGCTGGAGATGTGGATCTCTGCGCAGCAAATGAAAACCTCTTGGCAGTGGCCATGCTGGTTTTGCTTACCCTTCCTAGTCCCCAAAGTAGGAGTGCTGGGACCCACAGGAGTCTGCAAGCACGCCAGGCTGAAAAAGACTGTCTTAGGATAACGTGTTTCTCATAAAGAGGCTTATGTTTTCCTTGGGTCTTCATAGCTGAGGCTTGAAGTTCTCTGCCACATGAGAGAAGTCATTAGTCCTAAAAAATCAAACCGTGTAAAGAAAGCCAGGCAAGCCCTCTCAAAAATGTTTGGGGATAACATGCTCAAGTAATAATTTGTGGGGGTTTATTTTTTTGCTTGACCACAGGAAACTTATAGCTTCATTTAATATTTTGAAAACATTTTCAGAATGTTCGTGTATTGAAAGCGGAATAAATACCGGTACCTCAGCAGAACTGCCATTTAAATCAAATTAATTTTACTAATTAGGGGGGAAAAAAGAAGGTATTTCAGTATCAGGAATAATTTGTGCTTATAGAACTTCACACTTCAGGTGATATACTCTGCCTGAGAGATAGCTAAGAAAGCAATGTACCCATCAAAACAGGAAATCAACCATGGCCACTAAATTTTTCAATTCACAAAGATTTTTAAAAAAGATCCAATTTGCCCAGAGGACTTTTAAGTCTTCAGATGAAACCGAAGTCATTATATTCAAATGAGTGAGTATATAGAGTTAGCCAGTGATACTGAAATAATTTCTTGTTGGGTAGCTGAAAATAATGGATGGAAATATGCTTGTCATAACACAGTACCTGAGCAGTGGTGTTTAATTCACATTTGCCAAGACTCTCAGGCTGCTGCTCTTTTTGACAGCTGAGACAGTGCAGTGGTTTATCTACTGGCAGGTTTTTACTTTCTAGCATCAGATGATAAGGGAAGAGCCATGGAGCTTGGATGCAACCTCTGTCACCTTGCCATAGCGCAGGTACACCCACATCTGCCAGGAGCTCTTCTCCCTCAGGGGCATCGCATGCGATGTGCAGCTGGTTGGCAACACACTGGGACCTGCCAGGGTGTGGTGGTGGGTTGTGGAGGCAGAGAGAGGCAGGGAAAGGCAGGGAGAAGCAGCTCCTGCTGCACATTTTCTGGAGGCACGGGAGCGGTTAGAGAAAAGCACACATCTGTGTGAGCCTTGGTTTCAGTGCTTGGGCCTTTATGGGTTTTATGGCTGCATGATAGCATAATGATGCTGTAAATCATGCATAAAGGTCCTCTGGAGAATTTACCTTATGTAAGGGATTTCTCAGGCTGGGTAAAGACACTTCCATCAGGCTTTGGCATACGCAACAGGAGAAAACAGACGGAGCAGCGTGACTGGTAAGCCTTGGCCGATGGCTGTTGTTGCTCAAATGAGTCCTCAGGAATGAGGGCTCAGTCAGCGCAGTGCAGAGCCAGTCTCAAGACGAATTCTTGCCAAGGATCTCCAGTAGCCTAAGAATATGGTGCAGAGGCAGCTTAGAGTGATTATTAACTTCTCTCCTCGTTCTGCCCTTGGTCGTTGTTCTGAGTCCAGGAAAAGGAGAAAGGAGAATTAGGGAGTCTCTGCTTCCATACGTGTGAGCTGATAATGATTTGTCCATGAAGTTAAACAGCGCAGGACATGGTGATCAATATTGGATGGGTGCACCTTAAAAGTGCAAAGGCCATTTGTGCATTCTGGCCTGCCATGGAGGGGACTACAGCACCATCAATAATTGATTCATAAAGTATGCCTACTTATTCCCAAATGCTACAGTAAGTAAATACAAACTCAAGCTGAATTCTAGATAGTAAAAATAAAAATCTTTCTTTAGCTTGAATTTGTTCTCTCTAAAATGCAGCTGATTTTTACTTTTAATTGTGAGGTTCTTCCTACCTTACCTGGACATGTTGGCTGTTCTTAAGAAACCCATGCCCCTGGTAAGGATGCTTACCTGGCTTCAGGCTGCACTGTCTCTGCAGATTATCCATGCCATCTGACCATGGCAGGCCGGAAAGACCAGAGAATCCCACAGCAGCACTTGCAGCAAATACGGCCCTTCTAGTGACACCCCATTACAGGCTGGATTTCTGCTCCTTGTGCCAGCTACCAAACCTTTCATCAGAACACGTTCAGTAAGTAAGTTTCTGGGTTTGAATTTTGATATTAATACATCATGCTAACAAAATTTATCCTTCTTTTTTTTTTCTTTTTTTTTTCCTTTTTTTTTTTAAACAGAAGTGGCTCTTGAGCTTGGCTTGGATTTTCAGCTAATGATGCTTTCTTGAGGGAGAGAAACGGAGCAGAGGTTTGGTTTCTTACTGAGCCATCCATCATTTTGATAGTGAGACCTGGCCTAAGTCTTCCTTCTTCAAGACATTAATTTTCCACCTCCCCTTCTTTGCTCAGAGCAGGCCCAATCCTGCTCTTTTGGAAATCAATGGCAAAAATCCCACTAATTTCAGTGGATTAGTTCCAGTATCTCAATTTACATGTGATTAACAGTAATTTTGTCTACTTAGTGCTAAAAAATTCATAATCAAATTTACAATAAGCTGTGCACTGACTTTCTAGGGATCCCAGCTTATTTCATAGGCTTCTAATTTCAGTGTTTAATCACTTTTTGGTTCTAGCCCAGTATGCATCAACTGACCACGGAATATGTTCCTGAAAGCTCCCCACAAAGTTGCTGGACTTGTAGCTGATGGAATACTAATTTGCAGGATTTCTTTAATACTGAAGTGCTGGAGTAGCTGTGCTGGTCAGACAGACGGTCATCCTCCAAACACTCACTAGACTGAAAGCCTTTTTATGCTTTATTTGCATTAGCTGGGGTGAATGGGCCCTGCTGTTCAAAGTTACACGATGAGTCCTAGGAACGCAGGACAAATGTGAAGCCTGAATTTAAAGAACATAGAGCTGTCCTTGCAAAGAAGACCCTTGCTTAAATTGAGAGGAGATTTCTATGAGTTAATCTAAACCCATCCATCTGGAATGGCCATGCTGCCATTTTGGCCCATCCTAGTTCAAACAGTCATCAGTCAACCAGGGATGGTCCCTCCGAGAGGGTCCCGTTTGCAGCCAAAATAGACCCTGAAAACCATAAACAAGAAGCCACACAGACCTGTCTTGGTCTTGCAAGGTGCCCAGCACACCTGAGTGCTACTGCTGTGAGCCATTTCCTCACAATCTTCCTGGTAGTGGAGGATTAACAGCACTTCAAAGGATAAAATCACCAGGGGGTGATTTAAAAAAGATGTGACTGAGTCTGGTGCTCATTAAAATGAGGGACTAATTGCAGTGGTTCAACTCCAGTCAGGTAGTGCCTGAGCAGGTGTTGTGTGTGCTTCCCCAGGCAGCTCAGGCAACGCACCTGCACAAAAACTGCCATCCCGGTCTTGCTCTCCCTGGATTTATCCTGTGAGAAAGATTGCTACCAAGTGTTTGGCATCCTTTAGGGTAGGCTCTTCTGAGACCCTTTGCAGAAACAGACATCCATTGTCCTGCAACAGACTTGTATTGCTCCAAATGTGATTTGGACATAGGTTTGCGTAAGCGAAAGGCTATTGCATAAGGATGAGCTGTGAGCTGTATCGTTTAAGGCCTCTTGGTGTTAACATGTCAGGGTCGGAGGGACCTAGACTCTCACCTCAAATTCGGCATTTTGGCCTTCCCAAGCCTAACTAGTCCCTCCTTTCCCGGCACTGTTCTCTGCTGGTGGCCTTCAGAGCTGCCATTTGCAAGATGCACCATGGAAACAGCAAGAAACTTTCCAAGTTGCCTTTTTTTTTCCCCCCCCTACATATTCTTGCCTGGCTAAATACATTATTTGATACTTATTCTTTAATTTATGGTAGTGAAAAAGCTATACCAAGCCCTGCATATCCAAGCTCATTTCTGTGACTCTTTCTGATCGCTTTATCAAATGGAACCCTTTCTTCGAGCTGTTAGCTAAATGTCGCGTGAAGTTCTGAGAACAAATTGTGCTGCTTTGGGACATTAACTTCACATTAATTTAGCTAATCACTTCTACTTGATAGAAGTTTGTTTGAAAAACAGGATACTTCAGCTGCAGTGAAACCTGCATGAAAAGTCATGTAGTAACAGCCATCCTCTCTGGTAGCTGGCAGTGAAATCTCAGGATGAGCAGATCCAGAGGCAAAGATGACAATGCACAGAAAGAGTGTTTTTGTGGGTGGCTCTCTGTAACAGAACGGAGATCTGGATCAGGAGGAATTAGAAAAAAAATTATCCAACAGAAAGGAATTAAAGCTTCGGCTCGGCTCAGCCCTTGTTAGCATGTTTTATTCTGCCCACAGACAAAAACATGGGCAGCATTGCCAAATTTTTTAATCAATCCCACAGCAGTTGTTGTCTGTTTTCTTGCACCCCAGTCCCTGAAGTCAATAGATTTGTGTGAGAGCTCTCCCTTCCTCTCTTCCTTCCCCATGTCCAGCAATCTGTAATGCTATCGGGAAAAGCCCTGAAGGCCCTGGCCCCTGGTGGTTCCTGAACCATAAGGCACAAAGAATATGCTGGTTTTCATATCCTGTGATTTTAATGCTAATGATTAATAAGTGTTCAACATGTAACTTCTGAGTGTTGAGTGTGAGTCCCCTCTCCTGGCAAAAGGGATGGTGGGCAGGAGCACCAGGAGCTGGGAAGGTGACATCCAGCAGCTGCAGCCCTGAGCACATGGTGAGCACCACTTCCAGCCAACTCCCCACCTGTGACACGGGAGAGGCAAGTGTGGCTGGAAGGACTGGCTGCTCTGTATTTGTGTACGCAACCAGGTATCCACCATGCTTCACCTTCCACGCTTACCCGGACAGCCACGATGATAAGAGAGACCACCCAGTGCGAGACAACTGTAATCATGAAGTAGAAGAAATGTGCTGCTGCACCCAGAGCTTTCAGCCTGCAGAAGAAAGGAACAGTTCCCCAAAAGGCATGAGAACAGCAGATGATACTGCCTTGCTCTACTTCCCCGGTCAATGCAAGGAAAAAGAAACATCAGCAACATTGCTGCTGAGGTAATCTCCCCTGAACTCCAGTTCCCATGCTTAGCTCTCGTGCTTGGGAAACATATTTCTTAACAGCAAAGATGCTACGTGGGATGGCAGGTGTACCTCAGGGAGGAAGGGTGAGAGGCTCTGGCCAAACTCAATAGGTAAATTATCCAAGAAGCTCCACTAATGAGAACCAATTGGGACAGTCTGAAATCTCAAGGAAAAACAAGAAAATCAAGGGGCTTTCTGGAAGTGACTCCATCCTAGAAGGCAGCCAAGGCACTCCAGTGGGCTCAGCTGGAGGCAAACAAATCCTTCCCCCTCAGGATGTGAGGGGCAGACGGTGTTCCCTGCTCTGTGCTCTGTGGTGGCAGGTGGAAGATAAGCCAGGGAGGAGCTGCAGCAAATGTAGGTAAAACTTCGGAGATTAGACCCCAAAGGAAGTGAGCCAAGGTCAAAACATTTTTAGAAGTGTGGGGCATGGGAGAAATTCAGCTTCAACATGTTTTGATTTTACTCAGGGCACTTTCAAGGTCTGCAATACAGAACTTCAAGTACCACTCCAGGGGTTTGGCACTTTGCCTTTTTTCTGATAGTGTCTACTCGCTGAACGGACTAGGCACTGCTGTCATGTTTAGGAAAGGTCTGTGGGTCTCCATCCATTTTCGACTGGTTTCTCTCGCAGATCACAGAGGGTTGCCAGTTATGAGTCGTCCTCAGAAATATGCTTTGCCCTCATGCAACACACTTTCCTTCAAAAAGCCTCTGCTTGCAATTGAACCTGATTTAGCAGTCCTTCCTGCAGAGAGACAAGCAGACTTCTCCCGGTACCAAGCTTGGAGCCAACCAGCCCAGGCTACTGCTTGAAGCAGGAGCCTGCATTCAGAGCACAGCCAACGATAACCAGCATCTACAGAGTATCATCCAGCATCTTTTCGAAGTGCCAGGGCAAGGCTCAGGGTTGTGATTAGCATATGCTAATGACTGATTATAATATGTAAATGACACACTGGGTCAGAACTGCACGCCCATTCAAACTAATGAACTGTGCACTTTTTTTATAAGTGGCACCAGTAATTGGGTGCATCATTTTTCTGTTGCTGCCAGGCAGAGAATAAGGAAGCCATCTGTAACGACAGGCCAATGTTTGCAGCAATCCCGTCGAGAAGTAAAGGCAAGGACTGCTAATTTCCAAGTGTCCAGCAGGGAACCAGTACACATGCCTCCAGTCACCATCGTCACAATCCTTAGTATCTGAGCATGTAATTATATGGTCATATTTTTAGAAGAGATCAGCATTAAAGATAACTGTTGAAAACTCCTGGCCAGAGCAGCATGCAGAGATCTATTTGAGCACCTACTGCCTAAAGTGCAGAACACCTGGGTTTTGAAAATGCAGTTGTATGTGACCTTGCTGTAATGAAGAAAATATTAATATCTCATTTGTGAGGTCTGCTCTTCCCTCTCAAAAAAAAATTCTCCTGTAAAGTTACACCACTCTGTCTGAAGTAGGCAAGAACACAGTTTAATATCAGAATGGACAGACTATGAAACTTGCCAAAACTGATTTATTTCAACCCTCGCTATTTACTTATTCTCTCTATTAATTAAAATTCTTACTCAGAGTCTTTATCAAGAATAAATTAGTAAACAGAGTGATTCAAATATGAGGGGGTTTTTTTAAAAAAAAAAATCAGATACATTTTACAAAGGGATTTGATTATTCTTTTATCCTAATTTTAGATATGAAAACAAAGAACTGAAACAATTTGTGTTAAATGTCACACTGTAGACAGTCACCAGAGCTTGCAATAGAATGGAAATTGCCTGGGTCTGTATCTCTCCTGCAGATATTGCCCACAATAGCAGCAGAAGTATGGTGGAGTGACGTGACCAGACTCCAAAGATGACAGTGCACAAGGCAGATCTTTATACACCTCAGGTTCAGGGCAGTATCAGTGCAGGATATCCCACATGGAAGCCCAAACTGGTAACTCCCCACAACCATGCCACATGGACTTTCTTACTCGGGTGTTTGATAGTTCACGAATTCCTGCAGCAGGTTCTGGGTTTTGGTGTAGACAAACCTCATCCTTATTAAGGCATCCCATGGATGTCACTTTTGGGATTAGCTCTTCCATGCAGGGATTTTCAGACTCTCCTAGTTTGTTCTCTCTCTTGTTCAAACTACATACTTCTATAAAGTCATTTGTGTCCAATCTTGGCTCTTTTTCATTTTTTCCATGCTGGGGTGGCATTTTGGGGACACAAGCATGCCATAATGCCTTTTCTATTATGACTAATTTAGAAAGCTCATTAAAAACATCTATTAATCCTAATTCATCTGTTCACATAGTCATTCTGACAGTGAAGGTATTTCCCTTCTGGCAATTTTATTAAGTGAGAGGAAGATATCAGCTCTGAGTTTCACTGCTTCTAAGTCATCCTAGAACACAGGATGTGCACATCATCTTCAATAGCCTCATGCTTATTTGACTCAGATTGGTGGCTCAGAGTCTCCTTGTGGGTGGAAAGGTCAACAATGAGGCATGAGGGAAAAAAAAGGATATTTTGACAAAACTGACCTAGTGTAGCATTCCAAAAAACTCCATCAGAGGATCTCCAGCAGGCTTTTGGGTAACCAGCAGTGAAAGGAAAGGGCAGCAAATGAACTGTTGTGATTTACTAAGTGAAAAGGCAGTCCTGTATCAGTGGGAACACCCAGCAAACCCGATAGCAATCTGCAGATGGCAGTGTTAAACCCTTTGCACATGGCTCTCACTTTTGGTGTCAATAGAAATATCGAAGAGATCAGGATTGGGCCAGAGACTCTCTGTTCGATATCTCTGGACACGCGGTCTCGGTGTTAGCATTACACAAAACATCTCATGTTCCCAAAATCTAAATACATCATTTGTGACTGATTACGTGTGTTTGCAGCTGGCAGTGAAGGGTGATATATTGTTAATGCCTTTCTGTAAATGTTAGATGAATAGCTATCAAAACTCTATCGTCTACATTGGCATTCATATAGCATAGTCTAAAAATTCTTCAGTCTCTCTCGCTAACTCACTCTCTCACTAACCTCTAAAACTAGAGATTTTACTATTTTTCACATCATTTGAATTTTTATTACATCTAAATAATAAAATGCATTATTAGGATCAATCTAAATCCACGGTATTTGCAGTTTTAGGATTTTCTCCACAGATTTGGCTCTGCTCTCCAGAATCTAAGCCTTCCCTTTACAGAACTGAACTTTCTCTTGCCCTTCTGGTTGCAAAGGTATCTTGGCAAGATTTAAATGCTGTACCTCTCCAGTATACGGCTTAGTGCTGAGCAGAGAAGGATTGAATTCAAACTTTCAAGCCACATTCCATTTATAAAATGAAGTCTAATAAAAAAAAAGCTGATTTGGCTGCAGATAGGGTAGGCATGCTAGCAATTATGTTTCAGACTCTTTACAACATTCGTAGAGCTTATTTAAAATAAAATGAATAGAAAATGAATGTGATAGATGCATTATTTTCCAGTTGCAATGAATTTGAATAATATATAATAATGTATCTAAAAATAATTGCTTCTCTTAATCATAGGTTTTGCTTCAGTGCTATCTGCTTAAATGACCCTAAGTCATAGAGTACTTTTTAGTGTCTCTTCCCATTTCTTAAAAATTGAATTGCTCTTGCTAAATGAGTGGTGGCTGTCTCTATTCCCTCCCCACAGACCACAGAGGATGAGTAAGGAAATATTATCTTGCTTCTATTTCAAAACATTTAGCTAGATTTAGAGATCTTCTTGACGATCTACCTAGGAAACACCCTGGTCAGAGAGGTTGCGCTGCACCTGGCCAGGTGTAAGGTCCGTGGAAATGGTGTCCCAGTCATTCGATTCACCAAGAGCAGCTTGGGAGATGCGAGGAACCACCTCCCCCGGGTCAAAACTACCCTGCCACCTCACCGGCAGGGACCAGAGGAGCACAGTCAATTATCCAGCACCACCACAGGGTCATCAGCCCCTGGCCACACGCTCACTGGTCTGTCACTGATGAAACCGAGGATCTCCAGTGCCAACAAGATGAAATCTTTTTGATTCTTGGAGAAAGAAATTTGCTGCCACAGTGTGCCTACCTGAGTGACCCATCTGTGGGCTCTGCCTGTGGCTCTCAATCTGCCCGGGGGTCCCAGCAGTCAGCGTGAAGTCAGTGACTGGCAGTGAGTGGAAAACCACTGCAGCCCCCAGGCCTTTGGTATCCAGCCCCACATCTCATCTGAGTCCTGCAGTACCCAATGCAAGCAGGGACAGCTAGAGAAGACAACATTACCATCTATTTTAGCAAGATACAGAAGCTGACATTTTGCAGGGTACCTTAAGGACGGAAGGGAACTACAGGAAAGGCACATACCCCACCCTCTGTTCAGACATTAAATGTATGGAGGGATGCCATCTCAGGGATGCAGCTCAGCCAAGTGATGCGGAGCCGGATGCCATGACAGGCAGGGGTCACGCAGCAAGAGAAAGAGGACCAAAGCTCCCATGGGCTTCTTGATGGCTCACACATGAGAAGAACCCTGGCAGCAAAAGGCCTGATTTTTTTCGAAGGACGAAACAGTCCTAAAGCATAAAGGACAGTTCAAGGATTCTTAAACTCGTGAGACTGGGTGCTGGTAGCAATTCAGCCATGCCAGCAGAGACCCTTCTTCTGACAAACTTACCCCCAGTGTCATAATCCAGGGGCTTTATGTATCCAGCATGGTCTCTACCGGGAAAAGTAAAGCACAACCTCTTTTCCACAGCCCATCAGGGTTCACCCACCTTTCAAAGTGCCAAGTCCCCTGAGAACTTCAGGCAGATGCCTGCTTACATCCAGGGGCTTTCAAGTTGCCTTACGGTCTTTTAAAAAGCTTTGTCTTACAACTTTTACTATGGCAGGTGTGAAGGGAAAAATTTGGGTTTTCCATTTGGGAAGAGAGAGAAGCCAGAGGTTCAATCACCGTGCTGCAGAGCTGTGGAGCTTGCCTTGCAAGGAGCTACACCTGGGACCTTCAGGAAGGCAGTCCCAAAAGATCCACATAAAGCCTGGAGGCCTGGCAGAACCCATTCATCCATAGTGTTGGCTTCATACCAGACTGCTACTCTTGGCAGTAAAGTGTGCTGTGTATTTAAAAGGTGGGTTTTATTTGTTGAAAGGATTAAACATTTGTAAAATATTTGACAAATCAAACCTTGATTCAAATAAAGATAAGATGGCAAAAGCACTGCATATATTCAATGCTTGGATGTCAAAAGGCATTTTAGCTCCAAAAAGACTCCAAATCCACACCTTGCTGGTTTTCTTTGCAGAGGTGTCCAAGGACTCCTAAGTGCCACTACAAAATTATACAAAGTGAATTGTTCGCCCACAGAGCTCACAAGTTAGAGCACAGGCAATAATAAACAACCAAATAAACAGGCAAAAAGTAGAAAGACAACTGGTCAAAGACAGCAGAGTTCCAGAAAACATTAATTACAGAGGTATTGACATTCACAGCAGGCTGCCCTTTCTGCCAACCCTGTTTGTCATGAGTCATGCCAGAGAAGCAGGGTCAATTTTGCCCCATATTTATCACTGATTTAGCATGAAGTACATATTAAAAGGATTTCGTACCATGGGCTCTGACTTCACATAAGTGAGAGATGCCAAGCAGCCTTGAGACCTATTAAGTACCAAAAAAATACAGAGGTTTTCACTGGACATCGAGTGCAAATTATCCATTCTGAGTCTCAAGGAAGCTAAGCTACTATCAGCTGCGTTTTCTGAAGGTACATTGCATGGGCCAAAACCTGAAAATTCATCAGAATACCGATATACCAGAGTACTTAAATCTGGCTGGTTACATCAATAAGTCCTTTACATTTTTGACATTTACTGTAGAATGTTGGAGCACACACATTCTGCAGTAAAAAGAAACTGGGGGGAAATGCACAGAACTCCTGTTTTCTGGGAAAAGCCATAACAGCATCCAGTTGCTTTTTCCCGGTACAAGTTTTGCAGTGTATGCTAATTCTGAGCAAATATGGTTTGGACAGGTTGGATTCTGTTCATTTCTTTGTTTAACGGTATGACTCTGGGAAATAGCCAGGTGATAAATACATTGACTAGCCATGGTTCTTGCCATCCGTACAAAGTTTACTTCATTTTTCCCTCCTTACTGATTAAATCCCACCAGCTTATCCCCGTCAGTCAAGGCTTATGTGAAGTAGTGATCCAGTCAGCCTCAGGCTATGTAAAGCAGTGTTTTGGCCCCGTCTGACTTTGGTTGTATTGTGTTACCTGGGATATTCTCCAACCAAGAGAGAATTGCAGAGCTGTTGAGAAGTGGCACATGGGCTCGTCCCACCACGGCAGCCTGCTTCCTGAGAAGCTAGCAGTTCTAGTCAAGCTGAAAGTGAAATTTTAATATGGCCTTGGCAGCGCTCCATTGGCACGTCCCCAAATTTACACTAGTGTAACCAAGATCGGTGCCTGTGCCAGCATCTGTATTATATTAAAGATAAATTGGACAAGATGTGTTCATATCTGAACTAAACTCAGCAAATAAAAAAATGAACTTAACAAAATAAAATCAGATGGTCTGACTCATCCTCTTTTGAGAGATCCTGATAAAATATGGCTGTTGCAGAAGTGCTGATGTGATCTTAATAAAAGATGACACTGTGAAAAAGGCGGGGGGGAAAGCGCGGCAGGCGGGAAACTTGACAAAAAGAAGTTTTCACTGTGCCTGGATCCCAGCTCGTATAAATGGAAATAGATGAGAAACCTCAGCTTCCTTCATTGACATATGCAGCATAAAATCACTGCATAGGCAGAACACTGTGAGCATGCCCGGTAGGTAGGCACCAGACTATAATTTCTTGTTCAAAATACCAAAATGCACCAGTTTAACTGAAAGAATGAGGACATGATATGAAACAGGCATGAGCTAAAGTACAAAACAGGAGGGATGACTGGAGCCTACCTCCTCCTACTTCCGAAAAAGCTGCCTAATCATTAGCCTGGGGAGTCCTGCTTTCACTCGCCTTTTCTCCTTTTCTCAGTGAATTCAAACCATTTTTCTGCACGGTGGTGCAGCTTCATGAGGAGTGGTAAAGCATTTCCAGAAAAACCTATAGTCTAATGACTAGAAGTGTGTTTGAATTCTTTCCAAAGAGGATAGAAACTGAGTGTGGATTTCCTACTTCTAACCCCTAGGCTGATGCAAGATAGAAATGGTGATGGTTGCTTTTCCACAAGTTTTTTAAAAGACAGCGAGGCCTTCAGAGAGTTTTACAGGGAACTCGGTCTGGCAAGGCTACACTAGGCATGCTCTGAGAGCATCTCCAAAGCCCATCAAGGGGCTCCTGTGTCCTGTTGTTTGATCATTACTGTGAAGGAAGGGGTCGGGCAGACGATTTGTTTTCATACCTTGATGGGCTGAAGGGATGGTAGTTAAGAGGGAAAGAATATGAGCATAACAGTGAAGGTGGAATTATTTACTTCAGAAGTACAGAAAGTACCTTCGGATGCCAGGTAAAGGAGCAGTCACAGCTCTGTAGCCATATCCCACTTTTATTTAACTGCCTACTTGCCAAGTGTTTGGCCATATCATTTTAGTAGCAACATTCCTTCATCAGTCTTATTTTATATTCCTGTGTGTCATCTGAAGCGGTTGTGTCCTGACATCTGGGCCCATTCTGTCCCTGTAGGGGACAGCCTCTCCTGCTGCATGCCCTGGCTCCCATGGACATGAAGCCCAGGAGCAGCAGCCAGAGTCAGACCCCAATGTACTTGAAATCATTCTACTCCACGGAAGCCAAGGACGCAGACAACACAGCGGAGAGGGATGCACTCTGCAGATGCGCCATGGGTGAGATCAGATGCAGCCAGAGAATCCAAAGGATCAGTCCTTGGTTTCACATGGAACAACTTCTCCAATGGTATTCACAGCCTCGCCAGCAAAGCCAATGTCCTTTAGGGTTTGAACCCAGGACACTGAGTGTAGGCGTGCTCTCAGGTGAACTCTGGCAGCTCTTTATCAGTAAAGGCAAGGAAAGAGAGACGATAACGCAGCAAGGCATGAGAAGACCTTTGTAATGGGGTCATTAAGATCAACCTGAGAGTACATTCACAAATATCATGACAACACTGTGGATGCTAAGTGCTGTCTAAAAAATGCACTCCTGTCTAAGTGCTAGTATTAGACAAGGTGCATTCTTGTCAAATACTGTTTGGTCCAGTAATTGAAAAGGATCATTAAACATTTACTGAAAGTCAAACTGGAAACACATGGATGAATGGAGCTGTACTTGAATATCCCATAGCTGTCACTGATACCACAGATTAAGTGGCGGCATGTTACGGGTTTCCAGGAGAGGAGAGACAGTCATACATGCAGCTAAGGAAGGTGACATTGAAAGGGGGCACTTTTGCATGTGTGATCATACTCTGTGCTCTTGCCTTCGAGCACTGGATGTCAAGCTGTAACAAAGCATCGATATTTGCACTTGCACTCCATTCATACAGACACACCTACAGATTTATTTCACATGAATATTTGATATGACAACAGATTTGATATCAAGTAGGCAGAGTTTGAATAATTTAATTGTTTTCCTAGAGTATTTTATTTTTATTATTTAATGAATGCTGACTTTGTGATTGGAGCTGGACAACCAGGAAGAGAGCCTTAACTACGGTGTGCTCATGAGATGACCTAATGAAGTCATAGAATCCTAGAATGGTTTGGGTTGGAAGGGACCTTGAAGACCACCTAGTTCCAACCCCCCTATCCTGCGCAGGGACACCTTCCACTAGACCAGGTTGCTCAAAGTTCCATCCAACCTGGCCTTGGTTGGCCTTCATGGCTTTGAGGAATTCTAGCCTCCATTGAATTCTGATGCATGATGTTGTCTCAACACAGTGTTTAAGATGAACCAAAGGCTGGCACCAAACCTACAGCTGAACACTGAGATGGTCTCCTGGTAAAATGGATCATGGATCCATCTCAAACCCAGGGTCAGGGTTTCTGCAAACTCCCTTCTCCCCTCCTCTTATCAACCTCTTAGCTGCAGCACACAGAACTTTTCTCAAGATATGATGCGGCGTATTTAAGATGTGAAAACAACAGAAGAAAAAATTAAAATGTTTGTGATCCATTATGCAGAAGGCACATATTCTGCATGAAAATATTATTTACTTGAGTTTTCTATTCTAAAACTTGATTTTGTATTCAAGATTTAAGGTCTCCATGGAGGTGGAAAAACACTTTGAGACTCTGAGGCTTTGAAATGCTGAATTGCCTTGTATAAGATAAAATCGATATTTGGAAAAAAAAAAGCAAAGTGGAAATTAATGTTCTTGTAATAGGTGAGTAGCTTTTACACAATTATTTCATGGTGATAGACTTGGTTTTGATGTAGCTAAATTAGCAGAATATAAATTATATATGTTTTTTTTAAAGATGTGCATATGTATATTACAAGATTTTTTTATTTCATTGTGGAGCAAACCATTTGATGTGGCTCTGCAAAAAGCTCTAATACACATCAAAAAGCAATCAACAAACTCTTTGAGTACATCAAGCAGGATAATTTAGATGGTTTTTAATCAGGATTATGAAAATATAATTAGGTGGTTTCATGTTGGTTGGTGAGTGCGTAGGGAAAAGTGATTCTCCAAACAGAAAAATATGGATAACATTACCCAGGAGCCATGAAACAACCACACGCACATGCATACGCAAACCAAACAGAAAATACTTCTGGCCTGCTTCTCTGGTAGATCAGCAGGTAACATGTTTAAATAGAATGTCATTTCCTTTAGGATGTCAGGAAGATTCTTATTTAACAGACAGATTACACAGAAGGAGCTTTGGAAAAATGCCCCTTTTTAATGTGCTCGAAATCATTAGTCTGCAATTTAATAAAATAAAATCCTCTTTTCAGAATTTAGTCAATGAGCAGAAGATGCACTTTGGGTCTAATCAAACTAGAGTTTTACTGAAGGAAACAAGAGAGTGCTTTAACTATGTCTGGGCCTCTAGTACCAGCGCAAATGCCACATGTTTGCAGGGTATTCAGGTGAAGACTTCTACCTTTCACCACCGTAAATGCCTACCATTCCTTCATTCCAAGGAATTCTGACTAAAGACTCCTTTCTTAAGAGCTGCCACATCTAAACAACCTCATCTTTGCAGGTTCTCTTCTAATGTTCTCATTGCTTGCAGCTTCCCTATGCTTGGAGTTCTTTTTAATGTGCTGATCCTGACCTCTGTTTCCCAAAACCTAACTTTTCTCTGCAGCATCTGATTAATCCTGAACGCTGTGTGCCATGTGCCGTGATGCTTCACCCACTTACATGAAAGTATCTTAAATATTTGAAGTGTTATTCTCAAGTCCTTTACTTTCATGTGCTAACATTGCATTTCTGGTTGTCTGTGAGCACTGAGCAGATGTTCTCGCTATTCATAGATCCATCTCCTGGCTGGATGTGGATAATCCACAACCCCACAGTACCCTCAGTACATGCCTGCCTGTACATAATCCTCACACCAATACTCCCTCTGTCACGTTCTTCCCTCGTCTGACTGGTTCTGGCAACACAGGTTACCACTGTCAGCTTGCCAAGACATTAAAGAATTAGAGAGACACGTTTTTACTTTTTGCTGTAGTGAAAACTGCCTAGTTTGTCCTTTCTCTTCTTTGCCTCTCCTCACTGGGTCCTATTTCTTGCGCCGGGAGAGTGATTATCCCTGTAGTGATGGCTAGAGATATCTCGATAATCTCCTACCATCTCATGTGGATCCCTAACAAATACTCTCTCCACTTCACACCAAAGGCTAGATCTGTTTTCAGTGACTTAGAAGAAATGCATTTCATACTGTTATAATGATAAAAAAATGACTTCAGATGCTTTTTAAGCACTCTGATAACTTTTTTTGAAATTTAGATGCATAGTTTTGATAGCAGTCCTACAGAATCATATATTGGGGAAGAAAAAAATAGCAGGTTGGTAGATGCCTGAAAGTGGTTTGGGGGGTTTTTTTCAGCTAAACATGTGTTATGAGTGTGCCCTTGGAGGCTCTTATGAAAGAAAATACCACCTTCCAGTCAGTCAGTCTGAAGTCAAAAGTAAAGTACTTATGTGCTGAAATAGCAATCACAAAACACAGCGTAGGTGAAAATCAGAAGTCTGGTTTTTTTAAGACTAAATGAAACATAAATTAAGTTCCCTTTAATTTTATGGCAAAAGAAACAATATAAGCCACTGGCCAGAGCATGGCTCAGCTTCACAAGGTAAGAGCAAAAAGGGCAGGAGCAGAGAGCAGACCCAGCAGTTCTCCTGGGTGAAGCGGTGAGTGAAACAGCTGGGGGGGGGGACGGGTTGCATGTTATAGGTGGATGTGTGAGGGAGTGAAAAATAATGAGAAAAGAGGAGACATTGGGAAAGCCACCTGCAGGAGTGGAATGGTGCACTGTCAGGGGGTGAAACAAAAACACGGTTCTTCTTGGCTGAGTGCTCCCTAAAAAGAGACTTACATTTCCAAACATAAAACTACTTTGCTTGCTCCTGCCTCGCTGTAATAGCACTTTGCTGTGATAGCAACCTCTGGCAATAAACAGGGCCCTTCCCAAAGAAATCCTGAGTTCCTATCATCCTCTTCCATTCCTAATGCGACAAAGGCAGCAAGGCCCAGATTTTGGACAGCTACTTGCACCGTGGGGACAAAAATACTAGCTGGCATCAAAGCCTGTGCTGCACAGATTAGATCTTCTTATCAAGAGTTAGAGAGATGAAGAACTACTGCTCTCTGCCCGGGAGGATGGGGTCCATGCCTTCCCATGTGCTGTTGCAGGCAGCATTGCTTTCTTCCCTTTGGAAGACTGCTAAAAACTCTGGCCTGATCCCCTTACTGCTGAAGTGAATGGGAGTTTTGCCATTGACTTCAAGGAGACAAGAAGCAAACCGAGCCCTCTGCTTGCAAATCCAGTCTTTATAGTCCTTTCCAGATACTAAATAAAACTGTGCTTGGAAGTAATTTGAATGCCAGCAAGCTGGGCCAGTTTGCCACGGATTTCAAAGATGCCCAACAATGTGATGTTTATTAGGATACAAATAAAGTGTCTTCTTCACAGTGCAATGTGCAATTTCCTTCCCAGTAAAAATATAAACTTGCCTTATGTGCAAACAATTTTAGCATTTCTGTTTTTATGCCATCTTACTGACAAGAAACTCCCAGCTGTTATAATTTGTCTCATCCTTCTCTCTCTTGTAGAACCAGCCTTTGTTCCTTTTTGCAGTGCCAGGGACTTGCTGAGCTCCACCTGATGTGATTTGTCCAGGCATTAATAATGCATCTTCAAGATGCAAGATGCATGAATTCCTTCAGTAACAGATCCGCCGGCAGACTGCCGCACCGTATTGTGCCACTTTCCCGAGGTGGGGGAGGCAAGAGGGCCACACAAGAAGCATCGTGCACCCGTGCAGGTGGTCAGGCTCGGGAGCAAGGGGGGTCCTGTTATTACGAGAGGGTCACTACATCCTCACGACGAGGTCAGGCTGAGGATAATGAACATTACAGGAGACGTTCTTCCAGCAGGCAGGTCCTTACCCGCCATCCAAGGAATCCCTGTGGGACGACCTGAGGTGTCCACACTGACAGTGACTTTAGGAGAGCTGGCAAGCGGGGGTCGAGTGCTGCCCCACTGGCGAGTCCTGTCCCTAAACATCACCAAACCAAATCAGCTTTGCCTCCGAGCGCTCCTCTCAGCCTGCCGTCAGGACGGCGTGGGTCGGGAGCTGGGCTCCCGGAGGAGGATGCGCTTTACGGACGGTGTGTGCTGCGGCGGGGAGGCTCGCCCTGGGGAGACACCGCACACGGCTGGTCCTCACCCACTGCCGGGGGCCGCGGCGGGATCTGACGGCCGCCCTCCGCACCAGGTCCCCTCGGTGCCGCTTTCCCCATGCACCAAAGTGTACGCGTGTATCTATATCTATATCTATATCTATATCTATCTGTATCTATATATCTCCTTTAATCGATACGACCGCTCGCAGAGCCGCCCTCCCGCATCGCGGCTCGGCTCTGCCGGCGTCGCCATGGCAACGGCTCCGGCTCCCGGCGTGGGGCCGCCCTGCGGCCGCGGCCCAGGCCC
>VZTA01021032.1:166590-270791 GCA_013398855.1 Mohoua ochrocephala
CGGCACAGCCCCAGTGCCGCCGGCACAGCCTCGGCACAGTCCTGGCACAGCCTCGGCACAGCCCCAGTGCCGCCGGCACAGCCTCGGCACAGTCCTGGCACAGCCCCGGCACAGCCCCAGTGCCGCCGGCACAGCCTGGGCCCCATCGCGTGGAGGCACCGTCTGTGCAGATGCTCCTAATGGCTCCGCGTGTTTGTGTCCCCCAGGACTTGCAGGTGCTGCTGTCAGTGATCCAGCGGGTTACAGACCGCAGCCCCAGCCCTGCCTTCTGCGGCTGTGTCTGTCTGTACCCACCCATAGGTACATTCTCTGCGGAGAGCAGCCTGCGGGTCCTAGTGGACAACAAGCTGTCCGTGAACCAGCTGTGCAAGACCAGTGGGATGCATTAGGAAGAGCATTGCCAGCAGGTCGAAGGAGATGATCCTGCCCCTCTACTCAGCCCTGGTGAGGCCACATCTGGAGTGCTGTGTCCAGCTTTGGGATCCCCAGTAGGAGACATGGAGCTCCTGGAGGCCAAAGGAGGGCAGCAAGGGTGACGGGGCAGACTGCAGCATCTCTCTTACAAGGAAAGGCTGAGGCAGCTGGGCCTGTTCAGCCTCGAAAAGAGACAAGTCAGTGAGGACCTCATCAATGTGTATAAATATCTAAAGGGAGGGTGTCAAGAAGATGTGGCCGGGCTCTTCTCAGTGGTGCCAAGCAATGGGATACAAGGCAAGGGGCAGAAACTGATGAACAGGGATTTCCACCTGAATATGAGGAAGAACTTCTTTACTGTGCAGTGACCACGCACTGGAACAGACTGCCCAGGGAGGCTATGGAGTCTCCCTCACTGGAGATATTCAAGAACCATCCGGATGCAATGCTGTACCATGTGCTCTAGGATGATCCTGCTTGAATAGGAAGGTTGACCCAGATGACCCATTGAGATCCTTTCCAACCCTACACATTCTGTGATTCTGTGATACACACATACAAACCACCCATTTCCAATATAACATTTCTGGTAATGTTTTCAAGCTTCCCAGTGCATGGCAATGGTTGGACAGCATTGGGGTCCCTGAGAGAGAGGATGTCTTTCCCCAAAGTCCTTGGCAATCAGCAAGGGAACCGTGAAGCAGCTCAGTATGAATGCAGTCAACACTGACAGCCAGTCTGCTCTGCCATCTAAAAGAAATGCACCAAATTTGCCATCAAAAGGCACTGATGCTGGTGCAGGCAAGCCTGGCACAGCTATTTTGGTGTGGGCTGCTGTCGGCAGTCACCTTGGGTTGGTGGTTGTTGGTCATGTCCCCTCTGGACACAAGCACAGTCAGGTCCAGTGAGCTGTACTTAGTGTGGCACTTTGTTCAATGGGCTTTCGAACATTTCAGGAAAAGATATGCAGCTTCATTTCACGTTCACAGAATCACAGAATGGGTCGGGTTGGAAGGTATCACAGCGCATCATCTGGTCCAACCTCCCTGTTCAGGCAGGGCCATCCTAAGAGCACATTGCATGGGTTGTTTGGTTTTTCAGTGAGGGAGACACCACAACCTCTCTGGGCAATCTGTTCCAGTGCACGATCATCCACGCAGTAAAAAAGCTCTTCCTTATGTTCAGGTCGAGCTTCCTATGCATCAGTTTCTGCCTGTTGCCTCTTGTCCTGTTGATTGGCACCACCACTGCCTCAACCATTTTGACACCAACCCTTTGGATACTTACACACATTAATGTGGTTCCCCCCTCAGTCGTCTCTTTTCGAGGCTGAACAGGCAATTTTTCTTTTTACATTTCTCAAATCACATTGCCATATTGTGTTTCTTTTTAAGTAAAGGCCTTCCCCCAGGCTGTCAGTTGGGAAAAATGTGAAAAGTTATCAAGGTGTCTCTGAGACCAGCGAGGTGCCAACAGGTAGGGGAATAGTGGGGAAGATAGGAAAGGAAGACAATCTCTCTGAGGATCAGTTTTAAGAATCCAAGGAAGACAAAAATGCACGAAAACCCTCCACTCATTTAATTGGACAATAATTTTTCCATTTTATCCACAGTCAACTTTATGGGACTCTTTTTGATTCGACTCAGAATATTTCTGTTGTATTCAATAGGAGTTTGACAGGGTTTTTTGCATACACATAGTAGGAGAAATGTTTGTACATAAATTTATATTAAAAAAGACAGTGAAGCAAATACTCCTGGGAATTTTGTTTCCAAAAAGCTACCAAACTGTCTGAAGAAGTCATCTCGAAATCACTGTATATTTTTGAAGACTATGTACCTGGAGACCAGAAACAATAGACTGGAATTCAACTGATCCTTCATGTACAAACTGAATAGTGAATTACAGCTCACAAAAGCTCTGATACACCATCCAGTCTGTAAGCAATACATAGGCTGAAATATATTCAGATTAACAAGTCACAGAAGAATTTGTACAGTGAATAAAATTAATAGAAATTAAAATGTGATCATTGATCAACCACAATTAGGAAACAGAGCTAAATTCAACGAATCAGCTGTTTGCAACTAATAGTTTTCCTGGGTCTCATGATAGATGCGGGTAAATGTTGACTTACTAATTATGACAACAGAACTGAAGAGAGAGCTGAGAAATCAAAATTAACTAGTGCCTTTCCTGAATTAGTGTCAGAATCTGTTGACACAGGTCTGGAGTGTTGCTGTGAAATGTCCCAAGTCCACAGACTGAGATTTTTTCAATATGTGGTTTGTAAAAGCGTGCGAAATCTTGACTTTCTCTCTTGATATAAGGAAAGAAAAAGGCATGGTTTTTAAAATTAAAATTTGACTGAGTTCTGGGCAACTGAAAAAGGGTTGCATGCTGCAAGATTCCGAGCAGTCTTTCTAGCTCCATCATCTACTGCATTTTGAAGAGAAAAAATGTACCAGGCTCCTGTGAGTGGTGAGCTGGCCTTGCAGATCCTCCAACATATCAAGGGCAAGGGAGCTTCCCACCAGGAGAGGCAAGGAGACAGCCAAAATATTACCTGACAGATCTGGCCTTGCATCAGGCTGGCTTCAGACTCAGAAATCATCAGAGGCAACATTAACCTCCCTACCCCCAGCTTTCAGCTTCTTAGTTTTAAGGGGATTTCTGCACATGCCAGGGAATGTCTCATCAATCTGCACCACACTGGATCCACTGCAAGAATTTTGTGTAAGGAAATCTGGTTACTGGAAGTACAAAATACAATTTGAACGTCCCCTCTGTTCCACATGATTTTCTTCTTGTTGCTCCAGGAGGCTGGAAAGGATACTACAGTTTTCCTCATGTTAATTCTGGCAATATTTTATTTGAAAAACTTTGTTGAAAGAATCCTTTAAGACTGAGTGAAATGATGCAAAGTGCCTTGTGATGTTCCTGTGTCACATATATGACTATTCTGAAAACAGACTTTCTATTGTGTCAAGATTGGAGATTTTGAGATATTTTCTTGTCATATGCTCAGATCTTTAAATTTTGCATGAACTGCTATTCCAAGAACAACCCAATATGGTTAAAGCTGAGACTTTTACTGTGATGGTTTTTTTAAAAGATTTATTTTGACTTCAGTTCTCATTAAACTTCAGTAGCCCTAATTTACTGCCACTTCAATTAAGCAGAACGGTTTGTTATTCATTATGCTTTCTTCCCAAAAACATTTTGCATAACAATAATTCAATAAAGTTCTTGCATTGTGAACCCTTCTGATTTTAATGATTTCTGATTTTCACATTTTTCAGAGTAGGGAGAAAATATTTAACATTTCTTCTGAATGTTGGTTTTGTATGTAGAAATTTGAGCTCCGGGTTACACGTGGCAGGCAGGACTAGCAGAATTTACATCACAGGAGACGCAGGGCCAGCCCCAGCGTGTCCTTTCTGGTCCACACAGGATGCTTCCTAGAGTTGCCAAAATTATCTGTTTCCCACCATTTTCTGCAATCCTTGTCATCACTGTCAGATGTTCATCGAGACCCGTGAAATGTTGCTTATTTAAATGTCATGCTAAATAACCCCCTTCCTCTCTTAACTGAGGAGCTTTGATTAGAAGTCCTCGACTAGCAACACCATTTGCAGAATCTGCTTCTCAGGGGTGGTGAGCTCCAGATGAAGCAGTGAAAGGACTTTACAGAGCACAGAGCACTAGGTGGGGACAGCCTCTAGGAGCCCTGCTAAGAACGCAGCAAGGCACTGACCTTGGCCAGCAGATGCCTGACCAGGGAGCTCGGACTATTAGTGGGAAAAGAGAGCAAGTCTTATGGGGGGCGGCTGAGAGAACTGGGGTTGTTTAGCCTGGGGAAAAGGAGGCTTAGAGAAGACCTTAGCACTCTACAACAACCTGAAAGGAGGTTGTGGCAAGGTAGGTGTCTGCCTCTTCTCCAGAGAAGTAACTGACAGGACAAAAGGAAACAGCCTCAAGTTGTGCCAGGGGAAGTTTTGATTGGGTATTTGGATAAAAGGGCTGTCAAGCATTGGAACAGGCTGCCCAGGGAAGTGGTTGAGTTCACTATCCCTGGAGGTGTTTATAAGAAGAGCAGCTGTGGCACTTAAAAACATGCTATGGTGGAGTTGGCAGTGCTGGGTTAATGGTTGGACTCAACCTTAGAGGTCTTTCCCAGCCTGAAAGATTCTATGATTCGGTGATTTCAAGACTTCTGTGCTCTGTATATTCCCTCTTCCCTTGCACATCTCTTGAAGAGTTGGACGTAGCTGTTGTTCAGACATAACCCCATGAATGTCTAGACATGAGAAGGGCACACCACCTCGCCTCTGGACGTTGTGCTGCTGACAGTCACGGAAATGACCGGGAGGGTAAGCACTGATAAACTCAAACACATCAGGAGCTGGGAAGAACGCCTGATTACAACTGCCTGCACCAGGTCCCGGCGGTAGCAAAGCTGATGCATTCAGGCAAGGTGATACAGGTCACTGTTGCTGGGGTAGCGAGGGAAAGAGAAGAAAGTGAGAAGAGAAAAGCATCTCTGCCTTGTGCCCAGGCCCGTCGGGCAGATAAACCACATGCATACATGCAGCCAAGAGAGCCTGGCTGGCCCCAGTGGAGGTGGTCCCTTGACATCCCCGAGGCAGCCATGGCCGTCAAGGAAGCAGCTGGCCTTAGTAGGCAAAAAAAAAAACCAACCAAAACAGAACAGCTCCGGAGGCAGCAGCAGTGGAAGAGGCAGGGGGAAACTGTTCTAAGAGCTATTTATTCAGAGACACTACCTCTGACCCTTCCAACCCACCACAATCTATTTTTGTAGGTATACGCATGTTATAGCAAAAAGTTATGGAGCTTTAGTGTTTCCTTAACTGCTCTCACCTATAAATATTAGTAGGCAGACTGTCTTTTGTATATACACAATTTCGTAGCAACAGAGTGTATCCCAGCTTTGCAAAGCCCTAGTCATCTGTTTGCCTAGGGTGAGTAATTTCTTAAGAGAGGCAAGAGTATTCAGACTTTCTTTCTCAACATTTACAGAGAAACAGGGAGATTTGGGGGCTTGCTGCGGTAAACGTTCAAAATTTCAAGAAACTCACAACATTTCAATATTCTAATGATCTCCTGAAGGTTCCCCTGTTAGAGCTTTTTTTTGTTTATTCATTTGGGGTTTACATCATTATGTAGCCTGGTATGATATAATTTTCTTTGCGTCAAAGAGCATCAAACTAGAATATGTAAAAAGGAGGTAATGGTAACGGTTTCTGCTAACTATTGAGTACTTTAACCAAATTCTGCTGTATACTGTGCAAGGTTTTTAGTCACTGAACTATTAGATGCAAGGACAGTAGAGGTAATTCCCCCTTTTCTCGCCTTCCCTCCAATCTTCATCACAGGTATCTGCAGCAGCATTCCACTTGGAAACTGAGAAAACAAGTGGATCTCAGAAAAGGTTATTTGTAGATCTCAGAAAAGATTAGACTGACACAGAAGCGAAACATTGCCAAGGTTGTTAAAGGTGTTCAGAGAACATGAACTCTGGAAATCCACTGTAAGGTGGATCTTTAGCACCTCCAGACATATTCAGGAGTTTTAGAGTCACGAGCCCAAACTTGGGCACCTGCAGGTGGACTAAGACCAGCATTAGGTACCTGATTTTTTTTTTGCATCTAACCCCAAAGTACATTTTAAAGGGTGCAGGATACAACTCCACAGCTTTGACCATGACCCTGACTTAATAACTTCTTGCACGCTGGAAGCATTAGGCCAAAATTCATCATCTCTGCAATTATGATGGTACCACTGCCCTGCTTTGAACTGGTTTGCTAGAATTAAGTCTCCAGAGAAAAAAAAAGAGTTTTAACTGGTTTTGCTGCCAAAGCCAATTTGTTACTTAACTTGGCCCCTTCAATTGTTAAGTTGCTTGTGAAAAGAATTATTCGTTGTCCCTGAACTGATGTGGTGAGTGTGCCAGCAGCCCTTTCAGAAGCCTCCCCATCCTGCTGTCTCTAGGCTCAGATCAGCAAGGCAGTCAAGCACATGCTTTCCTTCAGGTACCTACTTAGTCCCCTTAACTTGCTGCTTTCACAGCAGGCTCGAAAAGCGAAGCACATACTTAAAAGTAGGCATACACTTACCTTTCCCCTTCTTTATTGCAGCACTCGGAACCAGTGAAGAACCCTAACTGTAGCCAAATTCCTGTTTCTACTAATTCTGAAAACAAGCACAAATGTTTACTTAAAATATTAATATGCTTACCATATCTTATCTTTGACATAATTGCTTTAATTAAAGGAATTTATAAAAACTGATGTTACGCCTACGTGCCCCAGCAGTAATGTGTGAGAATAAAGGAATTTAGAGAGGCTGATTTATTAATGTTAAAATATCTACTTGGAGTGAAGCAGGTAAAGTTGTAAATTGGGGAGAAATACATGTGAATATTGGGATTTACAATTTAGTCTTGGATGAGTTGTGTTTATATGTATGTAGGTTTACGCTATCTGATTAGATTTAAACACTTTTTTTTCATGTTTATAATCTATAAAATATAAAAATAAATATGAAGCATGTAATTTTACTGCTTCTGATAGAAATCTTTTAGATTGTATTGACCTTTGATATGGACAAAATTTACATGGCAAATATTACCAAGATCTTTAATACTATATGTACATATTAATATTATGTACTTCATATACTTGTATGACCAACCCCAGTCTACTACCCTGTCCCTACACCTGTCTCCCGTGTCATTCTCCAATGTATTTCCTTCTCCACTCCCCAGAAAGCATCCTTCAATCTGTCTCCAGTGCCTTGCAGTCAGGTGAAGTCTTCATTGACCTCTTCATAGCCATCTCTGCCCTCCTTAACCTGTGAACAACTTCAGACAGCATTCCCCTAACTTCTTCTGGAAATCTTATTTTCCTTTGGCTTCTTTGTCTCTTTCTGCCTGTCCTTCTGCCTCTGTAATTTCTTTTTTGATATGTCCTAGTGCTTTGCAATCACCGCTGGCCATGTTATCCAACACCACCTCCCTGGTTACTTTTACTTCCTGCCAGCATCCCTCAGTCATCTCCTGGTTGTTAAGTATATTGCAAACACATGGAAAGAACCGTCTCTGTCTTCCACATTAATACCACACTCAGTACTGGTCGGAATTCTAAGAAATACATGTTAATGTCTGGCTCCTGTGACATAGGAACTACCTGAATCTAAGGGCGTATTTTACTGGCTAATTTGTTTAAACAATTGTTGAAGGAAGGGCAATGTATTGTTTACACGTATTTATTTCATGTCGTCTTTATGACATTGCCCTACCTAATGTGATTATGCAGCAAAATAAACAATGTCAAATCATGACTTCTTTGTAGGGAAGTCTAGTCTCTTAGACTACAAGTCTGGCATACTAGCCAAAAGCATACATAATTTAAAAGGCACTTTGAATACTGCCAGAAAAATTGTGTGAAATATGGGTGAGCTTGAAGGGAAGAAACTACACAGAGGTTAAGTTGCATGAGAAAATCTTTCTCCCAACTACGATGCTATTAGAAAATAAATGGCTTTTTTTTTCTTGTGCATATATTCTCGTCAGTGATGTGGTACAGCTCACAGACTAGAAGAGACCCCCTGTCAAGAATGTATTTGTTTGTGTCCCCACCTATTTGGAAAAGCACACGATCGATCAGTGCAAGAAATACAATTCCGTACTCTGAGAAGGAATGCTAAGATGTTCAAGGTTAGTCGAGCTCACTGTACAGGTCATCATTGTTTGATAGGAATGTGCTCACCCAAACCACCTTCACTCCTTACCAGCGCAGCAAGCCCCAGCTCAGCCAGGTGAAGAACTACTGCACCAAGAGCTCCTGTAAGACACAAAGGCAACTTTGCTTCAACCTTGAGTCAGCCCAGACATAAAAATTGCACATGGGAATTTAATTTGACAGTTACTGGTTTTGAGTTTAGAGAACATTTTGCTGTTGCTTATCTCTGCCCTTGCCTGTGAGTTCTGAACCGGAGTTCATAAGGTCATTAATTCTAATAGCAATAGGAAAGCAGAAGAAAGAGGCACATCATGGCATGAAACAAAAATCTGAAAAGCAAGAATGATTTAATGTTTAAATCCAATCTCCTTTATATTATGTTAGGGAATTTGAGATGTGCTTTTTTAATCTTATCTTCTAGGATTTTTTTTCCACAGGAAAACTTCCCCATAAATTCACAAAACGTTCTGGCGCTTGGTATGGTTTTACACCCTGAGAATTTATTATTCATGAAATAGGTCTTTTGAAGTACAATTTCTAAGTATTGATGTTTTATCTTTAAGCAGTGAACATGAGCAGAGGCTTAAAGGCCCACTGACAATCACTCAGGAATAGCTCAACTGCTCATGTCTAGGCGAGGTCTTCCCCACACAGGGAACCTTTTGTAAATATTAGTTACTAGAATCACAACACTAATGCATGTAGTTAATAATTATCACAATGTGCCAAAACTGCACAGTTTGCTCCCTGATTACAATATTAAATTGCTATTGAGCTGTGGTATTTGCTTCAGGCAATACTACTGAGAAGCCTCCAAAGACTTTGGTTGGCCTCCCCGCACAAGCTTGGGAAATGCATGCCTGCACAGAAAGCAGAGGCAGTGCTGGGGTTTGCCAGAAAACAAACAAACCTCAGACAATAGAAGGAAAGTTTTATCAGAGCTGAAGTGTCCCTTCACTTGGGAACTGTCATCTCATGAAAATAAAATTCACACGCACGCTTGATTAGGGCTTCTGTGGCAGGCCATTACCAAGAGCGAGGTGACTCAAGCTGTGCGTGGAGCATCTTGCACAGCCAGCTCTGAAAGCTTTGTTTTAGTTGCTTTTGATGGCATCTAAAAAGCTGCTAAGCCACTTCAGAAAAGTTCAGAGGTTCTGCCTGACATGTTTGTGCTCATCTACCAATGGGTGTTTTCTGCTGACACTTTTGTCGGTTGCCCTGCAGATGAAGCAGTTTTAGATGGCAAATGGGAAACACCGTTGCTGGTACCATTGTTCATCTTGGTCATGCTTTCAAAATCATGTTGTGTCTAAACACAAACCCTAATCTTCGGCTTCGGGTCTTGATTCTTTATCTTTCTAAACCTATGAACCAAACTGCCCAAACTGAAGAGTCTCCATTTGAATATAAAATTCAAAAATGGTTCAAGGTCTCTCCTTAGATTTTGGGCATTTGGACCTGTATCAACATTCAGCCAAGCTTAGGAGAGGTTCTAAGAGGTACAGTGGTGTCTGAGCCCAGATCAGGTCATAGATTAAGGTTTCTGCTTGAGAACAAGAGTTGGAAAATGCCTCTGCACTGTCATCTAGCTATCACTCAGTAATCTAGTATGTAGAAGTAGCCCTTATTTGGTGGGAGGTGAAGGTGTGACAAATTATCAGGAGCAAAGTTTCAGCCTCAAGATTTCAGACTCAGGATTCTTTGCCTGTGATTGAAGATGGCTGTGATTTTTCTAAAGTAAATGCATTCAACTTTTAGTGAAGTTCTGAAGGCAGCACAGCCAGAAGGATTGCAGTTCTTAGGGTGTCAGTAGGAGTAGCCCAGGAATGTGATTTGCAGGTACAGATTCCAATCCTTGCACTTAGGAAAGGCTGTTGAAAGAGAGAATGCAGGCTTTTGACTCCTTCTATAAAGCAAAGCCAGGTGTTTGCACTTGGAAAGCGCAGGTGCGAGTTTACGTACTTGAGTTTATCAGGCCCAAGTTGAAACCGTATCCCTTATGAGATCATAGGCTATTGTCCAGCTTCTGCATCATTAAGGCATGCTATTCATGTGGGTTCTGGGACTTGCTCTTGAAATCACTGTGCTGGGTTTTCTAAGTCATTTTTGGGTAAGTTTTATGGTTTCTTTTACAGAGCTATGTGAGTTACATGGGGCAAGGCTTCCATGCTCCTTCAGAAAACATATGTTAAATCGAAATAGTAGTAAAATTATAACCCCTAGAAGGAGAAACAAAGAAAAAGGGACACACATTTGCTGGCTGCTTGCCTAAAACCGTGCATAGGTACCTCAGCTGAATTCAGTATTTCATTTCAGCATTTGAAACTCACCTCTGATGTTTCCTCAGAGAAGATCCTAGCACTACTTGTCCTTTTTTATTTATGTACTTGCTGAATTGCAGAATGTGTGTTTCGGGTCTCAGCAATCAGCCTTATACCATGGGCCTCTTGTCCAGAATGAAATGTCATTCTTAAATTAAATCACAAAGGTGTTAAAAAGAAAAAGAAAAGGAAAATTTTGTCTCCAGACTGTTTTCAGGGTTCTTCTGAAGCCCAAACATAAAACCAAATTGAAAGAAACTGTTGTGCTGTTAAATCTATCTAGCTATGAGCTTCTGCTTGTTCCCTAGTACCTCTTTTATGGGACATTACAGTGCCCTATTTTAAATGTTCCAAGCAAAAAATTGTATCTATCTATGTATCCTTTTGTTTCACGCACCAAACCCAGATTAAGGCAGATACTGTTTTTTCCTTCCGATTCTCTCCTGCCAGGAACTGCTGAGATATTTTATAGCCTGTCAACAACCCCTCTTCAAGAAGAACCTGAGAAAGCAGGTAGGCTATTACACAAGTAACAAGGGTCTGCTCTCTTCTCTCCCATTTCTTCTTCTACGACAGCTAACACAGAAAAAGATCAAGGATTGTCGTAAAAAAGCAAAAAGCAGAGAACTACCTGGTGTTATCTGTTACATTGGCAGGTACGATTAATTATTTATGCAGTGCCATGGGTAAAGCAGCAGACAGGTCAGGTTCCTGAATCTGCTGTCTGTGGGTGTTTTGCTGATGTGTGTCAGCTTCATTCTTGGTCAAATATTGTGGCCCCGTCCTGCTGCCGAGTGTATCTGTCTTTTATTTGTGAATTTCCACCAAAGAAAAGGCATAGAGCTGGCAGGAAAACAGCTTCTCAAATAGCATATATATGTTTTGTTGATTCTGGATTGTACAATAGTTTTAATCTGATCTTTCAGCCGTGATTCTGGACAAAAATTATTGGATTTGAAACTATAACAGCTGGAATAACTGTATTTAGCGTGTATAATTTCCAAGGCAAAACTAGAAATCTGGAATCTTTATAAAGGCTAAAATGAAAAGAAAGACACAAGCTGGGGTTGGTAGTATTTTGAAGCTTGTATAAAAATCATAGGGATATTTTTTTCCTAGCTTTTCTTTTTTTCATCCTTTCTAATATACCTCCCTCTTCCACTGACTTCTCACCAAATTTAGAGGAGAATTACTCATCTGTACCCTTAAAACTCTCATCCTGTATTTCATAATCACCCCTTATCACCGGAAGCATGGACTCAAATGGGCTCTGACTTCCCTATCTGCTCCTCCTGGCAAAGATCTGCCATCAGTACTGACGTGCTGCAGCAGCCTCTCTGCTTACACGGAACATCTCGCTGACGAAACATCCCATCAGCCAGCGTTAGTCTGAAGAGCGTGTCTCTCCCAAGAAGCCCTGTGTGGTCACCACAAGTTACAATGTGAAAGCCCTACCATCAGGGCAACAGTCGAAATTTATTCTCAGGCTGGCCTCACATGTTAACTTATCACCAAACTAAACTCTTTGCTGAAAGGCTGGAGCTTATATTCACAGAGGGTGAAAATTGGTTCCACTGGGAAAGCTTCAAAGTCATTTCAGCCATTAAACTGTGGCTGGATGTATCATAAGTACAGGAGAGGTCGAGGCACTGCCTGTGAACCACGGGGACTTGCTGAAGAAGTTCCTGCTGAAATTGGCAGCGTGATTTTGTATTCTGTTTCAGTCCCACTCTGCAGCAGGAGCAAGTCGCGTTCGTACATGAGACTCATTATGCTTCCCCTGTTTAACATACCAATTACTTTCTGTATTTACCATGTTTAGAGCGACTTCATGTCAAAAATTAATAATGCTAAAATAAAGAGCTGTGCTGATGTGTGCTAAAGGGGAAGCACGGCAGGCTAATAGAATGTGTAATGGAAACAGAAGATGGATTTGCAGCTGTGGGGATCACATCCAGATGAATTTCACGGTGTGCCATGGAGGGGGTGGTCCCACAGAAGTTCCTGTGCTCTTTCAGGCACACTCCAGACTGTGATAAGTGTATATCTTGAGAGGTCGCAGCGCCGAAGTAATTTCACCCTGTGAGCAGTGTAAATATGTAGTGGTGCCAGTCAGTCCCTCTAAGAGCTTCACTCCTCCGAATTTCCTGGCTGTCTCTCCACATTGGACAGAAGTGTTTGGGGAGCAAGGAATTACGTTTGGGGGACAAGAGGTTTTTGCCTCTTTTAACTGACCTCTGTACAAGCTTGGGCAAGTAAGGAAACCCTGATTCATACCTGCTGATCCTGGGCAAACTGTATTAGCAGTAGGTCTCTGATCTTCAAAACTTGGGAGTCCACTGAGGATTTTACCCAGATTCCCCAGAGAACCTGACAACTCCAGTGTATTAATCCTTCCTTAAAAATTTTGAATTCAGCATCTGTCTGGTAGTGGGGCTTGAAATCCTGTCAGAGTCTCTAGTAGACATGGACAAGCTGTCATGCACTGAGGAATATTTCCTTCCTCATGTTAATCAACACAGGCAACAGAGTGGCCAACCTCCTAATGGGAAGTAACAGTGAGGACACATTGATTAGTGGTGTTTGAACATTGGCATTAATGAAGATCATAAAAGCAGTAGCAATGTTTGTAATCAAAACAGATGGAAAGTTTATATTTTCATTAAAAGAGAGCCTCTGCATATGAAGACCTCAACAAGCAGCCAGGCATGCCCTGTCATTTGTTACCTCCAGTTTCAGTGGGGCACTGAAACTGGAGTTTCTAGGTTGGCATGGGAAAGATTCTGGCTTCTGAATCACTTTGCTCACAAACTGTGATTCCTTTCTGAGGAACAGTGTGAGGGAGAAAGGGGGAGAAGCTCTGAATCTGCCTACCAGCTTCAGCAGTAATGGATGGTGTTTTAATATTTTCCTGTTTTTCTGGCTTTGGAAAGCTAATCCATACCTGAGCAAACAGGTTGTTTTTACAATAAAAACACACTCCGTGCTGAGAGTTTGCCTCATGTTTGCCCTTTTGAAAAGACAACCTCCACTAAGAAATCTGTATTTGATAGTCCATTCAGTAAAGTTTTAAAAGATGCTTCATGTGCATAAACTTTCTCAGGGCCAAATCCTGAGCTCTTTGCTCACTTCTTTCCCATTTAAATTCCCATGTGCCTTAGGGGAAGTTTGGGTTTTGTAGGTGTCTGCTATTTAACTGTGTTTTTTTGTCCACAGCCAACTCAGCCACACTCAGAAGGCAAAACAAAGTTCCTTCCTTCCAATGCATCCCTCACAGATCATGAGATCTCTGCCAGTGAAGATATGCAAGCGTTATTGTTGGGCAAACATTATTGGTCTCTTACACAAGAAGAAATTTCACTCATACTGACACAAAATGGGAAAAGAAGAGAGATCCATGAACATTGTTAACAATCAGTGTGTTCACTGACTGGCCAATTAACTGATAAGCAGTACAGAATTTTATTAATGATACAATAAAGAGGAACCAGCTCACTTGTCCTGAAGAGGGCTGGTTCTGCAGGGCTAAAAACAATGAACTTTTTAGTTCTGAACACAGGCAGCAATTGTCCACAACACACAAGAGCAGATCTGCTGGGTAAAAAGGCACCATTTTTATCATACTACTTTCAGAAAAAGACATGCATCAATCTTTACTGTTAAACAAGCTCAGTGTTATTCTTACAACAGAAAGATCAAACATGCATTATAGGAAATAGAAATCACTGTTTCATCCTGCTTGGACTGAATGTGGGGCTATTTGCATCTTACTGACTGTATGAAAGATGATACGAGTGCAGGAAAACCTCAGGTTTCAATACCCTCCAGAAGACCTCCTTCTCATGGCGTGGTGACCTAACAAAGAGAGGCTGGAGCTGTCATTACAGCAGCTAGGAAGTGCAAAAATGAACACCAATTTCATACCCAGCTGTTACACCCAGCCATGGAAGGCACTTTGCAATACTTTATGTGCTGACTTCCAGAAATTAAGAGTAATAAACCCAACAGTTTGAATATCTGTTTGTTTTTTGCACTTAAAGCACTCTTTATTTTTCTATGCTCAAGCCAGAAGGGGACCCAGTGGTGCCAGCTCCTGCTGTGTAGGTGCAAGAAGTGGCCAGTCTGTGGTGGTGTGTTTCTGCTGGGTGACAGCCCAGGGCTATGGGATGCTTGCACTGAGGTCTCTGCTTGCTCCGTAACACGGTCCCTGAGACCAGTCACTCCAGGGTTTGTCTCAAATGGATTAACTAATGTCAGTCAGCAATTTCTTGATGCTACAGATCAATTGTCTAAACAAACTTTCCAGTGAGAGGCCTTCCAGGAGGATTTTCCTCATGTCATGGTGAGAATCAGTCCATCTGGTGAGAGCATTCACCTAGGATAGAAGACACCATTCTTGAACTGTCTTAATCCAAGTAAGGACTTGTCCCTCATCCAAAGTGAAAGCTTTGTTTCATTATGATCTAAATCACATCCCCATTTGGGAAACAACACATATTTTCACAGTACTGCAAAAGACATTTCTCTGCATGCCCTGAGTTTTAACTCTCTAAGACATGCACTAAAAGCTATCTATATCATAAATTACGCTACAAAACCTAGCTACTCGCTGTAATTACAGGATTCGGTTAATAGCAGTAATTTGTAACTGCTCAAAGTTATGAATAACTCAATAATTTCACAGCAGTTCATTGCCTGGACCTGGAGGAACCTCCTTCCTTGAATCCTATTAGATATTTTTAAAGTAATCTCATCACTTGCCAGCAACTTAGCAAAGATGTTAGGTGGAAGGGCAGAGAGTTCAGAGATTCATGAACTCTCATCATGAAAATCTCTTCATGATTTGCTCTTTGAGAATAGTAAAGATGTTACTGTGTTGGCATTCCAGAAAAAAAACCCCAGAAATCTCACACCAAAAGTCTGGTAAATAACTTGGGGAGAAAAAACATTTTACTGGTCAAAATCCCACTATAATTTGCATGGGTCACATTAGGAATATACAACTGATTTCATGCAAGTGAAGGTAATCAAGGAGCCTGAATCTGAAATCTGTCTCCAGCAACTAATGTGCACCTTCCTATGTGATAATTGTACAACTCGAGGCCATCTACAAAATGCAAACAGAATAATTAATATCTCCCTCGTAACATAAAATGGTGGGATGGACTAATGTTGTTTGATCTCCTCGAGCCCTCTCCTTGCAATAAGCTCTTATTTTGTATTGCATTATGCATAGTATATTCACTCACGCCTTGCTGTTGCGCTGTTTTCCACCAAGACAGTGAAAATACGGGCCCCCTTTTACATGAACCCACACCACAGATTGCCAGAAGTAGCTCACATCTAACCTGAGGCCAATAGCTGCTGGGAAGTAATTAGTTGTAGTGCTGCTATAATCCCTTAGTAAATGTAAGCGCAACTCCTATTTGTGCTGAAGGTGAAATGTTTGTGGTAACAAATGCCCTTTTCTCTGAATAAAAATGTATTTACTTTTAATCAATCAGGGACTCATTATCAGCATTGTCTTCATCTCCCTAAACCTTGGCCTTTTGTGTATGATTTTAGCGTTGGGGGAGAGCGTCTGCAAGGTTATTAAGAGAATGTTGCAAAATAGCTCTAATGACCTGAATCAGCTAGGGATAGGCAGTCAGAAATTACAAGGCAGTCCTATTATCTCCTGGTACCTCCAGGCTCTCATCAGACCCTCCCAGCCCTCAAAAGGAGAGGAGGAGGAGGTTATCGCTGCTCCTGTTCAAGCAGTGGGCACGTTCACATGTTGTAGATGTGCACACAAGAACATCGCACGTGTGAAGAGCAGCCCCTGAAGGAGGAGAGGGACTCTGGGGCTCTGCTGCTGAGGGCTGTAACCTGCAGACTTTGGAAGGGGGCATGGGGAAATGGCTGCCTTCATTTAGGGAATGGAGCTGGCTGAGGAGCAGGGGGATGGCCGGGGGAGGTCTGTGGGAGCTGAGGAGAGCCTGCACTGTGCAGTCCAGGGTCCCGGGCTGGCCGTGGGGCTGCCCACGCCTGCTGGGCTCCTGTCCCTGCAGTGCTGAGTCTCCAACACGTCACAGCCCCCCAAGGGGATGGGGAGCTGCGGTCTGGCTTCTCCCCCAGGGCATCCCAAGTGCCCCTCTCTCCAAGAGTGCTGCCAAACCAAAGCATGCAGCTGAGCAGAGCTGTCCTGGCCACAAGCACCCCTTGGAGACCCTCTAGATGGCTGCAGCCCTTTCGCCTCCACCCACCTCTGCAGAGACAGAGCATCCAGAGCAGGGCTGAAAGTCTGAGCTGTAAAGTTTTGCTGCTTTTAAAAGCTGAGAAGGGAACTCTGGGAATCGGTTGCCACGAACTAAGGCAGTTGCTTTAGTTCTTTTCAATTTCCCCGATGTACTTTTCTTGGCCAGCTCTGGAAGTAAAAGTTACAAATCTATTATGGTACATAACTTCCCAGCAGACACCCTGCTGTGTGATAAGGCAAAGGGTCTTTCCAGCATGCTTTTCCAGGACGTGCACAGCAACAGAGGAGAATCCTGTGCTAAAAGAACATGAATGGTGCTCCACCTCGCTCACCTTCTGGGTCTTCATGTTTGGCCCCAGAAAAGCGCCCACATCTAACAGGCAAGTCATCAGGGATGTGAGAGATATTTCAAGAAGTGAGAAGAAAATCATCCTGGCAATCCACACGAAAAAAAATAAAAGGTTTTTCTGAGCTTGTGTCTTCTTCAGCCAGCTGTAGGATAGCCTGTTCTCCTGCATGGTCGGCTTGACAAGTCATTTTTCCCTCCCTGTTTTTTGGTGTCCTTCTCACAGCAAGGAGGGATGTGACTGATGTTGCAGGATGTAAGAAAGTAGCGCTGACTTCAGGTATGCCTACCTGGTATTGCTTGGGCAATTTGTTTTCAATTTTTTCATTCTCTGAGATTTCAACACTGATTGTGAAATATTAAAAGCAATGAGAATGGGGAAATCTTATCAGCGAGCTCACTTTAGAAACTCAGTGTCTTTTCCCTGTGGAGGCAATCTGTTGTCCTTCAACATACAGGCAAGTCTTCCAGAGACAAATGAAATGGCAATGTATGGCATGTGTGTGCTATGGAAGGAGCACAGAGCTATGGTAGAAAGTACGTGTGTTGCAGAGGGAAATTTTCATTCTGAACACGTGTGGTTAGCTTTTGATACAAAACTCCACCTTGAGAAACTGTGATCTGGACTCATTATTACCTGCTTCTAGGATCACTTTCTGTAATATCAGCAATGCCGAATCAAGGCAGCATATTTGACTTACAAGAGCAGCTTTAGCAAAGGGTAAATTGTGATAAAAATTGTCTCCTTCCTTGTTTCTTTGTACAGTGCAGATCAAGTGATACACTCTCAGCAGTAATGCAGCCTGATCATTACTGAGCACTCTCCCTGGCATGCCTATGAGCAAACTTTCTATTGTTTCAATTAGATGATCTTGGGCATTCAGGGAATTTAATAGTGATGGAGCTCAGCTCCTAAAATCCTAGAAATTAGAGCCTGAGAGAACCTAGGGAATCATCTTGTCCATCCCCTGACAATGCAGATTATTTTCTACTGTATTTTTACTGTGGTTTTTTTCCAGTCTATTTTTAATGATTCTAGCAACGGGGTTTCCATCACTTTTCCTGGGGGACTATTCCACATTCTAATAGATCTCACTGTTAGGAAAATTTTCCTGATATTCAGTCTAAATTTTCCTTTGCTCAATTTCATCCCATTACTCCTAGATATGCCCAGTAGAGGCGGGTGAAAACTGAAAGTGAGTAGGCAAACCTGACACATTATGTGTGCTCAGAGCCAATTTACAGCAGCGGGTAAAGTGATAGAGTCAATTTGCAGCATTCTGTAAGTGACAGAGAGGGTCTTAGGGCATGCACTCTCTGAAAATGGTTCTGAATCTTGATGAAAACCCCAAAGTGTAGAAAAATATCCAGAAGCTGTAATGACTTTGTATTTTTTGCAACACTCGGATTGAGCACAACAAGAGTCCTCTCTGAAGAGGTAACAGGTAGGGCACCTTGTTTATGCTATGGCTGCCAATAAAACTTAAATTTATACAGGCATCTGAATAGCATTTATTCCATTGTACCAAACACTGCCAATTGTCATTTACTTGTACGTGCTAGACAGAATTAAAATCCATCTCAGAATACTTGAGCTATTACCCACTAGATAATGAAACCCGGAGCTGAAAATTGCATTTATATTGTAAATGTTCTTGTGTAAGTAACTTTATGTCTGCATAATTTTCTGATACCCTGCTAATAAACTATCTAACAAAAGGAATTTGTTAAATCCCCTCTGCATACACACGCATTTCTCTTTTTTTCTAGTTTCCCTTTTTTTTCCTTTTCATCCTTTCCTGGACTATTATGAGCCTTACCTCTGTTTTCTTCCTCACTGCTAATTAATTTCCAAAGAGGCAGCCAATCCTCTTTGTTGTCCACATCACTAAACCTTTCAGACCATTCACCTACTTTCCTTATGCTGTATAAAGTTCACAGATGTCATCTCTCTATTCTTGGGCATACGTGTCCCCTTTCTACCCCATCAACTTGTGTTACCTAAAAAATTGACTTGCATCTTACTCCTTATTTATATCCTTTCTTACACCACATCTTCCCCAGCACCTTTTACTGATGGTCCCCCAAGAGCTTTCTGCGTCAGCCTTCATCCAGTGTTTGTGTCTAATAGAAACTGTAGCATTCTTGGGTCTGGACAGTGCCTTCCCCTGTGTCTGTAGTGGAAGATGACAGAAAGCTTGGGCAGTCATTCACAGTGGGGACTGGTATGGCCCCTGCAACAAGAAAGGAAGATGGTTTTCACAGCCTGTTGAACAGCAACCCAGCCTCCTTTGAAACTGTCAAAAGTTTAGCAGACAAAAGAAAACTAAAATGCTCTGTTAATCTCGTGGTGATATGAGGAACTCCACGAGGACATGGTCAGAGTTGCATCCAGACACTCAGCTAGTGGCTGGACCTGGTTAGTCATAAAAAACCCCATGGAAATGGTCTACTGATGGCAAAGTAGGCACATCTGGAAGAAACACAAGTCACAGGCACTGGTAGTGCTGCATGATCCACAGTCATGTGCCACAAATTCTGCCCTTGGGGAGGGATTCAGAAACTGGGACAGGCAAGGAAAAGAAGGGGCTTGTGTGAGACTGCGAGGAAATGCTGGAACTTATAAAAAGCCATAGTGTGATGAGGGCAAGAAACAAAAGCTATATCTGAGACTTGTGGGAAGTGGAGAGGACTGTGCAGTGCACAGGACAGGAAAAGAAGTGAGGCATTAGAAGAAAGATCAGCTTGGGTGTTGGCTGCATGTCTGATGTCTCACTGGGGCCATTGGGGCTGCAGGTGTGCCTGGCAGTGCCATGAATACAGCAGAAGGGTTAAGAGGGGAAGTCATCTTTCCAGATGCTTGGCACAGCCTCAGAAACGTGCTGTCCAGGGATCTGTGTGTGCAATCCTGTGGTTTTGGTCAAGAGGATGATCACCAGAGTGTATCACAACTGTTTCTTCTGACCTTGGATTTCGTTAACCCAAACGACCTTTTCTGTTTCCCTCATCTTTCCTTCATTTTGCAGTAAGTCCAACTACTGCTCCAGATGCCGCTTTTTTCTCGCTTGTATTTAATTATATAAACCACCTGACCTTCACCCAGAAGAATCTTTCAGTTTTTTAGTCTTTTCTTAGTTGGAACTCAAGATGTATGTTTTGACCAAAACAAAAAAATAAAAACCCTCAGCATCATTGTAGATCTGTTAGATTAAGATGTTTTCTCTCCTTGTAGCAAACTGCTATAGCTGAGGCCAGCAGATGCATTCAAACTGGAATTATGTCAGTGTCTGGGACAGCGATCATCTCCTGCAGGGAAATTCTGCCCTAAGAATTCACTTCTCACCACAGTCCTGTAAAGTCCTCTGCGTGCCTTACCTGTACTGCCCTTTTAATTGTCCTCTCCCAAGGGTGAGGAAGTTAACAACACTTACAATAAGCAGTGCTCCTTATCAGCAGTTGTCCTGGTACAGAGTAGGCATTAATCCTTAACTGTACTTAGGAATCAGAAGGAAGTGTTGCATCAACTTCATCTGTCTTCACTGTTTGTTAGGGGAACATTCACAATCTCATCTTTGCACTCCTTTCATCCTGTTTCCCTCATTGATCCCATATTTCTCTGACTCTGCTGCTCACGGTGCTCCCTGTGACCCCTTCTTCCACTCTGCTCTCTGCCTCCTTTCATGCCATTTGAGCTAGCTTTTCCCATCTCCTTCCTCCAGGTCTTGCCTTAAAACCCATGGGCGTGCTATCCTGAGATTCTCACCACTTGTGTTCCCAAGCCCTTTTTCTTCTCAGCATTGATCGTAATTTGTTTTGATCTGTTAACTCATAAGCCCTTTTGGCCAACAATCTTGACTCCTCGGTTCTTTCAACAGTTGTCAGATATTTTGCCAGCTAGCTGATGAAACGCTCTGTCTGTGTGGTGATAAGTACTAAGCCTAAATGTCAGTGTTGTCCTTTATTTAAGGTAGCTGTAAAACGCGGCTAGTGCAGGTCTCCAACTGAATATAGGACGTATAAAACTTGGGAGTGCTAGAGATAGAGAGGATTTGCTGAGATGGAGCGATGCAGAAGAGATGGTGTACAAGGAGAAAGAAGGTGCAGCCATCTGAACAGATCTAATGCCCGATTTCTCAAGGTTGCTGTGCCTGTGCCTTCTCTCCGGGCTGCTGTTGTATGAGGGGGCCCAAAACAGGCTCACATTTGGGGTTGATCTTATCACAGCCATGAAAAGCAGAATGCATTTCACCTCTAACCCCATCACACAGTTCTCCACTCCACACTATTTAGACCTTTTTCTGTTTGTCACTGGTTTCAGAGCATTACACTTTTGTCCTGTCTGTGCCTCTTTGGCTAGGCACACTTACCTCTGTCTGTGAGTGGAGCAAGTGTCTCCTTAAGGTGTTTCTACCTTTGGTAGGCAGATCTGCAACCTTCCCACAGGCCCCGAGGGAAGGATAATAGCGGGATTTTTTTGGTTTTTGGACAGTTTTCTAGCAGGAAGGGCTGTGGGCAAGAAATCTGTGCATGATTAACACTTCCCCTAAAAAAGCAGAACTTTGTACATTCTTATAAATTATCAGAATTGTATCTGAAGTATCTCCCTCATCAATTTCTCATTCTAATTGCAATAACGTGGTCAGGTCACAAGATAAAAGCCTGGTGTCAACACTGGGACGCCGTTCAAATAGAGAAATTATGAGCTCGTATTCTTCTTGAACCAATAACAAATCTGCTCTCAGAAAACAAAACTAGCCAAAAAGAATTAAAGCAAGACCAGAAGGTGCTAAAACAAGAGTTGGAAACTTTACAAAAGGAATTACAGCAGTATCTGGAGGTTTCCCAGAAATGGCTGGAGTGATTTGCAGGCGAAGGTGAACTTTCTGTTGGAGTAATGGCTACAGAATGTCCTAACAAATTGAGAAGGCCAGCTATAAAACTTCCAGTCTAAATTGGTAAGGACAAAAAGGTAAAAGGCAACGACACTTTCATAGGTGCTTCCAGTGGGGAACCCACTAGCAGGGATGAAGAGGAACAGGGATTGACTGGCTGAATTTCAGCTCCAGGGAGAAATGTCTGGTCACAGACCCATCATGGTAGCCAGCCATCTGGGCGTTCAATTGGGCCAGTCAGAGAGCTTAGGCAAAAACATTTACTGCAGTTCATCTGCTTGGTTGCCAAAGTCAAAGGGTCCCATGGGAGGGGCTGGACTTTCTGAGGTCAAATAATGCCAATACCTGATATCTTTTAGGAAAAACTCTGTTTGAGATTTACTTTACTAAGTGTAACATCATGGAGTGAATGAAAGCCGATGAATACAGGAAGGAAGATGGAGTTCTAGCAGCAAGCCTGAATAACCCTGCCCAGAGAGTGGCATGGCTCTGATTTCCCAAAAACAGGCTTCAGGCAAATCTTTGCTTCTTGATTAAAACCGTCCACACATCTGAACTGATCCAGGTCCAACTAAAAGTCAGAAGAAGAAGAAAAAGGAAAGATAAAATCCTACAGGAACTGCAAGAGAATCTGCAGAAACTTGACTTCCTGGCATGTGCAGATGACAGTGAGGGCTTCCAAGGATAAACTGGAGAGGGATCAATTCAAAGAAGCTCAACTGGACTTGGACTTTTACACTAAGGTCAGGGAATGGCAGCAAAAGACACTCCAAGGGATTTCTGAAGTTTACCATGGAAATTAGGATTCTCCTCTTGCACTTGTAGACCAGAGGAAGAAGCAGTTTCTGGTGACAGGGATGCAAGACACTCACTACAAATTTTCTAAGTGCAGTTCTGTAACAGGGAAAGAGAATGCAAATGTGCCTCATGATGTTATTGAAAAATAATAAAATGAAAAATTTGTCCCACTAAAATGAAACTGAGAATAATATGAAGTTCATTTGAAAATTGGACCTGTGAAATGAAGCATGGCCGGGATCTGGAGGTTGTTTTATTCCACCTCACATCATTTCCAGAGGCGAAAGAAGGGAGGATCTTCTAGTCAGTGGTGGCGTGGTCGGGTATTGTCAGGGTTTTCCTCGTAGTACAATGGTGAGCAATCAAATGTGAATTGTTTGCCTTTTGTACATCCTGCTATAACATTGTTGCTGTTACTGTTCATTTCCTTATCTCATCACTGCTTCCAGTAAATCGTTCTTATCTCAACCCATGATCTTTACCATTTGTGCTTCTAGTTCTCCTCTCCAGCCCTCTGCAGGGCAGGGACGGGGAAGGGGGGAGTGAGAGAAGGGCACACGGTTTGGGATGTGTCGATGGGAACACTAAATTGGGGAATGCCATTCCTGAATCACAACAACTGGGCACACCACCATTGCCTCACTGAGAACTTCTCTTTCAGCTCGGGGAATGGGTGGGCATCAAACTGAACAAGCAAAGCTCATGCTGGTGGAAAAGGAGCAGCACGCCATTTTCATCTCAAGCTGGACAGCTAACAACAATAATGGGAATTTTGGGGTTTGGAAGTGTAATAGAATTGATGAAATGTGAAAGAATTGTAGGCATTGCCTCAAACTTTACATTTATTAGACCAGACAAGCCAAAAAGACTAGGGATTTGGGAGATTCAAAACAGAACCTCCTAATTGATTTCAAATGGAGAGAATATCTGGGGAATGCGAAGGCATCCAAAACTGGAAAAGCAGATTCTGAAACTGGGACCTCTGTAATTCGAACAAGAAATGTGAGTAACTGAGGTAATAGATGAACTGATGCATGAGTTAGAGTTTATCATACGTAGCAACGATAGGAAAAGTGTATTCCAAATATGATCTTTGGAAGTTCCTTTTGAAGATGCAGGCTAGCTGAAACAAATTTATAAATGTGGGAGAGCTTAACCTTTCTGCAGTTTTGTTTTGTTAAAATGTGGGAAAACTTTATCATTACTCTGACTAAAATTAGGTAGCACCATTTCAGTGATCTGAGTTAGGGGAAAGGATGTAGGTCAGGTTATCTCTTTCAGAGTACTGTGTACAGCTATCAGCCTTCACAATGACTTTAAGAGGTAGATAAACATTTGTGTTTTCACCTACAATAGGAAAAAAGTGACACAGAAAAGAGGCTTTTCTTGGTGGTTTTTTTTTTGAGAAACATGGGGGCAGGGGTAAAACCAAGTAGACTTTTATTTTATTTTATACTTTTATTTTTCACAAGGAGTTGCAAAGAAGCTTCAAGCAAGGAAATTGTCTGTCTCTGGATCCTTCTCATGTCAAGAAATCAGGATTTGGTACATTTATTTAAATATACTACATGTATGTGAAAAACCAGAATTTTATCAAACACACCATCTCCATCACCAATTTCCCCTCCTAGCTGGAATTATATAGACATTTGGCTGCCTGCTCACGTCTAAAGGAGCCACACAGCTTCCCTCCTTCACGAGGAGATGCAATACAGAAAAGGGGATCCGTGATAACAGATCCATGTTTTCTAGCAGAGAACTTAAATACAAAGATCCAGGCTCAAAAAAAATCTTCTGCCATGTTCCTTACAAAATTCTTCCATGAGCTGATGAAAAGTTTGGTTCTCAGAAGATTGGATCCAGATTTAAATGCACTTTATTTTTCCTAGTGGCAGTATCTAGATAATAACATACATTTGACTAGGAAAAACTCCCAGAAACATAAAAAGTGATGTAGGCTGGGTATTCTGTACTGATAAGGAGAGACAAGTTTGTGAGGAGGAAAACATTATGATCAATAATCAGCCACAGTTCAAACCGAGTGGCTGAGAGGCAAATTGAACAAGTGGAGCAGCACCTGATACGGCTTATTTTCTTTCCTGATGGACTGCTGGGTTTGATCTTTTTGTAAAAGTCTTGGATGATATCTACAGAGTCTGAAAAAGACATCCCTGAAGTCTCACCTATTTATTCCTTTATTTTGCAGATGGTCTGTGGAGAGCAAGGTTTGATCCACAACAGAGGGTCCTTTGAGTTGCAGTGTTTACCATGCTATCTCGAGCCCTAACCGCTTCATTCTTTGTAATTTGATTATTTGGTCACACCCTGGAATGCAAAGTATTACTCTGAAGTATTTGTGTAAACCGAGGCTCTTCAAATACAGTAAGTAGCTGAATGATGTATGTTAATGACATGCTCTCAATAATTTTTATAATGCGAGATCTCAGCCCAGATTTAATGCTTAATATCCCTGGGATTCACATTGAAATTATTACACACATTATGTATTCCATTCCTTGGACTTAGAATTAATTTCAAAACAGAGCAAAAGTGCATCCTATTTGTTTTCTTGAGGGAGTTTGCATCGGTAACAGTCTATTTATTCTGGAGTTTCTGAAGTTAGAAATACCTTTTCCCTTTGCTGTCTTTGATCTATCCTGACGAATTGTGCAGAACATTTCATTTCTGTGTCTTGTCTTAGTTATGTCATTTTCTCATTCACTTGAAAAATATTTACCCTAGTAAAATTTGCCTCCTTAAATAAAGGACATAGGTTGCTACAAAACAGTCTCAGGGAATCTTTGACATAAATCTGTCTGCCAAAAATAAACAGAAAAAAACATAGCTGCTTCTTTAGGTCCCTTTTATGGAAGACTGCATAGGAGAATTCATAATCTGCATTGCTTTGATCGATCATTCAATCTTTGCATTGGTGATGTTTCTAATACAGGGGCTTAGCCTCTGGAATGACTCCAAACAGGATGGAACAAAGCAGCTAAACGTGTGTTAGGTTGTGATCTGAGTACTCTCAGGCAATAAATCTTTAATTTACAAGATTGGCAAGTGTCTCAAAATTAGAATTAAAGGAACATTTAGCATTAGTGATGTTCTCAGTGTTGTGAGGAATTGCTTTCCTAGACAATTTTTGAAAGACGGGGTCTTACTTCCAAGCATACTTCTAAGGTACTCACTAAACTGACTAAACCACCCTTTTGTTCCCCTCCTTCTCAGAAATCAAGCCCAAAGGGCAGCAGGAAGATGTAAAAGAGGAAAGGAAGCTGAAGCTCGTATTTATTACAGTTACACCTGATGGGATGATTTGTTCTAGCCGTGCTTCTATCCATCCTGCTGTCCCCGAGCAGGCCTTTTAGCTTGAGAGAAAACCCCAGTGTGAACTTGCCTGCTTAGGAAAGGGGAATTTTCCCTCAGGCATGAGGACAGCACCGTGGTGATGTTATTTGTGTGTGTAAGGGCGGAGCAATCTCCCACGGTGGCTGAAGGAGGGTTTCAGGTCTACCTGTGCAGGTAGGCTTAAGCCTCAGGTGTGCGTGGTTGCTTGGACACACAGTCCTCCTAGGCTAGAGCTGTAAAAAGGGTTCTAATTTCTCCTTCAGGCCTGCTAAGCCAAAATCTGTCTGGTTCCCAGCTTTCCCCTTTCTGCTTGACGTGTCCCCATGCATGGGTGATCATCACACAGTCGGGATGCTGAAACAGTCCCACCTATTTCACAAAAAGTGCCAACTGGCTCCTCAAAACACCTTATCCCCTCCACCTCTGATGAATGCTCCAGCAAGTGTTCCCTTAACAGCTCCAGCATCACACCAGGCAGAGCGAGTGGGGGAAATAACACCTCTTCTCCTCTAAAGACTCCATGACGTTTTTATATTAAGTAGAGCAAGAGCTGAAACATCCCAAGTGAGTGCCCTAATCCCCCTGCCTTGCCTCCATACTCGCTCTCCCTGGCTACTTAATTCTCTCTTACAAAATTGAGCTGCTTCGCTGGCGACAAATTGGGAACAATCCCCCGCAGTCCCTGGCCTGTTAGTTGTGGTATTCCCCCATGAGATACAAGCTCGAAGCTTTTTCCAGTAGAGAAGTGAACTAAGGTCTCCTACAGCCACTGAAATACTCCTCCTAACCATGAAATGAGGCACATCTCCGAAGAACTGCGTTCCTGCCAACGTGCCTTTCCATGTGCAATTACCTTCTCCCCCTGCTCTGCTTTGGGATGGGGAAGAAGTGGGAATTTGGCCCTGAATGAAAGATTATTAGCTTCTTTCTCAGCAAGGGAAAGGACAGGGACATACAATAAGAATATTAATTTTAATGAGAAACTCAGACTGGCAAGAGAACTTTATTGGCAGAAGTGAAATTAGCTTTTCTACATAAACAGTTAGTGGTGTCAAGAGACTAGTCATTCATTGCCCAGAAGGAAAAAAACAAAACAAAACACAAGAGTCTTTAAGGGTCCTTACTCTCAAGAATGCTCTTCGCTGTTTAATACAGAGAGGATTTGCTTTGTACTTCAGAAAAAATCAAGTATGAAAGATATCATCCCTTTCCAGCATTTCGAAGCAGTGAATATCCAAACGGAACAAAGTACTTCAGGCTTCTCTCTTGACCCTTTGCCTTCTTCCACACAGGCACATGCTCACATGCTCTACATGTTTATTTTTTAAAGCCATTTCCCAAGTCAGAAGGTGAGTTAAGTGTAAAAACCTTCGTGTTCATAAACCCATCCAGACCCATTTCTGCTTTGGTCCGTCCTTGCAAGACTCACCTTTCCTTGTCCTGCTTTTCGTCTTTCCCTCTTGCCACCCCGATCTTGGAAAACAAACTGTAAAGGTTGGACTGTCCTTTTTTCCCATTTTCCCTTTTTCCACCTTCCCTGAGCTAGGAGGAATGGAGAGGGCACCGGGGGATCAAGGCCCCCCATTAGATGACAGATCATGTGGTGACCAACCAGTGAGAGTCCCAAACCAAGGGCTGTTTCTTGCCACTCATACCACACGTGTTAAGGTAACTTCTGTACTGCCGGGGCAAAAGGCAGCTGTGCAGCCTACTCAGGGATTTTCTCCTGTGCGTGTTCACTGGTAGGATGGGATTTAACCCACCGAGTAAGAAACCATGAAAGAATTACAGATTATACAGCTTCCCAGAAGGAAGGTTTTTATCTTGCTCCCTACCTGATATTGTGAAGAAAAACAACAATTTATGTTGGAGAACAAGAATGCGGCCAGCCTGCCACAAAGGGTGCTATTTAGTAGAAGTGATCCTATTTTATACTTGAGAGTAGAGCCAAAAGGAAAATAGTCACTAAGGCTTATTTCTTCACAGAAACTGGACACATCTGATACCATCTTTTTGTTGGTTTTTTGGTGGTTTTTTTTTACCCCAGCACAGTAGGAGGCAGATGCGTGCAGATGCTCTAATATTTCCCCTTCTGGACTGTCCGGCCATGACTGCTACTTCACCTGTATCAGAGGCCAGCAGAGCCAGGATGGTGAGGACATGGAGAGTGAAGCTACTGCTGGCAAGAGGTAAAAGAAAAAAAAGCAAAATAGCCACTCCTAGACCCTGTAGCTGTTGCCGGACTTGTCTGAGTTCCGAGTAGTAGCAAGATCGATAAGCTCCTCTTTTGAGGGGTTTCCCCTCATTCCATCCCAAAACCTTGCTCTGGTTTCTCCCTTCAGGGCCAGAGCAGCCGGGCAGACACATCTGGGAGCCTCACATCTGCCTCTGTGGTGCCCACATGCACGGAGGGAGACTCATCTGCACCAACAGAAAAATGGCTGTGCATCTATTGACTAATCAGAACAGTTTGTCAAAGAAAAATTATTGCTTATGCACAAACATTCACTTTGGGGTTTTTTCTGAAGACAAACAGTAAATCCCATTTACATCCAGCTGCCACGTCCCGGTAATCCTGAACACATTCAGTTTACATATAACTTTTTTCATCCTTTTCCTCATCTTGAAGACAGGCTAAAAATCTATCTCAGAATATATTCTGCTATGGTTAAACAAACAGAGTCAAGATTCAGAGCCATCTGTATTTCATACCGTACTTCGTAATGTCTCAATATCCCGAACTCCAAGGAGTAACACTATACATTAATGGGAACATGTGTCATATCTACTTGCTCTTTATGACTTACAGGCTATCTATATTATCCCCATGTCTCCAAATCTCTGAAAACAAGTGTAAATAGTAATTCTTATTAACTGCAGAGACACCTGCACTGATATGGACAAATCTGGTCAACAGCAGGTTCCCCTGCTGTTTTACTAAGCCTGCAACATGCTCCTGTCTCTGGCAGATGCTCCTGTTTTGTATTACTTCTAAGCAGATATCAACTTTATGCACTTTTTGAAATTCCTTTCAGGAACCACTGTCCTTCTGGCTACCAAGGGCCTTTTGCTGGAACAAAGAAATGAAGAGATCAGGGAGGTACCAGGAGACTGAATTTTGGTCCTGAAAATTATTGGCAGTTTTTGTAATCTTCCCATATCCCTTCTGCTAGGGATTAGCAGCAGCAAGAAGGGTAGGTTTACTGGGGAAGTCTTGTAAAATAAACAAACATTACCAGTCTAAGCATCCACCCATTAAATACCAGTCAAATTACCAGTTTAAGCACCTAGGATTGCTAAATACCTTTCCTGAGCACAGTAATAGGTAATACTTCTCTTCTTTAAAGCTCTGAGTGTTTGTATGAAGCAAGAACAGCATTAGGGAAAAAAGTAACGCAGCATCAGCCTGGGAAAATACAGCGATAAACAAACCCAAATGAATCATAAGTGGAACACTCTCCACAGTGGGTTTTGACTGTTCTCGCAGCTCATGGAAACACGGGGCTGAAGGGATCCCTTGGATCATTTAGTGCAAAGCTGGGTGGTGATAGACGACAATTTAACGTCATTCTTTTCTGAAAATGAAGAAGCAACATCATAGCATTTTCCAGGGTCCTGTCCTGTTTTTTTTCTACCAGACATCTGTTCCCAAACCACACTGCTGGTCGTTTGCCTCACGTGAGATATCTCCCTTTCAGAGACAGGGCGCTGCTGGGCAGCATCAGAGGCAGTGCAGGTCTCCGTGAGGCTTTGCTCCTTCCGACTCAGCTCCACATCCCCACGGCTTTCCTGGGACCCCATCTGTTCCCAAAGCCTTGAGGCTGTTAGAGCAGTATCAAACATGAAGGGCCAGAGTCTTCTGAGAGCCTGCAAGTCCTATAAAATTTACTGGCTTCCATCGCAATGGGCCATTTTCCTTCTTGTTGCATGTCTTGGAGGAAGAGACAATGGGGTTTGTGAGGTTTTTAAGCCTTTCGTTCCCAGAGATGCAGAAGGGCAGAGTCAAGAGCTGCACACCACAGACTGAGACACCAGAGCAGTTTCACCCACAAAGGCACAGCTCTGCCTACAGGGCCCAGCTCAGGATCCGGGGACCTTTGGCACAGACTCCCACAGAAGGGTGTTTCTGCCCCAAAACCACCGGGATTAAATCACAGCATGGTATTTCCAAGTAAATGCAGCCAGCTAAGGAAAGGGAAGAGTAGCTCGTGAAGCTGTGTAGAGCTTTCCTTTGCTCAGAAGCAAGAATAGATCCAATGTAGATGCATAAACTAGCTACTTCTGTGTCTTAGACAGAAATACAGACATCTGATGTACTAAACCAGAGTCTACAAGTGACGTGCCAGCATGGCAATTAGGAGCGCACAGAAAAATGAATACAAGCAGTGAAATTAAAAGGCAGCATTGTTGGAATTGTTAATTGTATGGTAATTGGAAGTCAAAGCAAGGACTATTTAAAAATCCAGGTTGTCTACTAGGAGTTCACAGACCAACAGCACGTCAACAAAAATTAGGAAAGGAGTCCAGATTTTAATTGTAAATGGGATACTAATCAGCAGCAGCTCAGTTTCCCAAGTGTCAGTCAGAGGTGGTTGCTTGACATTTTACATTTTACTTTTTGCTTTAACGAAAGCTCACCAATGGCCTGTATAGGGTAAAGTTCCTGGTAACTTGTGACTACTACATGTTTAACTACACAGCAGAAGTATCTACTTGGATAAATCTCCAAAGCCTCACATATAAATGTCTACATCCTAATTATGCAATTAGGGGTGTGAATACACGCAAGATGTCTGCAGCAAACAGTTGCACGGTGGCAGAGGAGTCAGCACTGCATGTAACTCTTGCTACCCATTTTTCTTGCACTCCAGCTTTGCTGAAACAGAGGTCCGAGCACTGTTCTTTGTCATATTTCTTGGGAAACACTGCAGAGTTAAACACCTCTAGCTAAGGGCTAGTGTGGGTAATTCTTGGAGAGGCAGATATTAACAGTTCCCTGATTCCTTCCTTGTCTACACAGGGAATGTACAGCGTGTGTTGCTGGGGTCACACTTAGGGGTTTTCGCTCGTTCCTTGGGATGACACCTGGGTCACACCAAGAACATCTCCCTGGAGACTTAGATCAAAGTGTCTACTACACTCTCAATGTGAGTATACTCATTTTCAGCTGAGAAATTTAGCTCGGAGAAGTCTCCACCAGATGAAGATTATCTACAAATTGAGGTAATTTCACTAGGCAAACTCCCCCCTGGAGCTGAGATGAATTTGTCTCATCCCACCACAGCTAAGTGCACAAGCAACTACCTCCTGGGACAAGGAGGATGGCATCAGGTATTTCTCTTCTGTGGGATAACAGAAGCATAATTTGCAGAAGCCTCATCCTTTTTAAGTAATTTTCTGCTATTTTGTCCATTAGCAATGGGAGAAAACCTGGCCATTGCTGAATGCGAGGCAGGCAATTAATACAATCGTTTCTTCTTTGTTGCTGGTCCCTAGGACTCCAGCAGTTCGCAGCAGCTGAGGATTAGCACAACAACCTCAGTCACTGTGACTGACTCAAAAACTTTGTGGGACCATGTGCTTGGGCATGTAGGGCTTCCATCCTCTGAGGCACTCTGGTCGTCATCAGGTTGCATTTGACGAGCAACACGGATGATAATAACAATCCTTAGAGTCCAAAGTTTCACCAGAACATGCAGCTCCCAAGGGCTCCAACCCTGACTGATGTATTTCTGCTAATGATTTTGCCACAAAATATTTAAATAGCTACAGAGCTTTTTCTATGACCTTACAGGTTATCTCTTGCATGCCCTGGGCTAGGCACTCGGGAAAGGTTTTTGGGAAGGTTTTATCAAGAATCATTCATTCCTTCATTTCCAATTTGCTGTGTAAAACCATCTGGCCATGTATGTACCATCATCCTGTACCCATCACCATGCTATCTAAGTGCCCTCTTCATGTCCCTGTTGACATTCATTATTCACAAACCCTTGTGCAAAAAGGGTTTTGTTTCCTGTGAAGGTTTGGAGAAGGACTGCTCTTCACACAAATGGCCACATTCCTATGTCAACGTGGGTGTCTGTGCACAGCAAAATGTTCATTGACAAGGTCTATCTACTGCAAATCATTCATTCCTCTGTTTCAAATGTTTCCTGTACCCAGCCAAGAGAATTTGGTGGCTGCTTATTAGCTCAGCACCAATAATGCAGAGCGGAAGGGAACAACTTGTGAAGACCTCCCCCAAACTGCAAACACCCCCTTATAACAACACCTAACACAGCTGAGCCCTGGTCTCTCGCAGTAGCTGCCACCATCCTAGTGCTGCCTCAGAAGAAATCTGTATTGTCTCACCAGCAGGCAGAAAACAGAGAAAAAGTCATGTTCCTCAAGCAACTGGTTCAAAATACCAGAGGGAACCAATGGGCACCGTTTTTCTTCTAACCAAGGTTTTTGTGTGCCCAAAACACTTCTAGTTTGCCATCTCATGTCCATTTTCATCAGGGGATGCACAAAAAAGTGGGTGTGTGTTCAAACAATGAGGTGACATTTTCATGCTGGAAGGACTGAAGCCACGGCTTCAATGGGGCACCAAAATGGAAGATTTCATCTGCAGAAATTAAGACTACCCTGCATCTCCAAAATCAAATTAATGAGAATTGCTCTGCTATCAGAATGTTTACACCTAAAGCATCTCTCTAGGAATGCAAATATTGGCTCTGATCTCTACTTTTTTGCCTCCCACTTTGAAATCTTGTCTGAAGTATAATCTTATAAATTGGCTGCAAGGTCAAGGCATAAAACTTAACAAGTAAACGGTGCAAAATCCTGAAATAAACACCGAGGAATGCGGGAGTGCCAGGGCCAAAATAGCAATAAAGAACATTTAAGTATCTCACCTAAATGGTTAATATAAGCCTGGTGACATCCTCTTCAGCAGGAATGCACCTCAGCCCATGCCTTTGCGAACAATTTGGTGCAATGAAACTTTGCAGGCACATTTGTCAGGAGTTCAGTAGGAGCTTGAGTCACACAGGGAACGTGATGCATATAAACACAGGACAAAACTGGTTATCGCTACGAGTAGCCTGCATGAAATCAGATCAGAGAGCAGGAGAAACAAAATGTGGTAAGAGACAGCTGAAAATTGGTTTGGACACCCCTCTATATAGTACACAAACTTAATGCCACCTGTTTGTTCAGTAGCAAGCAGAATCCATTGGTTGGTTTAAAAGGTGACTTTCAAAAATATTTAGCAGGAGGAGATGTCGTGGAGCGAAAGCTTAAATTTCTCAGAGTTATTATACTGCCTGTGTGAGGATGTTGTGTGGCCTCCACAGTCTTCCAGAGTGGCAAACGCTTCCCAGGATGCTCTGGGAGAGCTGACACACTGAACTAATCTTTAATTTATTGATGTACTACTTCACTGAGAGATGTACTATATCAATAAATGGCTTTAGTTAAGAAGCTGAGGTCTAAGAAGCAGTGGTAGGTGCTCGCAAAAGTACATCAAAGCTTACAGAAAATAAAATCAAGAGCTTGTGGGAGAAAATTGATGTCCAGGAAGGACAGAAAGAACAAACAAACATCGCAAACTTTTAAGTAGGAGTTTTGCAAAGACACTGGTTTTGGCCATCTTAAACATTTACACATTTTGCTGGTTTCTACATTCTTCACAGTTGTCCAGCAGCCTATAAACAGATTATTAGGGAGTAAATACCAGCAGTCACCAGTAAAAAAACCTGATTGCCTTATGATGAAATAGGAAATCACTTTCCCACCAAGGGCAGTGTGGCCTGGTGACGGATAGGTTTTTTGCAGTGATAGACCCCAAATCACTTAATCTGCTGCTGCAGTGGGCAGTACTTGTAGTCGTGTTGGGCTTGATGGTTAGCTCAGAATAGAGGAATAGGAGTAAAAACAAGTCTGAGTTCACTCAAAAAAAGACACAATATTTACGGCCTTTTCCCTTTAACTCCTATCTTTTGATTTTTTTCCAAAAGCAATGGAAAAAATGGGAAAAGTAGGATATCCACAATGACTGCAGAGGTGGAGTACCTCCCTGCAGCTGCTATCTCTGTATACATCTGCTTTTTTCTCATCTTCTGCGCACAGAAGTGGCAATGGTCTCCCCTTGCCCAGCCCCTGGAGGAGGTGCATTGCCCTGTGCCCCATTCCCAATCCCAGGGTGGTGCTAGCTGGCTGGATCCCTCAGCCCACTCACACCCTTCTCTGCATGACCCCAGAGGACGAGCAGCTGGCACTGGACAGCAGGAGAAGGCAGGTCCCTCACAGATACCCTGCAGGTGAACACGGGAACACAGGAGAAGCCCTCTGGTCTGTGTTTAGTGAGGCCTGTTGTGGTAGAACGAGGGGTAATGGTTTAAAACTAAAAGAGGGTCAACTTAGATTAGATCTGAGGAGGAAGGTTTTTACAATGAGGGTGGTAAAACACTGGAACGGGTTGCCCAGAGAGGTGGTGGGTGCCCTGTCCCTGGGAACATTCAAAGTCAGGTTGCACAGGGCTTTGAGCACCCTGATCTAGCTGAAGATGTCCTGCTCATTGCAGGGAAATTGAACTAGGTGCTCTTTAAAGGTCGCTTCCCAAACTATGCTATGATTCTATATTCTATGATTCTTTGATCTGTGGTGCAGAGGAAAGAATCCCCCTCTTCCAAAGGTTTTTATAAAATAGTTCCTTAACGCAACATCTGTAGGTGAAATGCTGCTGTTATTGGCTTTGCTTTCGGAAAGCTGCTGGAGATAAAGGACGAAGCTGTTTCAGTTGAAGAGATGGGCCAGGATACTTGAGGCAGGTATTGCTCCTTGCCCCTGGGTACAGCTATTCAGAACTGTGGAACTGCTCTCCCCCATGGGAAAATGCCATGCTACAACCTTGACACATTCCTGCAGAAAACAACTGTTTTGTCACATTTCCCTGCTAGAACTGGACAATTTTCTCAAAAGCACTGGGTTTTCTGTCACCCCAATTTCCCACCAGTATTCCCCTGCACCACCCTGAAGTTCTCGGGAGCCCCAGACAGGGGAGGGAATCTGTGTTGCCAAATGCAAAGAGCTAAAAGGAGCCTGATCCTACCCCCTAACAGTGACATTGCTGGAGGAGATGTACAACCACAAGCTCCAGTCCTGGTTTTACTTCTGCTGTTCTTAGTTTTTGGGCAGCCATGGGGCACTGAGTCCCACCCCACAAATTAACCTAACTGAGCTTCAGGACCAGCTTATGCCCTTGCACCAGGCGTGTCCTTGTTTCCCATGACCCCCAGTTCAGTGTGTGGATGAACTGAGGTGGTCCCTGGACAGACAACGAGCCCGATCAGTGATGGAATTTTCAATTCAAAACAAAAACCAAAACCCCATGAAAATCGTGGTGCCTATTCTGCTGTTGCTGCTCCCCTTCCCTACTTCAATGTTCCCTTAAAAGCTTTTCCATTCCCCGTTCTCCACTTGAGCTTTTCCCCTGACATGGCCCTTTCCCTGCAGCCCGTGGCATCTGGAAGATGCTCAGCGGTCTCTCCTGGCCTCGTGGCAGCTCCAGCTCTCTCCCTGCAGCTCCTTTTTTCCTTCACAAGAGCCAAGACAAGTGCCAGCTAAGGAAGCGAGACGTGTCTCTGCTAACAGCTGCTCCTTAAAAACTTGCAAAATCGGTGAGTGCTGGGAAGATTGTTCATCCAGGGGTTACAGCTTCAGAGCACACTCTGGCCCCAGCCCTTTCCTCTCTGATGGGTTCTTGAACTCGAGTGGAGCTGTTGAACAATCCTTTACTACATTCTTTTCTATGCCAGACACATCTTCTCGGATGCAAATCACTTATGCCCCAATGCACTGTTTTACATTCAGGAACGCCACAGCACTCATTTATTGCAGATTTTACTTGTGCACAGCCTGTATTCGTGTTGCAAAGTCATTTAACACATAGCTGTTAATGTCACAGGCATCTCCTGGCATTTTGGGCAGGACATCCACATCAGCCCTGGGGACGTTTGGACAGGTGTCTGGCCATGGAGGTCTTTGCTGTCCTGAGCTCTCAGACACCTTGCAGTATCACTGCTCCAGCTTTTGCTTTAAATCAATCCAACAGTAATGAATTTCTACATTGTCTTTGCAGCTTCAAAGCTTCATCTTGCATTTCATACTCGGGCATGGCTGCCAGTGAAAACAATGAGCCGTTTGCCTGAGTAATGAGCATAAAATTGGAGCTGAGGTCAGTAAAAATTACTGCAGGAGAAAGGTTGCAATAGCTGAGCCTATGCAGCACTCCCGTTCGCTCCCTGTCGAAAGACTCAAACTTTCATTCTGTGGATCTTTTTATAAACCCCCCTAGCCTATAATTTTCTCCATAAAACAACCATGGATTTAATTTGGCTTTTAAAGAACAGAAGGAGAGGAAACACCCCGTACCTGATCTGCATCTGAAAGGTAAAGAGGGAATTTTACATAGAGCGAGTCAGAACTTTTTTATTTCATTCTTTGCTGGGGCTCTGATTTTATGTCGGAGAGCATTTCAGAGAATCTCATATTCTGCTGGTTTTGTCTCCCAATGATATGTTTTTAATCCTCGGCTTCGCCAGCAGTCAGTTGCTGCTTCTGTCCCTCGCTGCCCACCCCTGCCTTGCTGTCAGTATTTCTGGCTGACTCTATCCACAGCCCTCCCTTGCTGAGCTCCGTGCCTGCGCTGAGATTTCTCCCTACAGCCACGAAGCCAAAAGCCTTAATGTAGCCTGGAAACCAAGAAAAGTCAGTGGCAAGAGACTGAATGGGAGAGGGAGAAAATACACTAAATGCGTGCACTGAGCACTCAGGATGTATTTTTTGTGGGAGCTAGAAACAGAGTAAAAACTGACCTGAAAACATGAAACAATGAGGGGAGGAGTGTGTTGTGTTAAATCCATTTATTTATTTATTTTTATGATGTGAAATCTATTATCCCTACAAACCATTAGCAAGGTGGGTTGTGCTAAAGGTTCTTAAATTTTTGTTCTAAAGGGTAAACCGTGTCTGTCTTGATTTTTCAGGATGGTGTGCAGCTGACTGCAAAGCTGGTATTTCTGTCAGAAACGTGACAGAAACTAAACCTGAAAAAATGATGGTAACATACTTAGAGGATTTACAGCTATTTCTTTTTTTTTTTTTTCATAGAATCTCTTTACCATACCCAAAATCGTCTAGGGGAAAAGATCTCTGTTATTCAGCATCTAAATTAAAGGCTGATAAATCTGATTGTTCTGAAGTGTTCTCCTTTAGCCCACCAAGGTGATCTCTAGAAAAAATGAGGGAGACATTTATTCTCGTCCTTATGTATCAAGTGGAATGAAAGAAAAGTGTGAAAGCCTAGTAGAAATTCACATTTATTGTTTCATTATGCCTATGCTTTCTACAGCCCTTTTTTCCCTTATACCAAGGCACATTGCAGGATGCCCCTTGCTTGACTTTTAAGAGAGACCACATAAAAATGTCAGACTATTTTTGCAAAAAGCCTAGAGGCAAGTAACACGCTCTTCCTCTCATTTTAATAGGATTAAAAGTGACAACAACAAGTAATTACTGTGATTTTGTACAATCTCCAGAAGAAGCACACAACCTAAGAAAGAGAGGATGCTATGCTCACTTTCGAAATTCTTGAAAGGACTCTGCTGGAAGTTGGTAGACGTTTGACTCACAGGTCTTTAAAAATTTCAGACTTGTTCAGCTTGCTTCATTCATTCAATCTCAGCTTTGAGATCAAACAGAAATAACATTATTTAGTGAATGAAGTAGATTCAACCTAAAATCTTTCCTAGCTCTTGTGGTGGTTCTCAATATTCAACCAGAAGTCTATAAACCAAAGCTTCCCCCTTGTCCTTTCAAAGCCACCAGGAAAAACAGCCAAGACGCCTGAAGGACACGTGCAACAAGAAGGTAGTAAAATTCTATTAAAGAGTTCATTCATGATATATAAGAATATTTTCCTGTGAAGGCAGATTAATCTTAAATTCCTTCCAGGAGGAGCCCAGTTCTGAAGAATGCTGAGAACATTTAGGTGTCTTCATTAAAAAACGCAAAGGGCAGCGTGTAAGTTCCTCACCATGGTGAGTTTTCCTAAGGAGTGAAAGAGAATTGAAACTGTTTTTCAGGAGACAGTTATTCAATATGTCTTATGCTAACAGTTTGCTGTTCCAGAGAAAGTCTTCGGAGAAAAGAGTGGAGGCAAAAAGACCAACACAGAGGCACCAGCAGCAACAGGCTCCTTATGTCTAGCTGACAGTTTTGGCAAAGCAGAAGACCAACTGGGGTTAGATGTCATCAGCTATTTTAGGGGATTTGTGTGTTTATTTATGACATTTTTGCATTTTGAGAGAGGAGACTCATGCTGCTGCTCTATTGACAGCAATGTGCGCATTTTAAAGAGTCTTGGCAAATTTCAATACCCACAACCCAGCCTAACAATTAATAGGAGCTGCATGCATAAATTCTAATTCCCCATTCAGATTCCCCTTCCTTCCCACAAGAAATGTGATTGCTGAGAGGTAAGTATTTTCTTTCCAGGGAACAGAAAAGAAACCACCTGACCTCCCGGCTGACTGGCATTGCCTGACCTCTCCCTGACCTCGCTGCAATTGCATACCCACAGCTTAGACAAAAAAAGCCACCTTTCAAAATAGGCCACTTAAACACTGTGCTTGGGGAAGATGATGGGAAAAGGAAGCACTACCTGTTCAGTTTTAACGTTTTAATAATTCGACAAAACACACAGCGAGGAGAGACAGAGTTCTGGAAATGCCTTGGGCTAAGTTTTTTCTCCATTACCAACATCCTTTCTCTCGTTCTTCCCTGAGTTTGTCATCCAACTATTCCAAAAGTCAGAACAAACTCAAGAAAATTGAAGACTTCTTTAGCTGCTATGTGATCACTTTCAGAAAGTGCAGACAAAACTCTTAAGACCAGTAGTTAACAGTTTTCATAATGAAGTTTGAGACAACCGATGCCTTTAGGAAACATTTGGGCAGGTGGGTCACACAGACAGAGATCTTCTGACAGCAAAACACAAATTCCTTTGGATCTCCTTTGTCCACTGGAGCTGATTCAGGATTAATTTAATTCTCTGATTCTTGATGTTTCTTTTCCTCTCTTCCATTGGTAACTGACCGGCGCTCCCCAGGTGTCCATTTGTAAACACCTTTTCCAGGGAAGGCAATAGGAAACAACAGGGTCTTGCAGCACCTCTGATGAGTTCCCCCACATCCTCTGTTCTCAGCCCCACAGGCCCTCTTTCCCTGGGTGGCCAGGGACCGAGTGAGACAAATGCACAGGGTGTATGGGTGCCCAGGAAATTGTTTCTATAGCAACAGCAACTACATTAAAGCATTTTGAAATTTCTTCCTGCTCATCAGGCTTTAAGGTTTCAAACGTCATGGAGACTCCGATCAGGCAAATGCTATTTCCTCGTAGTGATCTCTGATTTGTTCTCGTCAAAACCAGTTTTGTGTTGAGGGGGATTCTGCCTGGGACATGTAAAAGAAGATGTGGCAAAACAGCAATTAATGAGCAGCTGAGAACAATGCTTGCTGTCCAGGGGAGGAGTGGGCTAGGATGATCTGGTAGATTTAGGCCACCTTTAGGATGTCTGGTCCAGCTGTGTTTTACTGTTTAAAACCTCATGCAATATGCAAGTGCCCTCTCCTGTAGCCTGAGTCTTCAGAGAAGGGAGAGTTTGTGTAACTTAATGTTTTCTATTTCCTTACCATTAATTCTTATTTAAATGATGCCTTGTTCCGTCTGCTTAGTAGCTGTGCTGTGTGTGACGGACTAATAAACACGAGATAATACCAAAATGGGTATTTTATGTGGTGTCTTTCTCCTTCAAAATCTTGCAGATGTTTGAGTCCCAGTGATACTTCTTAGAGCATGGAGTTTGCAACTGCTATAATTAAGCAATATAGTACCATTAAGTCACTCGAGAGGAAATTAGGAACTAAACTAGCGCTGTGTGCCGAGGAAGCCAAAACTGTGAGCTGAGATCTTAATTCAGAGCATGAAAGTCTGCCTTTTTTTCTAGTTTACTTCAAAAGAGGCGTTATTCCTATTATCCACCGTCAGAAGACGTAAAAAAGTGAATTAAATCTGTATTCAATGTTTATTTTACATGTAAATTGGGAGCTCAGATTGTGGGAAAAATATGTTTTTGTCGCCAGTGCTTTCTGTTTTGGTAGTACTGTATTAGTTTTTAATGGGAAGGAGAAATGTGCTGATTTGGAGGCTTTCCAGGGGTTTGGCAGTGTTCCACTGCATCAGCGTTGAGTAAAGGAGATGTTACTCTTTCTCGTTACAATAAGAACTGGGTAAAGGCAGTGTCACTGCTCCGAGCCGTCCTGGCAGAGCTCCACCCACGGCGAGGCAGCGAGACCAAAGCAACCACACTGTGGGACAGGAAAATGCTCCGTGGTAGGAAATGAACTCCCAGTAACCTGTCTGGGACAGCGCTGACCCACACCGGCATCTGCTGCAAGCGGCCCAGTGGGGTCAGGAGCGCTGCAGCTGATGGAGGAGACAACTGTCTCCCAGAGACAGCCGCAGGGTCAGAGCCAGGATAACCCACTGTCACTGGAGCCTCACATCAGAGGGCCTGTTAGCTCATATGGAGGCTTACAAAGCAGGGGAAAGCTCCTCTGATTGCTCTCTGGGATGGTGATTTTAAGACACTCAAGGCACGTGTCTGAGTACGGCTCAGTCTGGGCGCTCGCCCCTGCTTGCTACCAGCAGATGTGCCAGATTGCCATCTTCTCGGTGATCTGCTTTGTGCATCCCCACAAGGACTGCTGTTTTGTTGTCTTTGAAAGCCTACAGGCAACTTTCAACTGGATTCTTGACTTTGCAGCTCTGACAGTCCCCCAAAGTACCACAGCATTTGTCTGTCGTGAAGAAATCTTTGTAGACCCTGAACTTGTCAAAAGTACCGTCCTTCCTCTCCCCTTTTCAGGTGATGTGCTTTTACTCAGCGACATATAGAAGGACCAGCAAGATACTGATGTACATTTTCAATTTAGTTCTTGGGCTGATCTTTCTGCCCCTAAATTGCCACTTCAACAAATTGCTCTTCTCACTGGTCCTGACATACGTCTCCCCTGATCTTGCACTAGGCTAGAGTTTGGCAGCTTTCATAGGTGTCATTGTCTATTCTTCCTCTGGTTTCCAGGCCCACAGACACTCTTCTTTCCTCTCTACTTACCTGCCTTGTCTGAACAGGATTGAAGTAATGGGAATCTCTCTTTGCATACAAGAGAACAAATAATTCCACCATAGCCTAAGTGATCACAAAGCCATGCTGCTCTCTCACAAGGCCACTCATGAACAATGCAAAAATGCCATCGAGGTGCCACTTCCCTGTCACACCAAGGTAAAAATCTCCTGAGGTCAGATTTCAAGCTTTGTCTCTCTGGAGCGAGCTATTAACTGCACTGCAGAGGAATGTCCAGCCTCGAAAAACATCACCCTATTGTGAACACCTTTGTGTGCAACCAGAAAAAGTAAAGTGAGAGGGAGTCCTCTCCAGGCAAAGAAGCCTGATACAGAGGTTGGACCCATGAACAGAGTAACCAGGTAAAGTTTGTTCTGCCCTATTTTTCCTCGGTGGGAGGCAGCACTGTCATTCTGATGTGCTGCAGCAGCATAAGGCATTCAGGGATAGTAATCATCCCACTTCTGTGGTTAGAAAAGAAAGGAGAGGCTTCAGACGGGGAGGGGGAGGGCCTGAACCTATCTGCAAGAGGTATTCCTGTGGGGTCCCTCTGCAGCCCTCCAGATGCCTTCATCTTACCCTGAAAGGTGCTGCCCCTGCTCAGAGGTGTACAAGTCCTCTCTGTGGTCTTCAGAGGTGCCAGGGAACGAGCTCAGCTCAGACCCCTGGCTCTACACTGGTTCTACTGAAAGAAAAATCTCGTCATGTGTGACTTGAGAGCAAGTCTTGCAGTGCTGGGAATGAGTCTTTTCCCAGCCCTTGCCTCCTAGAAGGACACGGTAATTTCTCCAGAAATAAATAAGTCTTCGAGGGCTATATATAAGGTAGGGCAAGATTAAAAAATACCCCATTATTTAGTGAAGTCAAATTTATCATGACAGTTATTAGAATGCCAGACACTGCTCAAAGAGTTTTGAAAGGCGAAAATCAGCTTTGTCTCATACCAAGTCTCTGCATAACAGGAAAAAAAAGCCCTGTTTGTCAGCTGCTTCCTTGATTATGTTCAATAAGGATACACAGGGCTGTTTTTATTTTCACTTGGCAATTTCTGTGTTGCTATGACTTCACTAATCTCCAGTCCATAAATCATTTGAGTAAACAACACACCAACAAGCTCAAATCCAGAGGAAATTTCTCCAAGGCAAGTCTTTATTCATCTTTCTATTTTAAAGGGAGAACTCGAGAGATTCCGCCTACATGGGATGTCACCATGAGGAAAAAACTCCTGACATTCCTGAGGTTTAGCTTTAAAGCATATCATTAAGTGTAGGTATTAAAGTGAATAGAGAATAGTACAGTATGGTCAGCTGAATATTTTCCTCTCTCTGAGTTCTGCTCCCTCTTGACCCTTACATGAGGATCCTTCTGTTGACTGGAGGGTCTCTGCTTCTCCTCCCACTTCAAAACCCTTCCTCCTAGCAACAGAAAAACTATCGATGTGTGGAGGCTTTCAAGACAGCCCATAGCTGTGCTCCCTTGAATGTCAAAAGGGGTTGGTCTCACAGCTACAAATCAAACACCGTTTTACTTAATAATATATTTCGTGGTGGTCTGTGTCTCGTCTGAATTGTTTAGTTGCACATCTACCTTTTGAGTTTCCTCTATAGCTGCAATCCAGTGCAAACAACGCGGGTACTGGGGAAATGTGCTCTGGCTTTATAACACAACTTTAAAAGTAATCCCTCAGGGAAAAAACACTTTATAGGAATCAGAGGCAGAAAAAGCAGCATGCGGAGATGCACTTACATGAACAGGTATTCAGCTGGTCTGAGTCTCTGCTGCCTTGTGTCTTGCCATTAACACAGTGTAGAATGAGTTCAAAACACAGGGAAAACAGTGCAAGACCCAGAAAGGAAAATATTCCCACCACTGCCCACTTTGTGCAGACATCAGTGGCCCCACGATGTGAAAAGCACAAACAGATGGTGTACCCACAGTTTCCTTCGTGAGGGGGGATACGAAACAAGACAACTCTGGCTTTCAATCAGAGCTTTTAGAAACTCTTTTGCAGGCTGTGAATAAAGATTTCACGTGCCAGCTCTGGGAACACCTTGTCTGGACATATTGATGTTGCCATGGACTGGCTAGAGAAGGATGCCATGAGTAGTGGCAATCATCTTCTGCTGGGTGAATTCTGCAGTCCTTCTTGGTAATCAAAGTGTTTTCATAATAGCTGACACACAAATTGACAGGTGAATGACCTGACGTGATCCGTGCTGGTACGAGTTAGATCTACTGGGTGATGACAGCAGGAAACTCAATTCCATTGGCAACCGGTTTACCTCTCTGGCAAATGGGGCTATTATTTTTCTCATAGTAATGAACACGCTTAAGGATTTCTTGATGCTGTATTTCCTTTCTGCTCACAGAGATTAAATAACTTTTATTTCTAGAGGAGATACTCTGTCCTTTACTTTCACTTTCAGTCCTTTCAGTAGAACTACGACTGTGCACAGTCATGTCAGGACCGGTGTTTTCTTTCTGATCACTAGCTTGCCTAATCCTCTTCCACAAAAGGATCTATTCTGAATTTTCCATGATTTTTCCTAGCTGTTTGTTGCCTCTTTGCTGCCGCAGGAGACAGATGCTGAGACGATATCTGAGAGGCTTTGTTTTCCCCTCATCTGCCTGCATGTGTGGCTCAGTCTCCACCGTTCTCTGGCTCTTGGCTCTCTCCAGCATTGCTCCAGGTTCACCACTCACCGGAGCCGCAGAGGCTTTCTGGGTTGTCAGTTTTTGAGAGAGTTTGCTCAGGCACATCCTTGTGAGAGTTTTCAATAACAAGTAAGCAATCCCCAGCACGGAGCAATTGAAAGGATGGTAAAGAAGGGAAAGACCTGCATCACAGAAGTCCTGGCACAGAAAAGAAAGTCCCAAGACACAAATCTCTTTTCTGTTCCTCTTAGGCATATTTCCTCTTTGCTTCCACTTCCCTTCTTTCACATGAGATGATCTGCCAGAAAATATTTCTTCAACTATCTTCAAATGTTCATCTTCTTTTGACTACCCCAAGGGCAAACTCAGTCCCTGTTTTATTATCACCTTTTTTTTTTCTTGCCACAGAGTCAGCATAGAGCAACCTCCAAATAAAAGCACTGCTTTTTCATCCAAAGTTGTCAAAGTGTTTTGCAAAGGTGAGAGGGCGATGAGGGTCCCATCTGCCCTGCACACAACGGGATGCAGCAGAGCTCACACTCCACTTGCAATTCCTCATCCCTGTCTCATCAGGAAATGCTACTAAATCCATCCATTAAGCAAGCACAAACCTTATCTAGGTATAGGATATACCTATATCTAGGTATAGGATATCTAGGTAGTGAGGTGGAACCTGCCTGGGCAGATTGCTGCAGAAAGTCCTGTGGAAAAGAACCCCAGTGGTTATTCAGGAAGAGATGCTCTCTCTAACGAATGTGAAACTGTCCAGAATGAGTTGTTCATTCTTACTTTTAGAAAGAAATTACATCGATTTTTTTCCCTTCTTCATGCCATGGTCTTATTTCTCTGAGGATTCTCAGTAGCATCACCTCTTTTCTCTACGGGGAGTCTTTCTTTGTGGATGCTTTCTGCAGCTGTGCTGTGCTACGTGCACTACTAAGGCAGAAGGAGAAATTAAGTCATCAATGAAAATCAGCTGAGTATTATAATTTCTTTCTGATATTCTCTCCCCTTTTCTTTGAAAAGTTTCCCCTGCACACTCCTAGTCCTCTTATTCTTCTGCCTCCCTCAATCCTCTCTCTCCCTCTCACCAAAAAATCCACAATGAAAACCAGCTTATTACCTAAAAAAATGGTCAGATATATGAAATCTCTTATGCTTTTAATGTAAGTGGGATGCTATTCTTCTTCCCAACAGTTTTCTACTGTTGGGAATTTCGTTTCCCTGAAAATTTTTGAGCATCACAAGAACTGTTAATAAAATATATATTGATCTGCTGAGGTTTTCAAGTTAAAATTCATCTGAGAGGGTCAATCTTAAAAGAAAAATAGCAAAATAAACGTAAACCAAACTAATATATTCCTTTTAAATATTAAAAAAAAAGAACCTATGGTAAATTACAATTTATTTAAAGGTAATTTCACAACAGAAGTTTGCAAAAAATTCAAAGACATTTGCGGTGAAAATTCTCAATTCAAAAGACAACATTTTGGTCAATTAGAATGACTGCTGACAGTGTGTATTAGTGAAAAAGGCTTGAATATATATGTGTATGGCTGAGTCTTAAACATATTGCTGCTCACTATTTATATTTCCACTCGTAGATCCCAGGCAGCCAGAGCAGGGAGAGAGTGGGCAAAGGAAAGCTGGGACCCCATCCCAGTCCCAGGGCTGTGAGGGGGAGACTGAAAAAGAAAATGTTGCATTGGGCAATTAATTACCAGTTCCTAAAGTAAACCAAATGTCGTATAATCACCAGCTAATTTAGATATTTGTGCAGTTGATTGAAAATATGCAAAGAAAGCAGCATTATTGAAAATTATTTTTAAATGTTTGGAATTTATTAGAGTTGACTATGGAAAAGAGATAATTAAGGATGCTAAATATAATTAATGTGTTGAGTTATAAAAAGCACTGCTTAGGTTAGGGGTTTTCCAGCAGTTAGAGAGATGGCTGACACTGTAATGACAACTTTACATTTAAATACGTTTGCGGGTCACATAAATATGTATTGAAAAATAATTTCTCAGTCGGTGCATAAAGAATATACCTCCACCTTCATACACAAAAACACTTACACACAAGCAGGTACAGGGGAGAGATGTGGCAGAGAAGAAAGTCCAAGCTGCTGCATGATACGGATTTCCCTTGTCTTCAGCATGGGCAGATTCCCTGCTTGAGCAGGCAAGGTGAGGTGTTAATTTCTGGAGGTGTTAAATGTTGGGGTTTAAGTAAAGTTGATGCACAAACGATGCAAAACAAAGTGAGATCAGCTGAAGAAAACCAAGGCACACTTTGCTGTGCTTTTTTTAATAATCTAAGACTGCAGCCTTTTCACTTTGATTCTCTTGAGGGAGTCTAGCTCATGATTTTTGATCCCTCAAGGTTTACAGCCCTAGGGGCAGGGAGGCATCCTTTAGCAAGAGGAGGTCCAGTTTAATGGCAGGTCAAAGCAAGATGGCAAAAGCCTCCCTGCAGAGGGGTGAGTTTTGTTTCTGTGCCTGCCATTGTAAGGAATCTTTGGGTTTCGTATCTTCTGTCAACTTTACCTGTGCATTCAACCCCCAATGGAACCAAAGTGGAAAGCTGAAGCACAGGCATATGGAGGAGGTGGGGCTCTGGGAAGGGCCAGCTCATGCTGCAGGGAGCTATCATCAGTCCCAAGGGATCTACAGCAGTTTAACTGCAAAATCCCTTTGAGGAGCCATTTCCAGGATGTGCTGCAGGGAGCCATGAAGTGTGGGTGCTGTGGGCCCCTCATACCCAGGGCATCAGCCTGAGGAGTGGTCCAGGCACTCAGACACAGAGCAGAAGGACATCCAAGCTGGCTGACAGACTCTGTCAAACCATCCCACGCAGCACCAGACACTGTGGATCTTCTAGAAGGCTGTGAAGCTCAGCTGAAGGACTACTGCAGGTGCAAACAGCTGCAGGCTGGGCTTCCACATTGGCTGTTGGCACAACAAGCATTTAAAAAACCAATTTTAAAAATGCACAAAGAATTACAAGTTTTAGAATTGCATGGAAAGGCCAGACTTCTCTGACTAGGAGCCTGAGATTCAGCATAAAGAGACTCGGGCATTCAGTGATTTCCAATGGGTTGTAGATGCTGGAAACTCTGTGCCACCATTTAAACTGGCACTTAACACCCAAATCTATCAAAGCATGGAGTTTGCCATCAGGTACAGTGAGATGTTGTGCTTCACCCAGCAGGAGGATGAGGCTTGCCAGATTCCCCTGCACTGCGCTATTTGGTCTTTGTGCTCATCGATCCTCAGGAAAAGTAAATTCAGACTGTGCAAGGGAAAGGAGAACACAGATGGCGAGCTGGAGTCTGTAGAAGGAAATTCAGAGAATCATAGGATGGCCCGAGCTGGAAGGAACCTTAGAGATCATCTTCTTCCAACCCTCAGTGCCATGGGACAGGGACACCTTCCACTAGAGCAGGTTGCTGCAAGCATTGCTCAGCCTGGCCTTGAAAACTTCCAGGGATGGGGCATCCTCAGCTTCTCTGGGCAACCTGTTCCTGTGCCTCACCACCCTCACAGTAAAGCATTTCTTCCTAACACCTAATCTAAACCTCCTCTCTCTCAGTGTGAAGCCATTCCCTCTTGCCCTGTCCCTCTGGGCCCTTGTAAATAGTCTTTCTCCATCTTTTCTGTAGGCTGCCTTCAGGTACTTCATTCTTCTCTGAAGGAAAAATGATAGTATTGCCAACATTATTCCCACAAATCAAGTCAGATAAGAGAAGGACTCTTATTTCTGTGCAGAGTGAGACTGCATTTCTTTGGGTTTTGGTTTTTCGAGTTTTGAGATCCTTACTGTATCTTTGCTACTGCCTGAGTGGCTGCTGCAGGAAGAGCCTCCCTCATGTTTAAGATGAGCACTTAGCCTGCTGGAGAACAAGAGCAGCCAGGGTGAGACTTGTGTAAGCTTGACAAACTGGAACCAATCCATCCTGTCATGGCTTTCCCAGCTTTTGGCTTTTGTTTTTCTCCAAGCCAAGGAGTATGTCTGAAACCAGCAGCACAGAGTTCCCCTCCATGGGTATTTCATTACTACCTTTAAAACTAGAACTTACAATCACGATTTGAAAGTCAGGTTTCCTCTTCTCTGGTGCTTTAAATGTGAATTTGAGGCCATAACTTAGTATGGGCTTTAAATGAACTTGAGAATGCTCGATGCTCTGTGTTCAGTTTCAATGAACACAATCTAAATTACTGAGGACAGAAAGTTCTTCAAGTTGATGTTTTCCCCAGACATCTGAGATTTAAATACTACTAAAAGCCATTTATTGCATAAACCTTCATTGATTACAGCAGAATGCAGTGCCTGCTGTCTGCTCCTGAGCACTGTTGCTCATCTCCCTGAATTAGAATATCTTGACTTTGAATGGGCATAGTGGCAGAAATCCATCTGACACCCCAAAATGAGTTGAATATTGTGGCCATTTCTTACCAAGCTATGAAAATGCTCCCTCCCTCTCCCTGATCTCTAAGATCCTAGGAAAAATTATTTACTGAGGTGTGAGCAAACGTAGAGCTGAGGCTGGAGAGCTCAGTGTCACCTGTCTCCTTTAGACGTCATTTTCCCTCCTTGCAAACAGGGTCTGTCAAGGAGACAGACAATGTTTACCTGTCTTTCTGTGTAGGAGGAAATGCATGAAAGGAAAACATATCCCTGAAAGATTATTACTACTAATGGAAGATAATAATATGGAGAGGAAGAAGATCAAACTCCCAGATACACGTTGCCCGGTTTCAGGGCTTTAATGGGAAAGAAGAGACCTCCTGAGGGGTTCATTATACTCAGCTTATTCTCCAGTTGCAGTCACATTCTTATTTAGGGTCCTGGTATTTGGCAGAGAAAATCCTTTTTCCAGAGACAGTGTTTCCCCCACTAGAACCTAATGAGATTCTGGTTTTGGGAGTAAACCACAGGGAACAAAGCGGTGGCCTCTCAAGAGGCCAGCTCTTGGATCGCTCCTGAGATGCCCAGGGGAGCAGCAAGCAGTGCTGCAGCCCAGGGTGTGAGGGCAGCACAGCGAGCAGCTGCCAGCCCTGACCACAGCCTCCTTTCCCCTGCAGGTCTCCAAGGCCCAGGAGCACCTGGGGGGCTCCGCTTTCCATGTGCCATCCCACCAGCAGAAGACCATCGCCCCGCAGTGCTCTTCAGCAGCGGGCTCTGTGGTGGGATCTCTCCTGGTGCAGAGCCAAGCCGTGCTCGGGGGCTGTCATCCCCCTGAGAGCAGCACCAGCAGCCTCCTTGGGGGAGGCCACGGAAAGTGCAAACCCCAAACTTCACGCTCTCCTTTCTCCCACAGAAGTGAGGAGGAGCATCTGCACTGAGGGGAGAGCAAACGGGCACTGGCAGGACCCGGACCCCACAAACCACTCACATGTGCACACACACACGACTGCTGTGCTTTCCCAGGCCATAAACTTGTGTTTTTGCAGCAAGTGGGGGACTGAGCTCAGCTGTGCATTCTGCACTCCCCTGGCTTTGCTTTTCATCCCAATCTCCGCTATGGTGTTACCCATTTCCTCTCCCACATCTGATCAGACTAAAAATAAGCCATAAAAAAAATCACGATGACTCCAGTTGGAAACAAAATAAGTTATTGTGCCTCTTTGGAGCAGCTGTTCCCCTCTGCCTGCAAACCTCAGCTGGAAACTGAGCCCCACGCAGCCCCTCACTCACTCCTCCCTGTGGGATGGGGGAAGACAATTGGGAGAGTAAAAGTGAGAAGACTCGTCAGTTGTGATAAAAGCAGTTCAATAGGTAAAGCAAGAGCCACACACAAGCAAAGCAAAACAAGGAATTCATTCACCACTTCCCAGGGGCAGGCAGGTGTTCAGCCATCCCCAAGAAAGCTGGGATCCATCACACCTAACAGTGACTTGGGAAGACAAACTCCATCACTCTGAACATCCCCCCCTCCCTGCTTCATCCCCGGCCCTTATTGCCCAGCATGATCCCAGAGGGGCTGGGATGCCCTTCTGGTCAGCTGGGGCCAGCTGTCCTGGCTGTGTCCCCTCCCAGCTCCTTCTGCACCCTCAGCCTCCTCACTAGTGGGGCCATGTGAGGAGCAGAAAAAGCCTTAATTTTGTGTAAGCACTGCTCAGCAACGGCTAAAACACCCCTGCACTATCAGCAGTGTTTACAGCACAAATCTGAGCCGGAGCCCCTTACCAGCTACTGTGAAGAGAATTAACTCTACCCCATCCAAAACCATCGGAGGAATTCATCAGAATGAAATGACAGCCTTGTAAGGTGTGGAGGGGAGCTGCCATGAAAGTCGATGCCACAAGGAAAGGATGTGACAGAAGGTCACACAGGCATACCTGCACCCTGCCTAGGGCTGGGGGTAGCTGGGTCTTGAACTGATAGATGTCCTGGGGTTTTTAAACCTGCCCAGCTCCACCCGAGATAGGTTTCAGACGTACACCTCTGGCTTCCTAATCATGGGAGAAGTCACGAGCAAGGCAGAGTCAATCTTTCAGAAGAAGTTTCCCTCTTCTGTGGTTGTTTCTGTCAAAGGGAATGATTAGGTTGACTATAAATGATATTAATGCTGTCCTTAAAAAGTCATAAGGAAATCTGCTGTGAGCCAGCCTGCTGTTCCCCTGGAATCCAGAAACGTGCCCGTTTGTTTCCCAAACAGTCATTTGCTGCAGACAAACAGAGTAAAAGGAAATATACGGCACCAAAGAGTGATTGAAGGAGCGGGAGGGCTGGGAAGCACTACTGGAGCAGCACAGGCAGGGCTCTCCTGCGGCCCCGTGTCCAATATCAGAGCACATGAGGTGGTTCTTGGATTTGTCATTGTTATGGAGCTGGCGAGGTTTGGAAGAGTCACAACGAAATTTGCAGTTTAGAAGTTATTTTGTTCCCATATCATATTAGCTGTATTTCCCTTTTGTCGTTGTCATTTACAAGAATATTGACATATAAACCAATGTTTGTTTTGTTAAGCTCATTTTCTCTTCCTACCTATTTCCCCTCTGAAATCACGAGGTGAACTATTTGCAGAAACAATATATTTGATAAATAAACTCCTTTTCCTTTTCACAAATTATCTGGGAATAGACATTGATTTTTTATTACTTTGTTCATTATCTAAAGCATTTGTCAAATTCTTTCCAATAAAATTCCAAACCATGCATCGCTGTCACAGCTATCATTAACAATTTGACTTAGTGATTTACTTTCTGGAGCCGAATCTTGAATAATTCTTCATGTCATTTCCAAATCCCAAAGACACTGTTAATTTGCTTTGCAGGAGCATCTTCTAGCTCCTGCCATGCATCAGGATGACACTGCTAGGTGCTGCATAAAAGATCAAAAAAATTCTTATTCTAATACCCAGTCTAAGGCTAGAAACAGCTGGATATCACCAGGAAAGCCAGAGCACAGCAACAGGTGGGTAAGGTGGACACTGGTGCAGCATGCAAACAAACAGTTGTCACGTGTTTTGTAGGCATTATAGCAAAGGAAAGTCTTTCTAAGCAGAGACTGCAAAAACAATGAGGTATTTTACATAAATACTGAAATTATTTGGGTTTATTCATTGATCTGATCGTTATGGTCCCCTATATTATTTAATGCTGCTTGAGTTCTTCCCAGATCTTGCAGGCGAGCTGCAGGAATAACTTTGGTATCAAAACAGTCTAGAGAAACAGCACTTGTAGAGATATTTGTAATCTCCATCAATATTTCTTGTAATTACGTTTTCAGAGAGTAAAAGAGATCACAAACACAATCAGAGCTAATATAAGAAAATGTACTTTCCCAACCTTGAGTTTGAAAGTCAGTTTCTAAGTTCAATTAGGAAACATTCTCATTTTAACTGTAGTCTTCCTGCCTGAAAGGGGAAGAGTCTGCAAAAAGAGATGGAGAAAAGGCTCCACACATGAAGAGTTTTCCCCATAATTTTTTCAAGAGAAGCTCGCAGCTCTTTAAAACTAATAATCATCATTTCAATATATAAAATCAAGCTTAAGCAGAATCAGGCAAGAGCATATCATATGTGACTGCTGGGATTATATAATGGGAAAGTTCTCATTGATTTTTATAAAGCGTTGGATCCCAGAGATTTTAAAATTAGGCACGAGGCTGACCCAGTTTGGGTGGAAAAAGCTCACAGAATCCCAGGGAAGAGCACAGCCCAGGGAGAAGTCTCAGGAGGTACAGTTATTTTTAACCTTTTGGACCTGCAAGACAAAGAATGAATTCTGAAAACTCTGGGTAGAAAAGAGGTATTTAGTTTTGAAATTTTAGAATCCTCTACCCCTTCCCCTAGATCCTGACCCTGGCAGAAAACTTGTACAGCAAAATTTTTTTTGTATTCAAAAAAAATTTGGTGTAGACTGAAGCTGGCATTTCACTCATCCCTCCACAAGCATGGAAGACAAAAGTAAAGCATTTTCTAGGATGTGATTCAAGGAAAGAACAGAGTATGCAAGGTTAGACTACCAAAACAGAAAGGGGTCTTGTTTTAGCTGAAATCAAGGAAGTTGAATTTATAACCAAACATGGCAAAGATAAACTGCTGAATAAGAAGATGAATTTACTCTCAGAATTAACATTTGAAAATTGGTCTAAAAAATGCTGCAGTTTCCCAGTGGTTAAGTGTGCCTCATTAGATGATTCAAACAAAATTGACCTGGACAAGTATTCTTTTGAAATTGTAATTGAATTTTCTTTCAACATATGAGAAGGTTTCAGCCCTTCCTATAAATATGAAGGGACCCTTAGCTGAATAGACTCTATTACACGTGCTGCACAGCATTTCAGATACAAATTTATCTGCAGTGGAGTAATGTTAAACAGGCATTTGTGTTTCGAGTCAGGTGAGGATGAGATGCCTGTGCTGGTACCTGATCTCATCGTACCAGTGCACATCTTTTCAGTTGCTCTGAAATGGGAAGAGGACCGAATAGACTTTTTTTGACAATTTAGTTATAAAGTGCTATACACTTGTGGATTGAAATCCTCACCACTGTTTCAGCCTCATGTTACCACACAAGAAGGCAGACTAGGGCTTTAACACACTCCCTTTCCCTCATCTCCGGGAACAGGAAGCACAAACAGAGGCAGAACAAGGATGGACACCTTGGATCTAATTTCCAAACACTCTTCTAAAACCTGGGGCACAAATTGGGATGGGGATCCCCAGTGAAGAAAAGGAGTCCAGACTTTCTGGTTTATGACTTCTGTAGCATCTCCCACGGTCATTTAAGGGATGCTTTTATCAGCCAGTGTGGAAATTGTACACTGTGGGACTTCGGAGGAGCTTTGGCCAGCGAGAGCCAGGAGAACATCTCTGGGCACAAAGCTCAGCCCTCCCCGATCCTTTCCACCCCTGGCCACATTGGGACCTTTCCCAGTCAACCCCAGCATGCCAGGCCCTGTGCAGTCGGGACAGGCAGCTCCAGCCTTGCAAGCCACAAGGCTCCAGCCCCAGCTCCAGCCCCAAGGTGGCACCTGGGGAGCAGCAGCAGCTCGGCAATGGGCAGCTTCGGGCAGTCCTGCCTGGGTTATCCCCCGCATCTCCTCTCTCTTATTCCTGCCATTCCTTGCCTGTCAGGTGTCCCAGGACAGTACTGCTGGCAATATCTTGAGGGATTTATCTTGTTGTTTTGGTTTGAGGTTTTTTTTTAATGTTTTCTTATTTTTCTGCTGAAGCCAGATGAAATTCCGGCTCGTGTCCAAGTGCTGGCACAAATGGGAAGGCGATGCGCTGCGGCTCTGGCAGAAGGCGGCAGTGCCTTAAGCTGGTGCTACCAATGAGGACACAGGCAATTCCTCAGATGGAAATCACTGGCCTCACAGCCATATTTTGTTAACAGAGCTGAACATTTCTCATTCATCGCAAGCTGGCTTTGTTTGAGTCCTACTTCTGACTTCCAGTGGAAGAAAAATAATTCTAAGTCACTGCCTTAGAAATTAAGTTTTGTTGTTTGGTTTTTTTGTGGGTTTGTTTTTTTTTTTTCATACTAATCTTCCCTAGATCTTGCAAACTCTTCCTTTTTTCCCTACAAATGTTAGTGTTGCCACTTTAGCCCAAAAGTCAGCATTGCAGTCCTGCCCCGTTGATCCTCAGCCATCTGCTGAAAGGCACAGCACAAAGCACATGATTGCAGAAAGGAGCTTGGACAAACTTCATTCTGAGGCAAAGACTCGGATTTCATTGATCTACAACTTGACATTCAGTTCCTGCAACTGAATAGAAAAAAGGCATTTATAACCTATTAAAAACCCAAGGATGATTTTAGTATTTTTTTTTCCTTGTTGGAGAAATCGGTCTTTCAGAATAGCCTGGGAGTTGCAAATAAAAAAGAACTTTGCTATGTTTATTTAGAGAACCTAACCCCTTGGAGCCAGCATTTTCACTAATGCATTTTACATTAGCAGGCTGCATCAGGAAATCCTGACTTTTGGTGCCAGGGGGGTAATTAATATCAGATCATGTTTGCAAAATGGTTGTGTTTATGTGGGAATGAGGACTGAGCTCTGACTGGCAGGGTTTGAAGTACTCAACTTTTGCTACGAAGCTTCCATGACTTGCTAGGATGGGATGTGGAAATTAAAGGACTAGGTCTCGGTAATGTGGTAGAGCCACAGCTGCTGAGGAGAGCTGCAGCCTTTAGGATTCTCTTCAAAAACCTTTAAGGGCAGTCTGAAGAGTCTTAAGAGTGTGAGGAGAGTGGAGGTAACATACAAACAGCTGTTCTGCTCCTGTGGTCTCAGACGTCCCAGGAAGTGCCAAAATATGCACAATAGGGTTGTCGTTTCCCAGGGTATCCCACCTCCATTGCTCCCAGACCCCTGCACTTACCACACAAGGAATATCCGTAGGTGGTACAAATGCATTTCATCAGCACACCTCAGAAGTGGTCCTTGTTTTTGTGCCCACACCAGCCAGCAGGGTCCACAACAGGTGTGGGTCAGTTGAGTAACTCTAAAACCCAGCTTCTCCTGAGCTCCGTGTCTTGCAGGGGCTCTGCAGTGCCACTCCAGTGCTCCCTGCCCTAGGAAGTGCAGTTCCCCCTGCAGCTGGTACCCAGCTGCTCTGCAGACTTGCTCCTTCCTCCAGAGAAGGAGGAAGCATACAAGATCTTCTTTACCTCCTCTTCCTCCCAACTCAAAGTTAGGGTGTTTAGGGAATGGGAACTCCACTCATGATGGTGATACAGCCTCCTTCCCTAGCACAGGCACTGTCTGCAGCTCCCGCTGGGACATCTCCAGCCCAGCTGAAGAGGATGATGGAAGGGTATCCTGAGCAGCATTACATTCTTAGTATCAAAAAAAACTATAGAAGATGGTTTGAGCAACCTGCTCTAGTGAAAGATGGCCCTGCCCATGGCAGGAAGGTTGAACTAAGGACCTTTAAGGTCCCTTCCAATCCAAGCTATTCTTTGATTCGAAAATGGTGCCTAAGAACAGCCTATTCAGCAAAGATCTTGGGTTCTCACCTCCCCAAAAGTCGCAGCTTCTTAGCACCAATTAGGAAACTTGGAACAAAGCTTAATAAGGTTGAAAATCACTCAGGAGTACAGGACCCACTGAATCGTAGCATTACGAATTGGTGTAGGCAAAGTTTAAAATTAAAGGATGTTTTCTGAAGTTGAAAAGAGGAAGAGTGCAACTGAGCAGCAGCAGCAGCAACTGATGTTCAAAATGAGTTATCTGCTGGCTTCGCAGCATCCGTTTCCATGGGATGTGGCCGCTGGCAGGTTCTCTGCAAGACCATTTATTTACTCCCTCCCCAGCAGATCCTTTGCTGGAAGTTCATGACTCCCTCAGCGCCGGTGGGGATTAAAAGTAAAGGTGTAATCCATGTTAGAGCTAATATATGTTTTGTACTATAATGAGCCAATATACTATTATGGATCTTGTGGTAAGCTTACTGTGTTTGATAAACATGATCAATAGATGTTATTCCCCTCTGAGATGCTCCCACCATCATCTTTCCATACCCACCTCTTGCCAATAGTCATCTGGGGATAATTATCCCCGCCAAGATCCTACCTCTAATGTGCCCACTGTCTTTCCTTCTGTCATAAATTGGTCTGATAAGATAACAAATCTGAACTCTATTGCTATTATTGCTGCTATTTTACTAGTTCCTTGATCCTAGAATAGGGCCAGCAATCTAATAATTCGTGGCACTTATAGTAAAATTCTATGTACCTAATGAATTTCTCCTCATCGGGTATTTGTGTGACTGATTATTCTTACCCAAGTCTAGGAACAATGTCCTAAGCTTGAATACTCTTCAGCAACACTGTCTACAGCTTTTGTTCTCTGAGAAGCAATGGACAACCTCTTCTTATTTTTTTACCAGTATCTCTCAATAATTATAGTTCATTTTGTGGCTTGCCTTGATTTTATTTCAATGTGTTCTCCCATTATTTGAAGCTTATTCCTAACAATGAGAGCTTTCAGTGAACTTTCTCCTTTGTTTGAAGGCACTGATGAGCTCTTGATCCTCCACATTGGGATGATTTGTACATCCACCACAGTGTAATTTCTTTAAGGACTTGCCAGCTCTTCTGAACTGCTTTTTTAGAATTTTTTTCCCCATTAAAGTTTCCTATAGTAAAATTGCACCACGATGACTACTTGGTCTCTTCCAGCTTGTTGCCATGCATTCTCAACTGGTCAGTCTTCCACGCCTCAGAGAAAATGTACCACCTTATTCACTGACAAAGAGCCTTAATTCACTGACAAAGCATCTCCTCTCTTCAATTTGAAAAAAGATGTGGTATGTTAACGTTCAAGACTGGTAAATAAATAAATAGAACTGTGTTTCTGTTATGCCAGTGGAGTTATAGCTTCAATCATACACTTGTGGATCTTCCTATATATTCCTGCACTTACTGCATTTATACACAAACATCTGGAGTTTTAAGCTTATCAATTCAATATCCTCATTCTTGTTCCTCCTCTGATCTTATAATATAAACCACCTCATTCTACATAATCTTCTGTTCCTGACACTTTGTTTCTGGGTGCTGACAACTTTGACTGTTGGGGACTGACTGTGCATGAGGACCTGCAGTGTTGTGTCCAGGCTTGTCCCACCCTTAGCAAAGGAATTGATGAAGCAGAGCAAATTCAGTGGAGGGCCCCCAGGCTGGAGCCCTTTGAGAGGAGGTTGTGGGCACAGGGCTTGTCCAGCTGAGACAAGATGGTTTGGGATGGCACCTAAGAGCAGTGTACCTCTGAGTGGATAAAGGTAGGTTAGCAAGAAGACCAACCCAGGAACTTCCTGGCAGTGCATGGTTGGAGAGAAGAGACAACAGTCATGAGCTGAAACGTAAGAGGTTCAGACTGGCTAAAAGAAGAAACTTCTCCATGTGGAGGAAGTCAGTCGTGGTTCCAGAGAGACTGTGCAGTCTCTGTCCTTGAGGATGGCCAGCAACCTGATCTGAACCAGCTTTGTGCAGGAGGTTGGACTAGAGACCTCCTTAGGTCCCTTCCAATGTGTATTAGTTTATTACCTGACTTGTTGCCTTCTGAGAATGCCATCAGTCACCAAAGTTGTTGCAAACCATCAAATTCTCCCCTCTCCCCACCTGTGTTGGCACTGGTGCTGCAGACCCTCACTTGTCCTTGCAAGTCTCCTGGGTTACATGAAGGAAGCCTTCACGCTTATTGATGTTTCTAAGTTTCACCATCTATTCCTTCCCCTAAGCCTTCTACACCTCCTTTTACTCAAACATGGTTTTTTTGCTTTGAGAGGCTACACAGCTCTCAGATTCATCAGTGTGCAGCATGGTGGATAGAGGAAATATTTTCATGACCCTACGCCACAAATGGTGGCACAACTTCCCAGAGTGCACTTAGGGATCTACTCTCCTTGGATATTTATTTATCTGGAGAAGAAGGAGCACCAGTTCCTCCTGCCCTCAAGGTGTACTTGTGCAAAAGATGGTGGAAGAAGGGTGTCCCAGTTTGGGTCAGTGAGGTCAGTCAGTACCTCTGTGAAAATCTAGGAATCCTCATATAAAAGGAGTAGCAAACTCCTCCTGTTGATGGAGTCCCAGGTGCCCGCTAGAAATTGAGGACTCAGTGCTGGGAGAGGTTCCACACAACCTCTCGGATTTTGCCAAGCAAAATTTGCCAAGGCGGATTTTGTTGTCCATCTTCCTTGCAGGAGACTTTCCCACTCTTAAGTCATCGGCCAGTGAGCGACAGAATCAAACCTCTTGGGCACCCTCTTCCTCACAGGTACCGGTGCTTGGAAGATGCTGTGATGTTTTAGAAACTCAGGGAGCAGTTCACTATAGAGATCTTCACCCAAAGGCCCTCCTTCCAAATATAGTGGAAATCCACTAATTCATAGCTATCTCTTTTGCTCAGAGCCTCCTCATAGCAATGAAGAAAGTGTTCTCAAAACTGAAAACATGTCACAGGTTCAATCTCCAGCAGCAATTCTGCCTTTGCATCTTTGTCAGGCCTCAAGGACAGTCTTGCCTGTTGTCCTTCTAGAAGATGGGCATGGTCAAAAGGTAAAGCTGTTGTGACTTACAACAACAAAGAGATGACCAACACGGTCCCACTACGAGAAACAGCAGCCAAGGAGAGAGCTTCTTAATATTCATCTAAATATACAAACTGTCTGCACTACTGATGCCATAACATGGGGTAGCCCACAAGGCACTGAGTGACTGGATGGACCTGTTGCAAAGACACAACCACACAGCCACCAGCACCACAGCATGGTCCAACATCCTCCTGCAACAACTCCCAGTGAAAAGCAGGCAGCCTGAAAGGTGCTTTGACCTACCAGCTCTCTCGTGCCAAGCTGGTCATGCAGCCAAGTCCCAAGTGACCAGCTGCTGTCAGTGGTCACTTAAACAGTGATAACAGGGCATAGTATCAAGAAATCCTAGACAGCCAGTCACCCCTATTGTGCTTGGCCTGCAGATCTCAGGTCTGCCACATTTTAAACTCCATAATTCTAGAAAGTCCAAAGAACTACTGAAGCAGTCAAATCAATTAGTCTCATGTTCCTTGTCAGCAGAGTGGGTCTCATGTAAGACTCCTGCTTTTCTGCCTTCCTTTTTTTTGCTGCCAGAGAGCCAGAAAACATGAAGCAATGTGAAATTGATGGGCAAATAATACAAGCAACTTAGAACTAAGCTTCTGAGGCAATAGAAGATCAGTGCTGTCTTCACAGCAAGACCATAGCAACAGCTGTAACAAGCACCGCTGAACACAGGCTCCATTAGACGTGTTAGCATGTACACAAGGTGCCTGTAGCCGTGACAGATATCCTAGTGCTCACCAAGCATCTATTTACGGTCCTAAAATCAACCTCTTGCCATCAACCAAAAAACTCTGGGGAATACAACAGAAACCTTCCTGCTGCCTCAGGTTTGCCACGTGCATACCTTTCCCGAGCCTACGTGGACACTGAAGCAGGTGATAAATCCAAAGGCAGTGTCATACCAGCAAATACCTCATCATACTCAGATGGGCAGGATCTCTGTGCTTATGGCATCAGAAACTCTGGTGTTTGTAGGCAGAATCCTTTTTACGTACCAGGAAGCTTCTAGAGAAGGCATTCTGTGATAGAAGGCATTTTTCCCAAGCTGGAAACAGCTCTGCTCACAGATAGATATAGTTATCTAGGTGCTCAAATAAGAAGAGGTAGCTCTGAAATAATCTGCATCCTTGCCAGGGTGGAAAAAAAAGAAAAAAAAACAAAAAGAGAGATTCTGATCATTCTGATCATGAACCTTTGAGACTGACACCGTATGAACTTAGCAAAAAGCTATCTTAACAAGTAAGGCCATAATTAGCATTTAGAAAGAGACTCTAAGAACTGTGGCACTTGTTTACATTGTAGCCCTGTGAAAAGAAAGTCTAAAGGCTCTGGGCGAAGAAAAGCTACATCTGGAAAAATGTCAATGCGGCAACTTAATACCGCAGACCAAAAATTCTTCACTTGAAATCTGCTAAAAACATCAGGAAGTACAACTGATGGAACCTAATTTCATAAAAACAAAATGTGTATTCTACCAAGCCTGCCCTCACAAATGGCATTTCTCTATAAAAGTATCTGTAATGAACCTGTGTCAAGATGCCAGCACACTTCTGGCAACACCGACTGCAGGAGGTGATTAGAATTTATGCTGTGTAAAATTAACTTCGAGATTAAATGAAAATTATGAACCAAAATGCAAAAGCATTCATATGGCAATTCACCTACACCATTTGTTTAAAAAGTGCCAAGGCAAGTGAAAATAACGCAGTGCCCTGAAGAGTTCACAGACTATTGGGCCTGGCTATTCCAGCAGCTTCCTTCCCAGCCCCACAGCCCTTCCCACCGAAAACCCAAGGTGTGCCTATGTGAAGCCAATGACATACCGAACTACCTTCATTTCCTAAGAACAACAGGTGAATAGTTAAGAGAAAATCAGAAAACTTTATCTATAGAAAACAGAAAAATCTCTTGTAAAATCATCAGATCTCAAGAAGGGAAAAAGAGACATTCTGCAGGATTAGACAGAATTTTTCCTGCAAAATTACGTCGTGGGAAGCTTACGAGTTGAGTGAAAGTACCCAGAATCTTTCAAGATTGAAATCTAAGTATTTCCCTATTCATATTATTTTGGAGGTGTATTTCACCGTAGTGAAAAAACAGTTTTCTGAATAGAACATTGCTACCCCAGTTCAGCTCTACACTTTGCTTCTGGAATGTACACCAACAGTCTGCTGCCTACTCCCAGGTTTTGCAGAGTGACATTCTAAATGTGACAATTAAAAAAAAAAAATCTAAATATACTTCCAACATTTACTGTCAAGGCACCAACAGAAAAACATATTCTACACTCTAGAATGCTGCTTGTTGCAAAAAGCTGTGAAACATGAGGTTTTAACATTCTTTCAAAATAAGCTTTTAATCTGTCCTAATTTAATTGTCCACGTGAAATGAGGTTGCAGCAAGGTGGGGGTCAGGCTTTTCTCCCAGATAACAGGTGATAGGACAAGAGTCCTATTCTCTCCTCACCAACTTATCAAATTGCACATGGGGAGGTTTAGATTGGATATTTGGAAAAAGTTTCTCTTCCAAAAGGGTTGTCCAGCATTGGAAGAGGCTGCCCAGTGAAGTGGTGGAGTGGGCATCCCTGGAGGTATTTAACAGACCTGGCACTTGGGGACATGGGTCAGTGCTGGGTGAATGGTTGCACTCGCGGATCTTAAAGGTCTTTTCCAACCTCACCAATTTTACATTACTGTACATCTATCCAACGCAGTTTTTAATCCTACTAAGCCCATGGGATTGAGTTTGCAGTTCTGCATGCCATAACAAGCACTGTTATCAATTTCAAAGGTGTTGCTTTTAATTTTCATCGCATTGTCTGTATCCTTACAAAAATTACTGTTATTTACTGCTAGTTTACACATACTGACACCTGAAATAATCCCAAACATGCTGTATTCGTTCTTGGCCATTAGTTACCCACTTACCTTTCACCGGAGCTATCTTTTTGATATGGGAGAGACAAGGTTGAGCACAGTAATTCTGAACTGAAAGAAACTAATCAGTGCTATCGTATTTCGTTACGCGTTCCATAGCACTGCCTTCGGAATGTTTTGGTGGCACTGTCACTCCTGACACCCACTGAACTGAAGTTTTGCTGTGTTAGCTGCTGAACTGCTCCTGACAGCTGAATAGCCGTGCATGAGTAAACAGGAATTATCCTACCCAATAATGCACTGGTAAACATCAGTAATTTCTGAAGTTCTGCCATGTATGTCCCATTGCATTTCCAGTTTTTAAGTCCTGAACAATCTAAGTAGCACCATTTCCACCTCATTTTGCTATTGAAATATATATTCTTTTCTCCAATTTATTTTTAAGTGTTAATCAGTGATTCCAAGAGAGCTCCAGCACAACTCACTACCAATCTCCATCACTTTTATTCCTATTCTCCCCTCTCCATCTTATCCCATTCCTAGTGCTTCACAGTCCACCTCACTCCACGCTTTTTTTTATGGTAGCAGCTTCTCAGAGAACTTCAGGCTCTGTCAACACAAAGATCAGCTCCCTCAGACTGTGCTATGAGTTTTTACTATAATTCTAGCAGACCGAGGGTCAGCTTTTTATTGTCTTTTTTTTTTAACTTACTATTTTATACAGGTATCTATTCATGTCAGAAGGTTTATTTAGGTTCATTTCACAGGATTTCACCCTTATGCTTCTGTTTTATGATACAGCAACTGTTGTCCATGTAGGGATAAACCCACGATTTTCTTTTTGAACTTCTTCAGGGCCTCTGGCTGAATGCCACCTAGACTTGCTGAAGTAAGAGTTTCTCTTAATTTTGTAAATTTAAATATTTTCTCTTTTTTTTAAATCTAAAATCTGGTGGGTTTTTTTTTTCTTTTTTAAACACATTGGAGTTTTTCAGCATCCTCTGTGGTCAGAACTGTAGAAATACAATGGTATTTTTGCACTGAAGTCCTTGCCCCTCTTCAATCAGGTGCATTTTCTCAAAAAAAAAAAAATCAATTACTTTACACGTTTTAGAGTAATTCAGATATGAAAATGGAAGTGTCTTTTGCAAAATGATACATTTACCCAGCCTATAAAGCAGCACGTTTGCTTCTTTATGCTACAACATTGTGAAGTCAATTTCAGCTGAAACAGGGAGCCAGCTTCTCCCTTCTGCGAGTCATTCACAGAGCAGAAAAGGAAATTAAACGATCTGGAGAGAGAAAAATACAATGGCAAAAATCATAACCCTATGATAACTAAAAGTCACTGAATGCATTAACCCCTCCTCTTTACTCTGAACATTTTTATCATTTCTGCTCATGTATTTGATTTACTGTGTCAGTCCCCCTCTTTATTTTCTATATTCTACACGTGAAATGCCAACTGCAACACCTTTTTTACTAGTTTTCTATTGGTTGAATTTCATTTAATAAGGAAGACTTACTAAAGTGAACCTTGTATCTTGACATTTCCTTCTGGTCCTGTCGTGCACTCTTGCTTCTTCTTTTGTTGAGGGAACACAGGTTCCTTTTTAATGCATAATTTTAGTAGAAATACTTTTGTGTGGAGCTATCTCCTCTCCAGTTGTTCTTTTGGCATAGTATCAGAGGAATAAGGTAATTTTTGTCACCACCAATTAAAAAGTTTTACGAAACAGGACTGTTATAAAACAATTAAACCTTGCAAATGCAGTAGTCTCTAGGAGGGAAACCCTGGAGGAAATTCTGCTTATTAAAATTGCAATTTTAGTTTCCATTAAAAAGGAGAATAAGACAACAGAAGATGGGTTGGCAAGACAAATTATTTCTTAATGTCAGTTGAGCTTATTTCAAATGAGATAACATATCTACACCAGGTTGGGTTCAACACATTTTTGCCTCGTCAACTCATTTATCTAATTCAGTCATCTTGATTATAGCCTCATGGACCTTCATTTTCAGAGGAAGAATTTCTTAACAAACAACCTACACAACATGCTGATTACTGAACAGTTAATTCTAATTAACTTGGCTATGGCAAGAGAATTTTGATAAAGTCCTAGGCTGCAAATACGGTTTGGTTATTCTGACCAAACGTCTTTAAAATCAAAACCCACAGCAGAGTCTCCAGATGAGACATCAGAGTGATAGGGATCTAATTTAAAGAAACAAATGAGAAAATTAAAATCACAAATAATTTATTCTTCCGTTAGAATTGATGGAGTACAGTTTTAAATAGCAACGAAGTACACAGTGGTGGAAAATTGGCACAGAACCTACAAGCTTTTAATTCATAATAATGTTCTTCATGCCTTATCTGTTCAAACCTTGATGTGTATTTTCTATTGACTTTTAGAAAACTGTTTTCCCTTTAAAAAGAAAGCACAAATTGAAAATCTTGTCCTCCATGTATAATGTCATACATGCTATGAACACCAGGTTGTTTTTTTTTTCCCCCTGAACATTGATTGCCAAGAGAAAAAACCAAAATATTATTTTACTCCTGGGTTAATTTTAAGTTTTATCATTCATAAAAGTTGCCAGGGATTCTTGAACGCATACATTTCTGCAGAACAGAATATCCATTTATTTATCTGATACACAGTGGCAGGGCTCCAGTTTCAAAACCAATTTTTTTGTGTACTATTGTTATTGATCAAGGTGCTGCCTCTCACTCTCCCACATGCAACACTATAAGCATTAATGCAGTTGAAAACGAAATTTGGCATTTGCCTCACCAACAGGTTTCATACTTGATGTTATAAAGCATCCCCTTGGTCTCATGTAAACCAATAAAAACAACGGACGCAAACAAAAATGCCCCTTTTCTAAAGTTACTAACTCCCAGTTGGGAAAGCCGTCCTGGTTCCGGCCAGGATGGGGTTAATTTCTGCAGTAGCCAGGAGGAGACACCTCATTTTCCGGGGACCCTTCCAGGTGGTGGAGCGTGGGGTGGAAGCGGGCTCTGCATGGTGAGCAACCAACTGCGTGCGAATCCTTCGCCTCTTTCCTGCACCCTCTGGCACTGCTACAGTTGCCGTTACTTTCGTTTTCTAATTTCACTGCTGTTTCCAGTCAATTGTTCTCCCAAGCCGTGCTCTTTACCTTCCGTGCCTCCAATTCTCCTCTCCGGCCTGCCACGAGGGAAGGGGAGGGAGAGTGGGGAGCAAGCGAGCGGTGCGTGGTTTGGAGTGCGTCAGTGGGAAGACTAAAACTGGGGAATACCATTCCTAAACCACGACAAAAGTTTAGATAGGTTTTACAAAGTCCTCTAGGCTATTTTGATACATACAAATTATTCAACTAAAGGTTAAAATACACTTATACAATACAGTCCTGTTCTCCATATTCTTTTTCAAGTTCTTTGCATATTCAAGCCAAGTAAAATTAACACTTGTCATTTTCTTTGTTATTGCAATTATTAAGAAGGATTACAGCTTGCTTATGCAAAGCTCTGACAAAACACTTGAGAAATAAAACGCAAACGTTTATCTTGTTACCCAAAAAATGTTGCAGAAAATTGCCAAACTATGTTAGAAACAATTTTTTACAAAACCGCTTCACTCAGAAAAATTGGAAAGCTTAAAAAATTCATCTTTGCACAAGACTATATTACACTGTCCTTAATTATGTTCCCATTTAGATAACTGGGATTCTCAATCTTTGTACGTGAACCCATCAGTGACATAGAAGGCTCTCCATCTTTTCACTGTTATCTTTATTGTACACCATTTCGAGACTAATACAATCAAGCACTTACCATGCCTCTACCCATTTTTAACAGTAGATTTGTTATCCTGCCCAGCGAGTAGTGTACTGTCTTGCATATTCACCACATGAAAAACATAATATACAAAATATTGCTGCTGTAAAAAGTGTGCATTTCCCCTTTCCCCCTACAAAAAAAATCTGTGGAAAAAATATTAAATTCCCATAACCTTCATAAACATACAAAGCTGTTCGCACCTCTCGGTCTGTAACAGTCTATTTGACATACAGTTCTCAACTCACTGCAAATTGTTATGTCACAGATTTTCTGTCCAATATTGCCATCTAGAGTAGAGATGTGAAACTAGTTTCTGAGAATCTACAGTCTTTAACAATTAACCCATAAAGACTGTATACCATAAAACAGCCACAAGATTTTTTTCCAAAATCTAGATGGAATGGGAGGTTCTCATCTCGGGAAGATGTCCACAGTGCTGAGGAGACAATATGGCTGCTAAGAGATTTTGCCTACCGGAATGTGAGTATTTTTTCACTGTTGGTAATTTCCATATTGACCCTAAAAAAAAAAATTCAAAATACATAATTAGACCACCAGACATATTTTCCTGTATTAAAAGCTGTAATTGGAAGACCATCCAAATAAACTGTGATGTTAAAAGGTGGAAACAAATAAAAGTAAATGATACACTGATATGAGTAACTGATGTAGTTTCATCTCACTAAAAACACTTTGTGCTTTAACGAAGAAGTAAGACCAATGACATGAATTTAGGGCCAGGAACCTAATTTGAACAAAAGAGTATACCTTTACATTCAATAGACTGCTGTGGAATTAGCAGAACATCATCAAAAAATAAAAGATGGGGATTACTTCCCACCTAAACTTTGAAAATTATTTGAAAAAGTCAAGGTCACCTAAATTCAAAGCCATTTAGGAAACTAACCACGACACAGAGATACCTAAAATTATTAATCTATCAAGCATTACAGAATAATGGTACATGTATTTCAAAACCAAGGCACATCCCAGTGAACATGAAGAACTAGTCCACATATCCTACGGGAAGCAATTATTCCACAGATCTGATACACAGAATTACCGCCCTCATTGATATTCTCTATTCCTTTTGACAGAATGTCATGTCCTGCAGAGGTGGGCAGAGGTGAAAGCATCGATGCTACAAGCTTACCATGATCCTTCACCACGAGGTTCAAGGCTTGCAGAAAGCAGTACTGTGCTAGGAAGTGAACGTGCCCCAAACTGTGATCCTGCCACCATTCCGTGTTAAATACCCCCACAACAAGGCACTATTTTACATTTTAGTTTTATGCTACAATGTCAGTTACGTTCCATTATAATATAACAATCAGGCATGAAGAAGAGTTTCACAACAGCTGCCAGATGAGAATTTAAGCAGTGCAATTCCTATGGGAATGGCCAGTATGAAAGAGAGTTCTTCTATAATTGAGTTTCCCAGTGGAACTTAAGACTGCACAAACTGGAGGAGCACAAGCTATCAACAGAGAGGGTTATCCACTTCTGCTGCAAGGAAAGCTGGAGAAAACTCAGCAAATTGTGATTAAGTTTCCTTGACCCTATAGTGGCCACAAGCAAAGAATTTTCCTGTAGCTCATTGTTTTCAGGGGAAGCCACTGGGTCAGTGCATAAACATTTTGTTTATCTGTTAAATAATTAAGAGAAACTGCATCTCTGAACTACCACACTGAAAGAGTTTGCTCCTTCTTGTCTTTTCTGATTTCTGTAGAAAGAAAGCCAACTGTTCTTTAAAACCGTGGGCAATTCTCACTTCCTCAGAAAAGTTTGTTTTGAAAGTTCTACTGATCTTCTACTGACATATCAGGATTTTATTTAAACATTAGAACCTCAGCTTTATCATTTAGTTAATCTTTATGTTATTTATACCAAGGAAAGTAACTGTGTGCATTTTAATGACATTTCTGAATGATTCATAGTGGAAAGTTTGGATTTTTACAAGTTAGTACCTTTTACAGGAAAAAAACCTGTTTCATCCTTTAATTCTAAGACAGCTTTTTTACAAGAGCCCTTCACTACAACTCCAGCCTCAAGTTTTGGTGGTAATTGCTTGTTTGTTTTAAACTTGTTTTAGCACTGATAAGAATGAAGCAGTTGATTTTCAGGTCACTTCCTTCCCATGTTCACTGCCCCCTTATACTGCTCAGAGAAAATCTGTGCCAAAAACAGGTTTCATGTCTCCCCATAAACTCTGCAGCTGAAGGACCTCAGATGCACGCCTGAGGTGCTTTTGCAGCTCAAAAAAAAGATTAGGATTAGGATTTGTGTTTGTGGAAAATAAATTCAACCATTTCTATTGCAAAGCAATAACAAAAAATGATCCACCATGAGATTTAGAAGCCTCATCTTTCATATTAGTCATTCACCATGAGGCTATGAAACACATCACCTTAATTTTTAAGGTCCAAAAATACTGCTGGGAAGGCCTCACTTTGCCAAATTGCATTAAAACTCAGCAAACTCAGGAGAGAATGACTAGTCACAATTCCTTACAAATGATTCTGGGTAACTCACCAAGAAATAAACTCCATGAGAATTGTAGGCACATACCCGAAAGACCATATCCTCAAATTCATGTGCTTAAATGTCCAGAATCTAAGATGATCAAACGAGTGTGTAAGAATCACAACTTTCTCATCAAACAAAAGAATACCTGGTCATATCCGTAAGGCCTCTGCTGTGGTGGCTGTGGTGGCCCAGGCTGCGTGGGTCTGTATCCCCCATACTGCTGTCCTTGTCCTTGTGGATAATTGGGATACTGAGGCCCTGGACCACTCTGGGAGGGGCCTGGGGATCATTAAATAAAAAAAATAAAAAAAAAAAAGAAAGAAGACTGCTTAAGATGTTGGAAAGAAGAGAACAGAAAAAGCACTGATTTTTACAGCTAACCAGGGCTAAGAAATACCATTGCTGTGCAATTAGGTCTTTTGAATGGCCCCCCTCTCCCCCTGGAAAGCAGGGCCCGTGCTGCCAGGGCCTGTGCTCCAACCACAGAAACATTTACTTTCATTTACATATTCATTATTTAATATCAATGCACGTAGTTCCACATACAAGGTCACAGGACAGAGAAGAACAAGGCAAGAAATGATAAACATGAGCCCTTTCCAGGATTTAGGAAGGCAGTCTCCTGATGCATGCTGCTTCAGTTCCAGCATTTCCTAATGCCAGGAGCAGCCAGATAATCAGCTGTGTTTAACATCTGGACCTTTTGAAGAGACGAGCAGTACTGTGCTGCCAGAAAGTGAAGTCTCACACCACAGCAGGCAATCATGGACGGGGTGTCAGGCAAGCAAGTTACACAGGTATAAAACGTGAGATGTGACAAGCAGTAAAAGCTATTGTGAGATGGAAAAAAGCACCCTCTACTCCATACTCCTCTGGTAATATTAGCTTTCCAGAAAAAGGCTAGGAAAAAACCAAAAACTTTGACTCCAGTCTTTTTTGTCTGTAAAAGAAGCAGTTCTTTTGCAAGTACAACTTTCTGTTGCTATTCACAGGGACTCGGCCTGTCTACCACTGGAAGCTGCACGTTACCACCATCAGGCAGTGCAGCCATGCTCCAAACACAATTATCCCCATCCCCTCCAGCACTGGGAGAGATGCTGTGCTCTGCATTTCAGTGGCACTCCCTAGGAATCCTCTGCAGTGGATCTGTTAGCCTTTTCAACACCACCCCTTAAAAACTGGGTCTCTATTTTTCAGAGCTGAAGATTTGCAGCTCTTCAGAAGTGCTTTCTTTTAAACAAACCAACCCTTTTTTTTTCCCTCCCCTCAGAAGAAACAGATGTGTTTTAGCCACTGTGATTCAGTGCTACAGAGGGCTAGTTTTAGCTACAGGCACTGGACATTAAGATGACATCAGCTGGTAACTCCTTCAGTAATTCTGGATCTGTAAGAGTGAAAAAGATGACCTGGAGAAGAAAAGCTCCATAAGCTATTACCATTCTCCTCAGGCCTCAAATTCCCTTGAACTATGCAGTTTCAGCCTTCCACAGCGAAACAAAACCTTAAAGATTGATACTAATGACTGAGATATTGATTTATTTTTGCAAATTAGAAAGCAATTAAATATTAAATTGACCAAGAATACGACATCTTAAAAGTGCTGTGTTCATCTGACAAATGAACATGGATTTATTTATTCATGGTAATTCTTTATAGCTGACTTCTAAATATTCATTGACACATTTCATAGAAAAAAATGGAACTTCAATAACAATTTCTGCTAAAAACCAGAAATTGAAAAGTATGTTATTCTGTTTCACAAATTATGGTGGGTAAGCGGCTCCAAAAGATTTCCTAATCCCTTTTCTTCTAGTATTTCTTAACCTAAACTTTCAGAAGAAATCAGATTTTATTTCTTTACTTACAAAGTTCAGAGCAGTGATCTACATGGACCTCCACTCTGATCTTCAGTCTGTTCCTATTTTATGTTTAGTAGAATGTAGGTACAAGTATTACTTTAGAACTATCAATTCATCCATAACCTCCAGAGGTAAAACACTTGGTAAATCTCAGTGGATCCTCTTAAAACTTAACTCTGACTCAACACAACTGAATTTCATGTGAATCTGGCATTTATCTACATGGCAAACAAACTACCCATGCATTTCCTCACCTACACACCATGCTGAAAGCTTTAGCATTTAAGCCTGCAAAAAAGCTAAAATACATGGAATTTATGGAATTTCAGAGATTCCTTCTTCCGTGAAGAATGGCTTGAATATGTATGGCTTTACAGTGTGCAAGCAAGTAAAACTTAAAAGAGCAGTCATTTCTTTATGCTCTTCTGACACAATTTTTTTTAGAATTAATGCACAAAAATTACACACTACTACTCTAAGTTTCCTTTTTGGGAGGTTCTCCTTGAATCCAGGGACTCGTGGCAGAGGATTTCTCATTCCTGCTGTGTATGAGAAGGTTGGGACTACTAGTGCAAATTTGTAAGGCACAGTCTCTTTAAAGCTGCATTGTCAATGCGTACAGTCATTTCTCTACTGATCAGTACAAGAATTTGAAAAGAATGATTCATGTGTGCTGAATGAAGTTTTAAACTAGTTTTTAAAAGACTGTTTTAATTGGCAAATCAAGAGATGAAAGGGGTAGTCATCTTTGTGAGTGCATTCACCTATAGAAGACAGAAAAGAGCAGAATCTTTCTGGGTCCTTCTAAATTACAGACACCCATTGCAACGCTGTTCAGCCACCTTTGGTTTTCTGTGCTACCACACTCTCCTAGACTGCCAACACATCTCATTCCCAAAAGACGTCACCTTCCACATGTTCCTGTTTCGGCCCAGTGAAATTGCAGGCACAGAGCTGTTCTAGGCAAGCCTGGCCTCTGGACACAGTCAAACAGGGATGGAATAACACACAACAAGTGTCTCTCTCAGTCCTTTCTGTGACAGCTGTCTGTGTCCTCAGGTCCTTACCATAACCCTGCTGTTGTCCTGGATAGCCTTGTTGGCCGGGATATTGCTGCTGTTGTGGTGGGTAACCCTGCTGTTGGGGTGGTCCTTGATATGCATCTTGCTGCTGACCGTATTGCGAGTTTCCTGTAAGATCATTGCAAGAAAGCAAAAACTCATAAAGACACCTATTTTATTATTTTTTTCCTTCTAAGATGCACAGCCAACAACACAAGAACAAAATGAAAATGCAATATTGATTTCAAAAACTGAACAAAACAAAGAAAACTCAAACCAAACAGAAGGAACTCGGCCAAACAAACTGCAGTTAAAGCCAATTTTGCAAAGTTGAACTGCAGCATTTTCAGCATCTCTGCCAAACGAGCATTACATTTACTGGAACATCACAGTCATAAGATCATGACTATGCTAAATAAAATAAAAAAAAAAAAAAAGACAAAATTAAGGACAGCTACAAGAGCACAGACTAGCTACACAAGATCAGCAAGCTGTTTCCTAACGGCACTGTAATTATACAAAATATATATACACACACAAAAAGATATACAACTGAACCAACAAATTTATGTTTAAATAAAAATTTCCATTGACGTAAAAAAAAAAAAAAAATCTCTAGAGTGTTTTAGTCATTTTACTGTTGTTAGAATGGCAAATTGTGGTTATATATTTTAGGTGTTTGCAAGAAATTATTCTGAAGGCTTCAAGTTCCCTGCCATTTCCAAGACAGCCAGCAACTAGTATTCTACAAGAGCTTTGCATGGGTATAAGTTGTGTTGTGCGAGAGTTTCTGTTCCCGTTGAGGGTGGGGGAGGAAAGGGAATGTATGTGCGTATGTGTGTGAAGGTATATAGATACCTCCTTCGTAGTAATGTTGGGAGGAATCCTCATAAGGCCTATCGTAGCCTTGTTCAGGATACGACGGTTGCTGATAACCGTAATCATTATGACCTACATCAATTCGACAAGAGACAGGAAGAAACGTTAATGGCCTCTGAGTGAAAACCCTAAAAATATTTCATTTCTCAGAAAAATGAAAAAAAAAAAAAAATTTTCAACTGGATATACATGAAAAAGAATTTTCAATTGTATTAGCCAAAGACTTATTAATATGATTTCCTTTCATATTGAATTAACATGTGACAGGGGAAAAAAAAAGGCTTAATGCAGTAGTTCTAGAAACATCACAGCAAGGGATGGTCTTAACCTTCCGATAATCCTTGTTGGGGGAGTGGGGGGGGGAAGTACTTCATCTTTCACTCAAAAAAAAATGAAAGCATTTAGGCCTTTCACATGTAAATAACCTGAATTAAATTAGAATGAACAAAGAAAGCAATTATCATACTTTGTCTAACACCTGTTCTGCTGATCTCCAATTCAAAAGCATATGCTAAAAGCAGTGTGAAATATAACAAATAAAGCTCAGTGAAGTTATGAACCATCATCTACATTAAATTGTTTTTAAATGACAGAAATATAACGCTCTCAAGGTTTTCCCTACAAACAGAATTCCTACTTAAGGTCTTAAGAAAACTTTTCCTCTTGCATCCCAGTCCTGAGCAGATTCATTACAAACAAACCTTTCTATTCAGAGACTACAGGCATCTCGGATTAAGAAACCAATATATGCAGTAAGCACCCCACCTGTTGTTGGTTTTAGCACACATATATTTTGTCTTACAGATGATCAAAATAGATCTTATTGCTAACTTGGTCAAGAATACGTGCCCAAATTTTGTTTGCATTCGAAATTAAATCCTATAAATTTGGAATAGAATTTTTAAATAAAAGTAAGGAAAGGAGGAAACAGTTCTAAAACTCAGTGATTTTGTTATCAGGTCTGCAACTGTACAATATGTCATTGACTGAATCTTACATGCACACATAACCGTTAAAACAAGTCTTAAAACATATGCTCCTTGTATTCTACGTAAGAGTAATAATGAGGTAATGACAAAGATGACTCTTTAGAAGGAACAGATCTTAGAAGTCATCTGTGCTGCCAGAGAGCTGTTGATGGTAACATCAAACTGCCCTCACTAGAGTAAATTGCCTGTAACAGTTTAGTGTTCATGTGTGTACATAAATGTTCCAAATGAAAGCTGAATAATTACCAGTTAATGCAACTTGTAAAACAACTCTGCACATGCATCTCCAGAAATTAACACATGTAAGCTTATACAGATGTGGCTCGATGTATCTTACAATCAATTTAATGGAAATTAAATTCAAACACCTGACTGGTATCCCTTTATTTGCAATGGGTAGTTGCTTTGGCAATTACACAGCTTTGCTTTGTATACATTTTTTAAACATTAACATCTACCACATTTCTTGAACTTCGTAAGATACCATTAAGTTGCACACATGGTTATCACAGTAGTCAGGAGTCAGCATCTTTGTTCTTCCAGTCTCTGCTTAGCCTGAAAACAAGTTAATTGCAACTTTTCTAACTTGGAACACAATTCAGTAGCCTTCAGCACTCCACATTCCAAGAGGTAGGAGGACAGATTTACGAAATTCAAAGTTTCAGTCTTGTCTTGAAAGCACTGAGGGGACTGAATCTAAAGAGGATTCACATTTCCAATATCCTCAGGGCAGGGACCATTTTATTCCTATGTAAATGTTAAACTGAAGGCCCATACCATGTCAGCAATAACACATTTGTGCGACTTACATGAAAACTAAACACTAAGGTAAAAAAAATAGAGTATTTACAGAAAAAACCCACATCTTTTTAGCAAGTTTTTTCAGTTCAGTAAAATTTTTAATAAAAGGATATCGCCCCCTCTCTTATTGATAATAAAGTTATGACTGTTTAAATTCATCTCAATTATACTAGATATGCTAAGGAACTCCCCATTCTTAGAGAGAAACCAATTATTTCCGTTCATTTTGAAACACTAAAACTGTTAACAGTTTCAAATGGGAGTCATACAAATTACATGCTTTAAGTTGTAAATTTAACTAGTCATCGTAACTTAAACTGTAGCAACAATTCTGAATTTAGAAGGTTTTGTAAATGTGAGGTATGATATCCAATTACTGTTCTTGCCTCATTCCCTAATTTTGGGCATATGACTACATTAGTATTGGGCAGGTATAGAAAATGGGAAAGTTAACATTTAGGAGAGATTACCATCAGGGTAATATTGCTGGTTCATGCCTTCTGGAGGACCTTGTCCACCATGACTGTATTGGTCCCCATAATAGTCTTCCTGGCCTGAGTACTGCTGTGGTGGGCCTGAAAAACCACAACCAGTCAATACGTAAACAACTTGTTTGCTCTATTATAAAGCCTGCTAATTTCTGAGTTTAGTATGAGAAATATTTCTCAAATGTATTCCCCACCCATATTGTTGCATTACAGACAACATATGTAATCTGGTTTAGTTAAAAAAATAAGTAAATGTATCTATCTACATATACACATATACAGTTGTTTGGCTGCTCTAGACTGAGACTATATATATCAAATTTAAGTTTCGAGCTCATTTTAGGAATATGTGTATAACAGACTAAGGTGTTAAAGGTGTTAAAAATAAAATTATTCCTTGTTGAAAAGGATTACAAAGAAAAAAGAGACTCAATATTGTGGAACTTTGTTCCTTTGTTTGTAATTCCATGAATTCAGAACCAAGTAGGTACTCTGTTCCTTTTCTGTACCTATCATTTAAATATCAAAACAGAATTCTGCATCAGCATATCTGAGATGCATAATTTCAGAATGCATAATCTCAGAAAGAACCAAAGGAAAAAGAAAACAAACTTGTCTTCACATTTCATGGTGATAGCAGTAATCTCTTGTTGCAAGAACCACCCTTAAAAAGGGTAACAAAAAGAGTGTACAAACAAAGTCTGTCACACCAAATTACTTGACAGAAATTTGGTGTAAGCAAGAAAGTGATGTAAAATGGTTTTAAATGGTTATTTAAAATCAATGTAAAAATACTGAAGGGAATTCCTACCTTGCTGTGGTGGTCTGTATGGAGGAATCTGTCTCTGTCCCATCATGTGATTTCCTTGGTTAACCTGGCCCATCATCCCCATCGGCGGCTGCTGCCCCTGGTAATGCTGGCCACCCGCCTGTGGCATGTTGTATTGCTGGGAGGAAGGCTGCTGGTGCATCATTGGACCTGCAAAAGGAGAAGCAGCACAAATGTCAAATACGCAAAAATTATTTGTGATTAAACCTTGCCAAAAGAACATGGAAAATCCAACCTTTAAAAATGGACCACAAAAGGCTCTGTATACCCAGTGCTCTGAGAAGGGTTTGTTGTTTCTGGACCTATGCAAATGTAAGTGAACGATTCAGTAACCAAACTACAAAACAGAAGTCAGCCTAAATAAGGTTGCTTTCTAGATGATTTTTCTTCAAAACCACAGGTATTAGTTTACACATGCACAAAGATAACTGGAACACTTTTACTGTTTTTTGCTTTAAAAAATACCTTCCAAAAACTTGTAGGTGAAAACCTGATGGTGAAACCTTGGTAAGTCATAGAAAAATTATTTAACATTTGTGATCTCCTCAGAGCATAGTTTCAACACACACACAGTTGCTGTTCTATTCCATCAACAAACCACTAAGCTGCTACCCCAAAATCAACAATTTTATTTAGCCTGTAAAGACAAATGATGTGAACCAGACAGGCAATCACACATGCGCAGAAGGCCCACAGAACACAGGCTCTGCCTGACACTGAACAGTCCCAAACAGTCTGGAACAAAAACATCTTCTTTCATGCCAAGTTGCACCAAGTTTCTATGAACCACAGGAAGAGACCAGGAGAGATCAAGTACTGTCCATGTTTTATCAACTGAGAAAATCTGATTAAGGCTGTACTTGGAGAAATGCAAATTTCAGTAATGAAAACAGACAGTTAAAGAGCACCCTACTGACACCACACAGCAATGAAAATGATGATTACACCATTTCATTATATGAGATTGCAGGTTAGATTGATATAACATTCAACAAAGAACAGCCTCTGTGCCTCCTCTGTAGCACCACTTCAGAAAAGAGTTACTCCAGTATCAAAAACATGAGGAGGAAAGAGTTGTGACAAGGAGCTAAACTTTTTTAAACAACAGATTTTTGTAATATATTAATTCAAACCACCTAACATACTATAATGGTGAAACACCAACCTTTTTTTGCCTTTCTAAAAAATAATTTCTTTTATAAACTACAAAGACAACAAGAAACTAGCAGCCTTACTAAAAACTAAAACAAATCATGACATCAAACATCAAACTAGCAGAGCCACTCCTAAGTGCCATCCAAGGAGAAAAAGGAAGATATCACCTGCTTTCTGCATGCTTAGATTTTGCCATTCCATTTATTGTTTTTAAATAACTAGGTGCTGGAGCACAAGCAGAAAGTCCTGTGTGAAACTACAGTACTGGGAAAATACCTAGATACAGTCAAGTGACTGGATTTATACAGGCAAAGGAATATGCAGTCACTTAGATCCTGTCTGTGCAGAGTTACGAGGGAAAGTTAAGACTAATTAATTAATGGTATGAATTCAAAGTGCGTTAGTTAAATCCCATTAAACCCCTGTGTGGGATCCCTCACTGAGAAGTAAAGTGGCCTAAGCTTCATTTTCCTCTAAAGATAAATATTGGCCACTCTTAATATCCAGTTATGCTTCTATCCTTCAGTATGGCAAGTTTCTGTGTCCTGATTTTAAAGTAAAAAAAAAAAAAAGGGTTAAATTGAGATGTACTTATTTTAGTTATTGGCAAAATACATTTCCTTTTTTGATCTTCTAAACAAGTAGATAATTTAGATTATTCCATTCCACTGCTCCTCTGTTTAGAGGTACTGAGAAACATTAGGCAGTCTTGAAAAAAAATAGAAACTTGTTGCCATAATATTCGTAGATCTCAAGAAAGCTTGTTAATTAACAATATTAATATTAGTCACAATACAATGTGATAAAATGTGTTGGGTCCCCATGGTGCAATGTAGAGATTTTCTGTTTGCTTTTTAAATTAGAACTTCATTAACGCTTTGTAGAGCCACAATGAGAATTCACTACCCTGTATCAGGCTGTGTGCTGTGTTCATAACAGACAGCCTGGCTTCCTTCCAGTTTGGTTCTTCTTATTAAGAAGATACCTAAAAGATCCACCATGGTCTCTACTGCCTCATGGAACATAACCATTTTATGCAGCAGTTTTGAGGGATGAGGGAACTTTGAATTTATTCTTCCATTTGAAAAATCTAGCCTAGGAGAAAGCTACGTTTATTCATCATGCAATACTTAATATAACATAAAATCCCAAAACTTAATAAAAAACTTAAGAACTATTAATTCATTAGCTACTTGGATATGGACAAACTTGAGAAGTGGGCCCAAGAGAACCTCATGAAGGTCAACAAGTCCAAGTGCAAGGTGCAGCACCTGGGTCGGGGCAAACCAGATGTGAGTACAGCGTGGAAAACTCACTGAGAGCAGCCCTGAGAAGAGCTTGAGGGTTTGCATTGATGAAAACCTGGGTATGATCTGGCAATGTGGGCCTGCGGCCCAAAAAACCAACCGTATCCTGGGCTGCATGAAAAAACATGGCCAGGAGGCCAAGGAAGGTGATTCTGCCCTCCTGCTCTGCTCTGGTGAGACCCCACCCAGAGTGCTGTATCCAGCTCTGGGGGGTCCAGCACAGGAAAGGCACAGACCTGTAGCAGCGAGCCTAGAGGAAGGCCACAAGGATTATCAGAGGGATAGAGCACCTCTGCTGTAAGGAAATGCTGAGAGAGCATGGATAAGAAAAGGCTACAGGGAGACCTCGTGGCCTTCCAGTATTTTAAGGGGGCTTATAAAAGGGAGGGACTTTTTATACAGGCAGATAGTGACAGAACAAGGGGCAATGGTTTTAAATTGAAAGAGGGCAGGTTTAGATTGGATATTAGGAAGAAATTCTTTACTGTGAGGATGGTGAGGCACTGAAACACGTAGCCCAAAGAAGTTGTGGATACCCCATCCCTGAATGTGTTCAAGACCAGGATGGATGGGGCTCTGAGCAACTTGAGCTAGCTGTAGCACAGGCAGGGAGACTGGAACTAGATGATCTTTCAGGTCCCTTCCAACCCAAACCATTCAATGATTCTATAATGCTTTCTAATATTTGTGGCACATATTTTTACAAGCACCCAGAAACACAGCTCTTGAATCTCCGATCAGGTCACAACAAACTACATTTGGGGGAAGTCATGACCTCTTCCAGACCTGAAGATAAGACTTTCATATACAAAGCTCACAAAACTGCAAGCTGCAAGAGGATGCTCACTGCTTTCGAAAACTCTCCACAGAAACTCTTTTTTTGGTGAATTTCTACAATTATTTAATCCAGAGAGGACAAAGTATCTTATTTGTACAGAGTTCAAAACGCATCCAAAGAAATATTGTGTTAAGATTATCTCTGTAAAATGTTCAAGTACAGAATTTAACTAGCCTACATTATTAAGAATACACATTTTTGTTTAGTAGGTATAGACAACTTTGAAATGAGCAGCTGAGTAAAAAAAATAACTTCTGCTCCAGCCAGTATCTGATAAAGAGGCCTCATGTACAGGGAAGAAAAGGTATGTGGATTAAAGCAAAATGGACTACTACCTGATCTTCTTGGAAGTACAGTGGCACAGTGGCAGTCTCCTGACAGGAAAGGACTTTTGGAAACTGACAACCTAGTCTTCACACAGGTAAGATAAATAGACAGAAACAGAAATACAAACGGAAAGTAGGTCCCAGACAAAGCTAACAAATCTGAGACCAGAAGTACAGAGGATGAAAGAGCACAGAAGTTTAGTGGTTTAAAAATATCTCCTTAGCATCGTCCCTTACGCTGAATCTCAGATACTGGTGGGAAACGCTATGGGAGGACAAGAATAACTGCTGACGTGGCTGAACCTTCTGAAGAAGCAGAGAAGTGAGGAACCACACTCACAAATGAACTGGTGACTCTGCTGTTCTGACTAAAGAGCTATGAGAACAGGTGGGTAGGACCAAAAAGCAGCAGTATAAACTACCATTTCTTCAGTCTTCCAAATTACACTGGTTGTGTTGCTCAAGGGTCTATTCTTTAGGCATTTCACAATGTGCACTTGGCACGGATGAAGCAATGGGATATCCATACCTGGAGTATCAGCAAAGCCCACCTTGCCAGACCTACCACAGTCAATCTCATCACTGTGTCTACTGTTACAAAAATAACAAAATATGTATCACTGCAGCAGCCCTCAGCAAAACTTTTTCGCTGTTCTTCTACATGTTTAAAAAAATGCTTGTTTTTTAAGTGATGGTTTTAAGTCTTGTGAGAGCTATCTTAGAAACCACACTGCAGGGTCAATTCAACTTGACAAACGCTACAATTCAGTTGTTCTTAGTCAAATGAACCACCATCCTAAAGGTGTTTTAACACCAGGTGCAGTTTAAACATTATCTCAAAAGACCTCGAGGATACAAAACTTTTTGCTACTCCTAATGTATGATTTAGGCTGCAAATTAGAGACAGTAAACACGCTAGCTTACTCCACAAACTTTTCATCTCAAACCAAACCATAATTTCAGGTATCATTTTTTAAAAAAACTAGTATATAAAATGTCATACAAAAAATTCCTTAGTTACCATTGCCTTTCATGTTCCACCTCAAGGAAAGAAGATGAAAGCACAAGCTCTGTGGCAGATGTTTATATCTTTTGTTTTTTTCATGATAAAATTACAGTGTCTTCTACAGCTAGACATCCTACAAATCCAGCTACAGCATGATGGTGTTTCAGAACGTGGAGGAAATTTTATTTCACTTTAACAGGTTAGGTGTCAAAAAAAAATTGAGACTGCCCTGCTTCCTCTGTTACATCTTGACTACTGTAAGCAGTCAAGGTACTGAAACCTAACAGTCTCAGCTTACATGGGAGTGAACAGATGGCAAGAGGTTTGCAAAAGGTACTCAAACTCAGAAATCACTTGATCCTGGTCTGCCACACCCTGAATATGTTTATATTTTAGTGAACATTGCACGTTCCTATCTTTATGTTCCTTTACGTAGCAACAAAAGAACAGGAATCTGCATCTGCCTCATCTCTACTCTTTCCATAGCTTCGTATTTGCTTCATATTTGCTTGTAAGTGGAAGAGCTCTGAAATTTTAATGGAATTTTTCTAAGTTCATATAAACAAAACTATCATTAAAAAATCTAAGCACCAGATCTGACAAGAGGTCTCCTGCAAATAGTCGACTGAGTCGACATGACATTGTTCTGTAGAGTTCACCTGTAAACTAGTTCCCTTCCCTTACAACATAAAATGCTCATTAAACAGAGACTGGGAGCTTGGCAACTTCCTGTCAAGCTCCTCTGGCAAGGGGATGGTATCCCAGCAAAAGGATCTGAGAAACACAGTCTCTGGGATGGCCACGTGTAGCAAAAGTATCTGAGAAACAGAGTTTCTGAGATGGCCAAGCTACAATTTCTTGGTTCTTACTTGTAAAATGTATTCATTCTACTATTAAATATTATTCCCTGAGTGTGAAAGATCTGTTCAACATAAAAAAAAAGAGGAATTTCCATGCAAGTTTCAGGTTTCAGAAAAATCATGCTTACATCTCCCCTCTGAAAAGTCAAAAATTGGCCACACTTGACATTTTTTTTCAACCTAAGTGGTTTACCATTCGCAAGAAGAAATGTACCCATAAGAACATAGTTTCTTCCACATTCATTCAGTCCCTTCTGCTTCCTATCTTTTCCAAAAAGGTAGCAAATATTCCTTGCAGATGTCCCAGGCTGCTGTAATAACTTTTCAATGAGGAGTCATCTACAGAACCCTCCACTTCAAACATTCTGCTTTCTAAGTCCAAAATTACTTGGATTCCTCTTTTAAACTAGACTGACTATATAAAATCAATACCATAAAAACTTTGCTTCTCACTTAAGGTATTCGTCTGACTAGCATTTTATAACTAGTGCAAATCAATAATGAATACAAAGTGGATACAGGAAGTAAATCCAGCAAAGAGTTCTGTTACTCTGCATTTTATTTCTTAATTAGCACTTTTTCTTTTTTTTCTTGCTAACACCATCTGCCTCACAAGGTGTATATATGCAGCAAGATGTTTTGGTAGCAAGTGCACATAAAAAGGTTATGCTGAAGCCACCCAAGCGTTAGAGCAAGCCTTTCTGAGTGTTATGATGGCTTTATATATTACATTACAGTATGTTTTTTTCCCCTACAAGTACTGGCTTCATTCAATACAGTCCGTATTACTCACTGAAAAACTATTTCAGTATTTTGTTTCTTCCTCATAGTTCATGTGAGATGTGATGCCTAGTCAAACACTGGAGACAGAATTATTAATTTATTCATGGTTTTCTTATGGCACCCATAAGTAATTTCTCCAAACCTTCATAATGAATATACTTTCACAACTCTCCTGTGCAATCAGATGGTATTGTAATCTTACCATCAGATTCATTCCTCTACAGAGGAGGAACCCACATAAGGAAAGATTAAGGTCAAAAACATCTACTGATTTTTAACAGCCAACTTGACATGCTAAGACCTCATCTTGCAGAATATTTAGCATTATATTTAGCCAGTGCTGTTATTAACTGACAGATGTAGTGGGATCTCTCAGTTTCAGTATGGATCACTCCTGTAAGACAAAGAAACAAAGCATGCTTAGGGGTTCACAAATGTCTCCTGACAACAACACTGAGGTTCAGGAATTTGGGTTCATTTCTGTTTCTGAATTCTTGCACACGTGACCAGTTAAGAAATCTCTGAGCTACAATCTGTTTATTCCCCTTTTGTTGAACTGCACTGAGTGCATTTCCTAGCGGCTCATTCTTGTTTCTTCACTCAGGTCAGAAGCCTGAAGTGGCCGTGCTTGGCTGACACCTCTGCCCAGACAGAGTGGGGCTTGGCTACCACGGTCTCACAGATTTCTCTGTCGTTCTCTGCCCAGCTGTCTTGGGAGTCACAAAAAAAGTGAAGATACAAAAATACTTCCTCTAATTTGTCATCAAATTTCAATACACATGTAACAACTAAGAGTAGAAAATGGAGGAAATGTATTAAGCAGACCTGATTGGGAATCATCTTAGATCAAAATAACAAACATGCACATCTTCAGACTTGAGACTTCCTCTCCCACAGATACCTGGAGCAGTATTTTCACTTAACAGCAAACAGCACTTTGCTTGCCTAACAGACAAGTTTCGAAGCCTTGCTTTAAAGTAAGGGGCACCTGCACTCCTACATTTATATATGAAGTGCTCTGTTTACTACTGGTTTTGTGAGCCATTGAAACATTTTAAAGAATGTAATTTTTCATCCCACTGCCCTCTACTTCTGTGAAACCTCTGCAAAAAACAGAACCGGCCTTGAAGCAGACACTTGGAATGGAAAAAGACTCAGCCTAAAGGGTCAGAACTTGGCAGAATTAGAGTTACAGAATGCGAAAGCCCGAATGGCAATGGTACCATTGTTCTAACTGAAGATTTTGCTCTTTTTCTTGAACCTATTAATTTGGTTAATACTGTTTTATTCTTTATTCCCCAAAGTCACTTCAGTACCATTATTTATTCAGAACAGAAATATTTGGAGTTTACTTCTGCTTAGCTTCTAATGACCAATTTTCAAGTTTGACAGAGTACTGAAAACACAACAGGGGAATATTATGCGGAAGAGTAAAGAACGTACTTTGAGATGGAATCATCTCCTAAATTTTAGGCCAGTCACCCAAAATTGTTTTCTGCAGACTGACTTACTAGATGGCTCCCTCACACATAATGCTACATAATTATTGCTAACTCTGCAACTAAAAAATGTGAACTGAACTGGCACAAGGCTTTTTCAAAGCATCTTACAATGTTTACAAAATTACTACACTGTGGATTACCCAGAATACTGAGATAACTTGCCACTTCAGAGAGACAGTCAGAAATATTCCCACTTAGGATGGTTTCCTCTGCTATGTGCCTATCATTTGTTTCTTCTGCTGTTGTATTTTAAGAAAAATGCTATTGACAATTTGGATGTTGAAGGACTCAGACTTCCCACTTTCTCTACTGGTAAGAAAAATGCAGAAACAGCTGTTTCATCATGACTTATTTTTAGTCTCTCATTAAGTTAGTCTTTTGTCTGTTTTGCACCTTTCTGTAGCCTAATAATCCAACTGATCAGTATGACCTGGTCTGTCTGTACACCTCAGGAACAGATGGTATCTACACATAAAAAAGTGGAGCTTTGGTTTGTCATATGTCTTCTAGCAGGTGCTATGTACAGATCCAATGCAGTAACAGACTTAACAGGTAAGCTGAAAATACTGCTTGCTGACTTGTAAAGCACATCTCTAAGAATATGCAGTACATATACAACTTAACAATTTGCTGTGCTGTGACTCTAATGCAATATTTTAATTCCACGATGTCCTTGCACTTCAGCAAGGACACCAAAACATCATCGGTTTATGCAATGGAAATATCTGAGACACAAAATTAGTTTTGATTTTTACTATATACACAAGGATATCTCATGAAAGCAGTAGGGAGCATCAGATTTGTTCCTGGAACTGAATTTTGCTTCTCTAAGACATTCCATGCTAAAACAGCATGCAGCAGAAAACAAAGACTAACTAGGTATAACAATCTGAGGGCTATCTGACTTTTAATTTTTCACTTTAACCGAGAGACTTAAAAGTAGAGATGTCTTTTATCAACCTGAATGACAATAACACTTAGCTAAAAGTGTAAAGTCTGAAAAAGACTAACAGTATTTCCAGCTTATAACTGATCAAAGCAGATCCATTTCCAGATTCCCACATAATACCTGACAATAGTTCAATGTCTGCAAATAAAAAAAAGTCACAGGTGCATGGGAGAAAAGAGATGTAGAATCCTCCAAACATAGGTACAGAATATTCACAGAGTATTCTGAGATGATCCTTCCACAAGGATCATTGAGATCATTCTTAAGTAAACGGCCCATGTGGTGACTGAAGTCACAACCTTTGTGTTCTGAGCACCATGCTCTGACCAACTGAGCCAATCTCAGGGTACAAACGCATTTGGACAAGGAAATCTACAACATAAGACCTTTGAAAAAATCTGTACCCCAGATGTTTTCCTTTTACAGAAGCTAACAAGCACCTCACCTACCTTGGTTTGGTTGCATATTCATGTTTGGTCTGGGCCCATAGTTGCCCATCGGCTGTCCCTGGCTCATTGTCATCTGATTCTGCACTGGCATGCTCTGTGACGATGGCACTGAGTGATTATAGCCGCCCATGGACCCATGGCTACTTGAAGGCATATTCATGGAACTGTTTGTCATATTGAGTTGGTTAGGTCCAGGTCCTTGCATAGGCATATGGTTGGGTCCTTCAGAAAGAAAAACAGGGAAAAAAAGTTGTACATTAAGCATCTTTAAAGCAGGTGAAAACAGTCATACAGAATCACAAAACTAAACAGAAGTCGTTAAACACAATTACATTAAAATAAATTTAAAATACAGTTTGCATGTGATTTCCCTACTTTACAAATAAGAAAATGAACAACAAAGTTCATCTCTACTATGAAATACATTTTCTTTTGTTGAGCAGCTAAAGCTACTGAAACAAAGGTGAATTATCATATAGCTCATCTTCTATCCATATCATACACAAAACTAGTCTTTTTAGTACTTTCATAACACAGCCTGAATTTCAATCTGAATTGCACAAGACCAGTGTAACAGACAGCTCGATAACTCCAGCACAGCTTCAAGTGTTACAATGGCTGTAACATTTCTGTGAATTCAAACAACCTATACTAGACAATTTTTTGAAACTAACGATTATTATTATTATTTTTAAACGCAGGCAGTATTAACATTGACATGGTATAATCACATAGAATCATAGAAACATTTTCGTTGGCAAAGACCACTAAGATTGTCAAATCCAACAACAAATTTAACACTGCCAAGTCCACCACTACGCTAACTTAGGGTAACTTTCATTCAAATGATTTTACAGTTACTCATAAAAGAGAGAGAAGGTGACAAGCACTCCATGGATCACTGATACAACAGCAAAGGCTTTCATGGAAAACCTGTGAGCCAAACTCATTCTACAGAGCTGTTTTAATGCCCCTGTAGATAAAAATCTAACCAAAAGTTGTTCATGACAAGAAGACAACTCCTGAGTTTATCTCCTGAGATGGGAATGAGAACAAATCTTTGTGGTAAGACATTAAGACTTTTTCTTTGATACTTCAGTCATGACTTTTTTATAAGAATGACATGTAAATGGAAAGCATTTAGTGACCTATGTTGGTAAACACATCACCTTTGCTGTGCATACGTAAAAGAACCTTGGAAAACAGAGAAAGGTGTGAAAAAAGGACAAAGTGAAAACGTTGCAGACAATGTGCTGCATCTTTTATACTTATAAATAAGGATGAAAATTTCAACAAAACAGAAAATCAACGCTTTTGCTTTCTATTGGACCTAGCATTGCAGTGATTCAGATAGTATGAGACAATGGAGAATAAAAATGGCTGAAGGACTCTTTAACATTTTTGATCATATACTGTATAGCCGATATTCTGCAACTGTATCTGCAGATTACTAGAGTGGGGGATGATGACTGGAAGGACAGACAGAAAATTATCAGTTCAACTTGTGAAGAAGCAAAGGAAAAGCAACTTGTTCGTATACCCATGAGCCAACACCATCTTTTCACCTTTTATCTCCTGTTTTCTTGACAACGCAGGTTGAATTTGGATTATTCTCTGAATTAAATCTACTCTCAATGAGTATTTTAACAAGTACAACATAACAGTACTATCTGGTCAGTTTACTCATTACTTTAGGTGGAACAGGTGAACAGCTACTAGGACTAAAATTAGTAAGAGGTGTGACTGCATATAACTATGACAAGTATAAAAAGGAGATGAAATGCATGGATTATGCCCATGACTAGCACCACACAAGGACCTCATGAAGATATGTGCAACCAGTGGACACGACAGACCAGGTCAGCTGTAAACAAGGCAAATGCTGATGGGTACAGATTTCACCAAGAAGATGCTGCTGTTGCTGAACAGGCCACAGGTTTTCTGTTAAGCTAGAAAACTCTAAGAAGAGGAACCTAAAAGAAACTATGTTAGTAGAGCTGTAGGAAGGTACTGATTTGTTTACATATTTCCCAGTGAAAATTAAAAAAGAAAAGAACCACAGACACACACCCATCCCCTCTGCCTTTAGATGTAAACAGCTCCTAAGTCCTTGGTTAATGAAAAAACTGCACTGATCTGGGGTAGAATGAAGGCAGAAATAAGGACATAGAGAGCTGCACAGAAGGTCACAGAGACAATACTAACTGAAACAAAAAGATGCAGAAGAAAAAGATAACAATGATAAATGAACACAGCTACTAAAGCCAAAGTGAAGAAACAGAGAGTAAGTTTAAAAATATGTTTATCCTCTTGCCCTTTTTAAGGCACCTTACTGAAATAAACACAAACCTATTTTGTCAAGAAAAGTGTAAAAGCTGAAAAAGGTATCATATGTGCAGTTCACTGTTCCTGAAAAACAAGGTGAGCAGAGATTGCTGAAATGTACAAAGGCAGATCCACCACAAATATAGAAAACCTAATTCAGTGAATAGGATTATGCCCACAAGAGTACTACAGATACCTATACTGTCCCTCTTCAATTCTGTAACAGTGAGAACATGGAGACAGTTTAATTATGAAAAAGTGAGGTTGTCTCTAACCATGAGCTCAATCGTGAATGTGCTCTTAGGTAAAGCTACAGTGAAGAAAAGCTTCCTACTACAGTGCCAAGCAACTACTGCAGAGCTGCTAGAAGACTACTTTACTAATTTCTTTCCTAATTAAAGGAAGGAATACACAGGGTTAGTGGCAGAAAGTTAGGGCCTGGAAGTGGCTTTGTTTCTTTCTGATTAAAGGAAGACATTGTCAATGATAGATTTCAGAGAGTTAGGCAAGCACACAGGGGAGCAAGTTTTTAAAAACTGATAATGTAAAAAGCAAAACGAGGAAGGCAAAAATCATCGCAAGAGATAACTTCTCTAAAGGCTGGTTTACACTTCATGTCTCAAGCAGCACCAAAACAGGAGAAACCACTCATAAGAAAAAGCTGTCACATGAAATGTGAGGTATGTGTACTTTCTGTGGTCAAAATCAGGGGAGTTGTTAGTGAGAAGCTAGAAAACAAGGACAGATAAAAAGCCAAGGCCATAGTATCAAAAACCTTGCAAATGAAAAATAATAAAAACACACTTTACGTGTAATTTTTTTTACAGTTTGTCACAACGCTTCATGGGTTCTCTTGCGTATGAGACAAAGCAATTGATTTTCTTTTTTATATGGATACATGAAACAGGAAGAAGAGAATATGAATGAACTGTGAGTGAATTAATGAGGCATGAAGTATGTATCTCCACTTTAAAGTAACCGCTTTAAATGCCATACTAATTAGATTTGTGTTATAATAAAGTTAGCAGAGTATCCATCTTGAGCATAAACAGAAGTCCTTTTCCCTCTTAACCACCTATGCACAGCACCTTACCTCCAAGAAGCTGTAATCCAGACTAAGCACATTTGAGACTACACTTGCAGGAAGGAAAGAAGACTTTGAGAGAACTTGTTGGGAACACACAAGCGCATGTGTTGTGGCTCAGAAATGCTACTCCCCAATTTACTGTTTCCACTAAAACACTCCAAACCACACACCGCTTGCTCACTCCCCTGTCCCCCCTTTCCCTCTCCTGTGCTGGGCTGGAGAGGAGAATTGGAGGCACAAAAAGTAAAGATTACAAGTTGAGATATGAACAATTTACTAGAAACAGCAATGAAAAAGAAAAAGAACAGTAACAGCAACAACATTAGTAACAGTGTACAAGATGCAAAGGATTCACAGGCAATTGCTCACCACGAAGAACACCCATCAGGTTAGAATAACCTCCTGGTCCTGGCCATGCCTCCTTCTGGCTACTACAAAAATCAACCCTGTTCTGGCTGGAACCAGGACAACCTGTTATTCAAGAAGGTCACCTACCAGTGCCACAACAAAGGTCAGAGACCCCTACAGCTACTCTTACCTTTCAACTTCATACATATGATAAAACAACCTCAAGAAATCAGGAAGACAACCTGCCCCCAGCACATCTTAGTTCATCATCTCCTTCCAAATCCAGCTCACCCTTACTTTGCATCACATAAACTCAAAGTAACTCTTCAGACAGCAATTTTTTCAGCTAAAACCCACAATCTGTCACAGGTACAGATAACACTCAAGTGTATCACCAGCTGAAAAAGGCTTGTCATGACTGTCTTCCCTGGCAAGAGGATACAGACACGCATTTGTCAGGGGATGCAATTAAGGGCCCCAGCAGCCCTTCAGGACACAAGCACAAGAAAAATCATCCTTTGCCCTTCAGGCAATGGGACAGGTCTATAGCAGAACTTTAAAATGACTCATGCCCTGATCATCACCAGGCAGTTCCTCTAATCCTCTCATCAACCCTTCTGCCCATACTCAGGTCTCTGGAAGCCCCTGCTTAGGTAATACCTGAAATCCTTAGCTGGCATTTTTAAGAGCCTGCATTTTATTTTTTCCAGGCCGGTCAACTGATGTCAGTCTTGGATTCTCTCGGTTTAAGATTAGTGCCTTTACTCCTTTTATACAGATCATCTCTACAGATAGTTAAGATTTTGTATCTGATTTTTATTAGAAATGTCTGTGTAACTTCGGAGTAAGTGCCCTAAAACCAGAAAGCAAATGCACGCACTGCAGACATTATTAGACAGACATCTCTGTGAAATACAGAAAGGCTCACAAACAGGTAAACTAACACACACTTGGAAAGATATGTGTAACTGAGCTGTACACTTAACGAGATGATTCTGTTTCCCTTGTTCCAACGCCTACCTATGAAATGATTTTAGCATGCCTTTCCGATATTAGAGATGCCCTCATCCTAAGCTGTTTATCTTCACATCCTCAGAGAAAACTTCAAACTGGGAAGGAAAGAACAGACATTCAACAAAGGGAATATGCTGGAGGAAAGGCTAAATTAAAGCTTAGTTGGAAACTGTATTTAAGTATCTGTCTAGGTGAATACCAAAACAAAGCTATTTACCTTTTACATATTTTCGTAAGAGCTCTTTTCTTATTCTATTTAATTACAAAATATGTATGTTTAAGGAGTGACTTTTCTCCCCCGTGGCTCTGCAGTGAAGTCATTATGCTCACATTGTGACTTAGTAATCCTTCTCCTTGGAAAAGATCACTATAATAACAATAATATGATTACACTTGAGGGTCAAAGAGACTGATTTTTGAGAGGCGATGCTATTCTCCATGGGAACTGATGGATCTTAGATGGATAAAGGACACCATAATCAGAATATCTCTGCCCTACTTAGGGAGCAGCATCTATTGCTCTTTACACTTCCAAATGCAGACCGCGACCAACATGTATGATGAAACTAACTTCTCTAGATCTTTTACTGCACTTCTTACACACAGCCTCTGGAGGCTATTCAAGCTACTCGTACAGAAAAGCTGTCATCATCAAGTCCATTTTATCAAGCTTTGCACAGAAATTAGAGACTACAGCAATTATTATATTTTTTACTTTGTATTAAGTTTTGCATAATTATTTACTGTGTTTGCTGTCATGAAGGTTAGCCTTGTCACCAGTGAGAGACGAATTTTCAAAGATCCTTTGGCAGTAGTTTCCTTTCTTGAAAGGATCAATACCTTGAGGAGCTTTTGTAGGAAAAGTTCCTCCATAACCAAAAAAAAAAAANAAAAAAAAAAAAAAAGAAAAAAAAGAAAGGAAGGGTTCCTGAACAAAAGCAACCCTGAGAATGCAATTTTAAGCTGAAAGCCATTTCACATGAAATAGGCAGTATGATTTTACAAGTGGAAATTCAGGAAAATAGCCTCTATATAAAGAAGCACGCTCTTCCACTGCCTACTCCACTCTGATCTGACTGCTAAAGGGAATAGTTACCCCAAAGCCAGTATTGGTAGGTACAATGTGGAATTTTATCATCCTCTTTCTCTGCTTTGTTTCTGTCTTCCCAACTACTTTTCTCTTTATTACAAAACAGGATTGCATAGAAACTGACTTAAAATTTACACCTAGAACAATAATCTGGAGGCCATTTCTTTACAAATCCCTTACGATTCAACACATCTTCAATAATAAAGAACACGGGGGATTACTGGAAGCTGTATAAAAGCAATCTTTTTTTTTTTTTTTTTAAACATTTGCCCAAACCAGAAACACCCTCTTTCAGATGTATCTATTTTATATTATCTAATTATTTAGCCACAATGATTTCACATTATCTTTTTATGGAAGGATTTGTGTTCACTCAGCCACAGGCCAATACCTTTCCCCAGTAAGCCCTCTAAAGCCAGCTGTACTGCATGGTTTCAAACAGACTAAATTTAGCCAGTTCTGTTCATCAGAGGAATGCTGTGTGTCAGCTACATCAAAGCCCAAGGGCAGCCTGATAAACACTGAATACAGGTCACGTAGCTCTGTAGCTAACAAACTCTAAGAGAGCTTGTACTCGGGGGCATTCAAAGCAGTTTTGTCATCAACAATCTAGTATCCCTTGAGCCCCCATGTCGTTTCAGTTGCCAGGCAACGCTGGTGTTAATGTCTTAGAGGAGAAAAACTTACCAGGCATCTGGCCGTTCATCTGGTTCTGCATGTGTGGTGCAGGAGGGCCCCCACCTACCATAGCATCTGAAGACATGTTGTGCGAGCGCGGGGGCGGGGGAGGGCCGCTCTGACTCATCCCGCCCGGACCCATAGGCATATTCTGTGTGGGTGGCTGAAAGGAGACAGTTTAGTCAAACACCAGAAGCAGTTAGGCTGACAAATATATTATATGTACATATGGTACGGCACTTGCCTATATTGTTCAGCGGAGGATGAAAGAAAGCGCTGAAACGCGTCTCTTTCTCTTTCTGATACGTTTAACTCCTCCCAGTATTAATTCTGGCAAAATGTTTAACAGTTTAATCAATTTTACATGAAGTATTACATGCAGACAACACCACAGCACCTTCGAGCACCACTTTAAAATAAAAAAAACACAAATCAATGCCTCATTAAAAAATTACAGCTGAACAGTTTAAGATTGCTGGAGTCGCTCCCTCACACACACACACAAAAGCGTTCCTTCAACAGAGAAATAAGTCTTCACTGTAATTCTCTCACATCAACAATTTGTTGCTGTTAACAGACCTTGCACCGGGACAAAACAGGTACAACACGAGATGAAAGCCTCTGAATGCTCATAGACCAGCAAAAAATTTGCACCTGGGTGTGGTAAAACGCCAGCGATCTCTTCCCCGCTCTCCCCCAAAGCGATGAAGGCCTAGTTCATAATTCCGTGCCAAACACCCCCTACAGACTGGAAGCACATTAGTGCTGGCCTCCAAAGGTCCAGAGACAGCTGCCTAGAAAGGATGTTTTTGGCAAATTTCCTAATGAAATTGTGAGGAAAATAACTGAATAACCTTGAGAGTTCAAAGAGGGAGAGCAAGAAAAACAATAAACACAAAGGGGAATTTACTGGTAGGTTCTACTCATGGCAATGTAAGGAGACACAGAAACTGCTAGTAGCCAGCTTTGTTTTCCTACTAAAAACACCTGTGAGACTCCACGATCCTCCTCACATACCTCAGCCAAGCACTTTCAGGGGAATAAAAATCATCTCAGTCAGAGCAAATGCCTGGCTCTCTGGCTTTTGAGGACTCTGTCTACAGGTTATAACTATTCATGAAAAACCCTCCCCATGAGACAACGCGTGCGCGTTTTTCAACATTCTCCTCGCAGACGCGACCAAGGGGGTGAACCCCAAGTTCCCGTCTAGCCCAGTCCCCGCTTATGCCTACACTACTCATCAGGTTCATAAAGACAAAACACAATACAGGAGAAAAGAATAAGGCTTTCCCAGTGAGTGTTGGAGATGGTGACAACAGGGTAACACAGACACACACATATTCACTTGCAGGGGAGGGGAGTGAACTGCAGTAATTTGTTGTCTCAACATTTCTTCAAATACCACAAGCAGGTATTACTTTCCCTGCAGTACTTCAAAAAATTCCTCAGGAAATTAGCGAAGGCTTTTTTTTTTTCAGCAGGAAGAAGGAAGGAGATGAAGAAAAATGCAAGCAAGTAGGCAAGTTCTCTTACTAAATTCCTTTCATTCCTCCATGATGAAGAGAATGACATTTTAGAAGCAAAGTTCCTTCCTCAGCCTATAGCAGAAGTGGCAGAAGGTGAAGGTGAGACTGAAAGGCAGCTCTACCCTCCGAATGCTGTGACTGAAATGCTGCTTCATTTTGCTTGTTCTTCCTCCACTACTGAGCAACCAAGGCAAGGCTGCTCCACCTCAGTTAAATCTTCCGTCCCTTCACCTTCAAAACTCACTATCATCCTAATTTTGCATCTAACAGAATCTAACAGAAATTATCTAAAACTGATATACAAAGAAACAAACAAAATAGAAAACAAACAGAATCTTTTCATTTTTATTTGGAAAGTATGTTTAGGAATACTAGCAAAACCAACACACTTGGTACCTCCATATGAGAAGTCAGAGCTCAGAGCCCGTCCCATGTCAGCCTCAGAGCAGTCCCATGCCAGCAAACTGAGAGCAAAGTCGAAAATCATTCAAGCTGGAATGTTTTTAGAATTTAAATGAACTTCTCGAATTCCAAGTATAAACCATTAGTAAGTCCAATGAAGTACTGAAGAAGATTAGATCATACCTAGGTTTTAGCTATCCTGCATATGATATTGCACAAACATGGGCATAAAGATGGACCAAAAAAGCTCCAAAGGGTTATTTAGACAAAACTATATATATTCCAACTCTATTTAGTCTGGAAGTTTTCAAAACAACTGTCCTTCAAGAAAAACACTGCCGTTATCAAAAAGACAGCATGAGAGAGTGCAGACATGCAAGGACAGGGAGGAAAAAAGTTTTAAGGACTTTAGATACAAAAACCTGCAAGAGACTTCACAAACCACAGGGAATTAAGACAATTGAGGGAGCAACTAAAAATACTCGAAAAGGTACTACCAGAAAATAATTCATCAAGAGGAGCTTCTGGATTTGGAAACAGCCCAAAGACCTGTGCGAATCCGTATCAGATTCTTGAAAATAATCTGAAAGATTATTGCAAGAAAAAGGTCCCAGCTGCTAAAAAAATTCATCTTCCATTAAAATAAACTACCCTATCAGAGGACTAGAAGGTAGATGAACACTGTACCTCTATTTATAAAAAAAGGAGTAGGACCAATTCTAGGAATAATGAGAGCCGGAGAGCCTGAGAGCCTTGTTCTCTGAGCTACAGGTAAAATGATGAAAATAATTAAATTCATAAAATTCCAAGGATGATAAAGCTGAGTTAGTAAAGTGTCAATACAGCAAAGTCAAACCTTTTTAATTTATTGGAAATTTTTTCAAATATTAACTGAACCTAGCTGCATAATTAACAAAAACTTCTTAACACAAGTTTTTTGACAAAGCCTTTTGGAGCAAGACATTGTCCAGTGGCACTGATCAGAAACTGCCCAAAGGGAAGTTCATGAAGTTCAAAGAGTAAAGGAACATACAGAGGTCTCCTGAAAATATTTCTCAGTAAATGTCAACATGTGAAGATACCGCAACATTGCTGAAAATGTGGAAGAAAGAATAAGCAGAAGGTGCCAAGTGAAATTCAATGGGGATAAACACATGGCAATTACACTGAACAGTGAACCACTTTCTGAAGAAAGAGGAAGCTCCTATTGCCATTAATCCAGAAAAAAATAACGAACAAAAAAGAACTGACCACAACCCAGACAGTTTGGTGGGAAAAATAAAACCAACAAAGCAAAAAACCCAACAAAACGAACAGAAAACTCAAAACTCCATAAAATCTATAAATAATACTCGTGGTCACTTTCTGATTATCTTCAGTAATATCCAAAATGAGGTAGAATATTAAAGAAAAAAATGCCAATGTATTTGAGACGATAATACACATTCAGTTTGAGCAAACTAATCGGAAAAAGATACTGTAAAACCAGAAAGATTCTAAAGACAGGCAACCAGTGATTAAAAACTGTGAATGTTTACACCTGAAACAGCAAAAAGGACAGGTTTATTTTGCTGGGGTTTTTTTTTTTACATGCAAAGGAATTTAACATAAGAGGATATGACAGAAATACAATTTAATGTATGATACATACAAAAAGTAGATCATCCAATTTATGGTTTAACAAGAAAGAAAACCTCAGGAGAATAGTCAGTAAATTGAGGAATAACATTAAACATACAAGACACCACATAAATCACATAAACCTGAGGTATTCATCAACACAAGACACTGGAACAAAGTTTAAGTAAGATTAAGAGATAATTACACATACATATATGCAATAGAAACAGTTATATAGGATATTATATAGGATATTTTAAAAGGGCATTACAAGCCTTTGTTGCAGATCATAAACCAATCACTACCTGATAGTAATTAAAATGAAATGTCTCCTGCAGATATAATTATTCCCCAGTGAAATTCCTCCAGAGTATTTTTCTAGTGAATGCAGACAGAAGAAAACAAGAAAAAATTGCTTTTAAATGGCAACTTCCCGATTTCTATTGGAGTTGATCCAGACTTTTACAGATAATAAACTTCTTTAAATTAACTTTAGTTTAAAAACCCCAAAACAATTAACAACAATGAAAAACCCCACCCAGCCACATAAACTAGGTTATTTAACCTTTTCTGTTCTTTACAGAAGTTAAGGAAATTGACTGTCCCCAGGAACACGCACGACATACGGCAAAGACTTTTTAAAATACAAAATGATCACACAGTATTCAAAAGAAACAACCCACCCTTTGTGAAAGGAAAGCTACAGAAAATGAACCCTAGACCTTAAATCTAGATATGAAGGGTGAAATGACATCCAAACACAGTCAGGTTAACAGAACCAAAGGAAAGGCTACTTCCCTTCTCTTGCTGGATGTGTGACAAAAAGGAATGAAAATTAAAATCACGGCTGATGTTATTCCAACGATGAAGTAGAAAATGTTAAATATTTTACTATCAGTAAAAAGTAAATTAAAGACTTAGAAGATGTTAGACATAGCTTCACTTGCTAAACACTAATTTTTGGCTCATTTCCCCAAACACACAGATTACACTTATGGCCGCTATGAGCATTTAAAATTTATCAGAGCATGAAAAAAAATAATTATAAGCTATTTAGTGCAACTCTGGAAATCTGAACTGGAAAAAGACTGAAACTGACCCAATAGTTGTAACAAAAAAAGGACAAAAAATTAGATTTTAACTGACAACTTTACAGCAAACAAAATCCTACTAAATCCAAGAGTTATTTGAAAGCATGCATTAAGGATAATAGCTACACTGCATTTTTTAGAGGATTTTCTTTTACATAAATTAGATCTAATGCAAGACAGCAACAATAAAATCTGCCAGGGTGGAAATGTACACCTGAAGATGGTAGGATTTTTCTTACCATCAACAGCAGGTTCAAAGATTTGTTTATGGAACATCTATTGTTATAAAAACGGAGGTGGAATACCAACTTAGTCACCAAAAAAGAGCAAAAACCAGGAAATACTATTAAGCACATTAAAACACAATATTGCTAATCAATACAACTAGCGATAGATATTTACACGACACTATCAAAAATATCATTTTCTGGAAATTCTCCCAGAATAACAATTAAAAGCTACAGGGAATGTAAACATAAATAGCGTTCTTTTCTCTCCAACAGTAGCCCTAACTCAGGATTGAATCAATCATCTTTGTTTTCAATTCTCAAATACCATTTCCTGCAAAGCAAAACACCCCGTCCCAGAGGGTACTCTGCCCTGCTCGTATCACATTGCTAATATCACAGGACCTGTCCCAGTCTCAGAGAGCAGCACTCTGTTGATAGGTGGTGATGGCACCTGTGGAGTACTTACTGAGGTGTCAGACTGGCAAATAAGATAGTAAAGGAATATGGTGTTGAGATTTGAAAGAGCGGAGATTTAATTGGGTTACAACTCTTCTTCTACAAGGTACAGTGTATTCTAGCACTGAGTGTCTTAAATGAAAAAATAAAGAGCCTGTATCAATTCTCAGCTAGTGTAATATTTGGGGGCAGGGAGGATTTCTACAGGAAAAGCATTTACAATCATGTTTTAAATTGTGAAGTTAATTATAAATGTAATTTGTGCTCTCACTGTTGGATTACCAGTTGTGACGCTCGGAGTATGGAATTCTAAATTTAGAATGACAACCAGCTTATACATCTTGATTTACATCAGTATCTTCAAAAATCAGAGAAATTCTGACTTAATATTTGAACAAATGTTAAAATAGTGCATAACGTAACACTTAAACACTCTGATTAAAGAGGAAATTGGAATCTTTAATTGTTTCAAATTGCATATGTCACTGCATAAAAATATTTCACTGTCCCAATATTCTTTAACATTTTAACAAACAAAATTTAACCCTAAAACATCTGATGTCCTCGCAGCAATAGCTACTCTGACACTTAAAAAAATAATCCCCCAAAAGTTCTTAACTCTTGAAAAAACTAAAAATTATTTAAATCAGAAATTTTAAAAACTGTATGAATTCATATGGGTTTATTATAAGTGACCATGAATAAGTTAACTGTGAATGTTAACTTGGGGATCACTGAATTACAGAAACTAGAAACCTTCACAGAGATGTTGTATAACTCCCCCATAAAATGCAGCTCCTATCTGCTCTCAGAAGCTTTGTGTTCCACAGCCCTTGCCTCTTTTACTTTTAAGATGGTTTAAAGTTTGGTCTGATATTTACAGGTTTTTCTTGCATTTAGTAACCTAAGAGGAAAAAAATCCACCTCTGTTCCAGCTAAAAGACCTTATGTAAAGCAGAAAGAAAGCAGAAAGAACCCTGCAGAACCCTCGGAGCATGGCATTTGGGAAACAGCAAAACCATAGAGGCCGAAGGACTCGGTACCTACGTTACCAGACTGCCTGGTACAGCTCTCAGGAAACTGCCTACAGTTGGAACAGGTATTTATTGTGCAGCTACTGCACTACAGAGAGGCAAATCACACGTTCAAGTATGAAAGAATTACACTTTAGAGCATACTCCTCATTCAAACTGCCAGCTATTTTTACTGATTTCTAAATCAGCCACAGAAGTTCATGGGCAATAGAAGTAGTTTTTTGTGTACAGTGCACTAGCTCCCCGTGTGGACACACCTGATTAACAAGACATGCAAAGTAGCTTACAGAACTCAGAGCGATCCTCTGGTTTAAAGTGGCAGCTAGTGGTCTCTGAATTCACTCCTAACATCCTAACAACTTAATCCCCTTATTTGGGTTATTTTTTTCTTGTTGTAGCGATGCCATAGGTTTTAACTTTTATACTTTTCAAATCCGGTACTGCTTAGCATGTAACTCTGAAACTTCATTTAGTCTGTTAGCTACTGTGCTCTCATGCTGGTTAGACATAACAAACCCTCTCTGGGCCTGAACTCAAGGACACCTTGCTGTCCCAGGCCCCAAAATATGTAAACTAAAGCCTCTGACAGGGGGAGCAAACTTGGGGTAATGACATCACTACCTGAAATTATAATTGGAGAATTAACCCTGATAAGCAAATGGATCAAACTTATAAAAGTGTGAAAAGCCCATGACCCAGGGTCCATCTTGGGTGGAGCCCCTTGGAGGCTTTTGACTCCCAAGGGGTAGCTTTGAAGGCCCTTCAAATAAATACCTGCTTTTATTCTCTTAATCTTGTCTAGCCTCTGCTTCCAGGTAGCCACTTCAAGGCATCAGTAGGTGCTGGGTTAAGAAGCTCCCTCCAGTGACTCTTCATTTCCAACAGCACCCTTTCAGTTGTGCCAACACAGCCACTTTTTTCTCTTTTATAACATCTTGAGAAATTATTATGATTTTTTGAAAACTATTTAACATTCAATCAGAGCAATTATTCTTCAAAATCCAAGCTCCAGTAATGACAAATAGCTCCCTGGCCTCTTGACAGGAAACATTCGACCTTCCTTTTGCTCTGCTCTCAATTAATTGAGATTACAAATAGTTGAGCTTGAATTGGGCATGGACTTGTGTTCTGAAAGGCTAATGCAGATTTATGCACCATGCTGCACATACCACAGACAGATCTTCTGCTATGCTACCTGTCCTGATTTCTGCTGGGACAGAGTTGATTTTCTTCCTAGTAGCTGGGACAGTGCTGCATTCTGGATTCAGTAGAATAATGTTGATAACACACTGATGTTTTAGTTGCTGCTAAGCAGTGCTTACTCAAAGTCAAAAATATTTTGGTTTCCCAAGCTCTGCCAGCAAGGTGTGCAAGAAGCCAGGAGAGAGCACGGCCAGGACAGAGGACTCAAACTGGCCAAAGGGATAATCCACACCACAGAGCACCAGACTCAGGCTGGGCACTGGTCTGTGGTTCTACTGTCTCATTTTTAACTTTAATCTTATTATAGTATTTTATTTCAATTATTAAACTGTTCTTATCTCAACCTTTTTTTCTGATTCTCCTGCCCAGCCCACTGCAAAGGGAAGGAAGGTGTGTGGGGCCACCAAGCAGCTGCATGGTACTTAGCTGCCAGCTGGGGTTAAACCACAGCACTACCACAGATATCAAACTTTCCCAGGCATTTGGTACATATCTGGACAAGAATCTCATTAATTTAGGATTCCTCTCGTCATCAGTAACAAGAGTTTTATTTCAAAATTTTATTTTAAAGTGTTAAAACTGAGTCATATTTTTATTCTCAGGATGCCATCTTGCTTTTTTTCGAGAAAAACCACATCAAGGTAATTCAATCAACATGTATTTGGACAACTTTTACGTTCAAAATAAAATCTACTAAAAAACCAGAGTGCACAGCTCAGTTCTTAAGATTCCAATTTTTTTCTACAAACACATCACTAGTACATTAAAACCATAAGACTGAACATTACCCCTTTGAAAAATAAAGTGTTTAAAATGATATGAAAGTTTTCATTGCTTGAGTGAAACCATGCTTATACTGAACATTCCCATTTAGCCTGAAGAGCTCCACAACTTAGAACCATTAAACATCATTACTAGCACTTCATGAAAGCTTGTCTTCAAGTTAATTTTTGGAAGCATTTTATTATTTTGTGTATGGGCAGTGGTTGTCTTTGGTTTTGGCTTGGGGTTTTTTTTTGTGTTAGTTTGGTTTGTTGTGGTTTGATTTTTTTCCTATCTCTCGAAGCAGTTGCTTTGGAAATAACCAGCATTTCAGTGCTTGTTGATATTAGGTGTTTACAAAAAGCAATCATTGTTTTACAGAGAAGTATTTTATAACTAAAGTAGCAGGGACTGCTCCCTAATCTGTGTGACGAGTTTGGGAACAGCACACAACAAGGGATTTCACAAGTCCTACAAAAAGCTTTATTTTTGAAAGAAATAGCTCAAGAATTTTTAATTTTTTTTTTAATTAGAAAGTTTATTAATAACCTTTCCAATATTATGAAATTCAGAAAAACTATTTAATGCAATATCCAGATTCTTCTACAACTTGGACACAGTAAGTTTTCTTGGAAGTCATTACACATACAGACTGTAACTCAGTACTGGAAGAAACTGGCACTTTCAACATAAAAGAAAGCTCTATGTTACACAAGTGAGTCATAAGCAGAAGCACTTATTTTCAACACCTTCTTGAAATACACACCGAAATCTTGTGCTCTGCATGCCAACAGAATGCAAGTAAGAAAAACTGAAAAAATCACTTCCTGTATTAAAAAAACAAACACAAAAAACCAAAACCAACCAAACAAAAAACCCCCAAAAAACTAAAAAAAACCCCAAACTACAAAAACCCCACAAAAAACCACACACAAATGTTCCCAAATAATTCCTGCAGACATCAATATCTGTCCATTAAAAAATGGACAGTTTCCCACTACATACTAAATAAAGTGATGGTCATGGGTTGTTTCCTTAAAAATACTTGGCAAAATGAAGCCATATAAGAGAGAGAAAAATATCCATGTAGAAAAACTGGAGGTTTTTTATTCAGTCATCTGCAATGACTTTTTAAGGTCACTAAAACACTCTAGAAAACAAAAAAAAATGAAAGTCAAGGAGGATAAGATGCTTGTTCTGCAGTTTGAAACTTCACCTGTTTAGAAACATGCACACACAGTACTTCACCACCACTTTAATTGCATCTTTGCTCTCTACGGTTCAAGGACATCAATATCTTGCTGTAGCCCCCCTCAAAGTGAAAAATCACAAGAATGCAAGTGGTGTGTTTCCCATGGCACAAGCCCTTCTTGGGAAGCTAGCTTATCTCATAAGGTGATGGTAAAGAGACTCCTGACTGTTATCCAAGAAAGAGAATACCTGCCACAACTCAAAAAGAGGCAGTGAAAAGTTGCATCAACTTCACATGTGAACTTAGGCACTGCTCTTATCCAGCAGGGAAGACACTCCCTAACAGCCCTGCCCTTAATAATGCTGCTGTTCACACAGCTGAGAAAAGACTGGTGGACTCAAGAACCTCACACTTTGCTTTTAATGTGAAAGAAAGTGTCTTACCCCAAAGGTAACAATTTAATACTCTAGCAGGCATACAAAGACCACAGGAGCTTTGTTCTGACACTGGACTTTCCAAGTTTTCCTAGCTCCCTTCACCCAGACCCTGCAGTGCTTGCTTCACCTGTTTCACCTTTTCCACCCTTCCAGGTCCCTGTTATATAAACATTTCTCTGCACAGCACCGTTGGGTCACTACACTTTTTGTTCTCTACGGCAATACCAGAGTTTCAGAAACGACATCGGACATTTCATTAGAACAGTGAATTCTGAAAGACAAGGAAAGAGGCACAGCAGCCAACTACACGGATTTCTCCTAACAACATAAAGCATTAAGTCCAAGGAATACTGCTAGAGGACACAATGAAGTTCTCATAAGGTTAGGGTAATTTTTGCTCCTATTAAACATTTCAATGAACCTGGTCATTTATGTCTTTTGTTCAGTGTGAATGATATCTGAACAGAAGCATTCTCTTTCCAACCTCACTTTAACATATAACTATTACTTGTTATGAAATACTTTAAAAGTTGTGAAATTTCTTGAGAGTTGATTTATCTGATTAAAATAGTAATGAGATAAAATTTAAACAAAAAAGAAAATATAGTTTACTAGGGGGGAACAATCTTCCAGAAATGAATAGACGAGACACAATCCAATTTCAGAAGCTACCCAGGCTCAAGGTCTCCTAACTTCTGTGGAAAGAAACTGCAACAGCAGTATCATTAAACTGATGTATTTTAGTATTAATAATAGTAGATGTCTACACACACACTATCTTGCTCCATATTTAACTGTTACCATCCACACCTTGAATTTAGTAAGACTGATCAACTGCTGATACACAAGCATGGTGAAGAGAATCATACTACTTCCAAGTCAACATGAGCCCCATCAGTTCCCACATGGAAAAGCCAGTGGAGGAAAAGACTCTGAAGTAGTTTGTCTTGCATTGAAAAAAGAGAAATAACATGATAACTCACATGTTCCCAAACTCTATTAGCTAAAATTTACTAGGAAGACAGAAAGAATTTAAAGAATATTTTTCTATAAACTCCAACAAAAATCCTCTTGTCTGATTATGCTGCATTTCAGGACAATCTTCAAAGATTTTACTTAGTAGGTTAGAGCATCTACATTTAGGTAAGACTGAAGATCTAAACTTCATTTAGTATTTTTGAAAGAAAACCCAAGAAGTCACCTTTATTCCCTTCCTCCCCTGTCCAAAAGAGACTCTCTCTATCCCCTCAAACACATGCTATGCTATTTTTCTCAGTACCATGGCACATTCCTGACAGTGAAAATCAGAAACACACTTCAGTGCAGACCTGCAAAAGTCCTTCCCGGCCCTATCTTCATTTTCTTTTAAGAAGAGAATGTCATCACATTCAACTTTAACAACAGGGCTGTCCACCAGGGACTAGGATAAGGTCAAATTCATTTCCAGTTGTCATCAGAACCAGGATATGAATTAAGCCTCCAAAAACGTATTAGTGGAGGAACACACACAGCCCTCTTAAAGGTTTCTCTCCCTCCCCCTCAGCTACAAGCATGGATTTATAAAAAGAGAAACCTCTGCAGGCACAACAGGTTGGACATAATGAAGCACTGTTTCTATAGTCCTCTAGGTACCAACTCGAAAGGATGCTTCGCTAGTAGCAATGATTGGAGAACACTTCTCCAGAGACCAAAGAAAAAGTAATTCAATTTCAGTTGGTGAAAACTAGTATCTAGGAATGGCTGTTTTATAGACATTCTTTTTAGCTTCATATTACAGAAATGAATCAAGACTATATTAATTCAAGAAAAGTCTTATTACCAAAAAACAAAGAACTTCCTTGTGTTACTCACAATGAACTCCCCAAGCTTTCTGATTAGCACAAAAAGCAAACAGATAGCAAGCTATTTTAACGCTGCTCTTTCTTTTCTTACTGCTCCATAAACAATAGAAAAGGGGAAAAATGTGAGGCATCTTATAAAACAGAGTTCAGGAATACAGACTCAGAAAAAATTCAGACTAAAAAAAGATAGCAAGTAATATCCAAGACATGTAAAGTGATGCAGTGTTTCAAGTTAAGCCTGTGAGCCCCTATTTCTTTCATATTATCATAATCCACCTTAAAAAAAAAAGAGGTTGTTTTCCAACACAGGAGAAAGGCAAAGAATATGAGACTCGCCTACAAGGCAGAAAAGTAGAAAAAAATATACCCAGCCTCATTCCACTGAGGCAAGAGAATGGATGATATTCCAGTGAAAAATAAAAAGATAATAAAAAAATCCCATTCCCCCACCTTTCCCTAATCTAAGAGGAAAAAGAATACTGTTGTAGGAGTTGACTAAGAGTCATACCACTACACTTCTAAGCTGGGGGGGAGGGAAAAAAAAAAAAACAAGGAAAAAAAAAAAATCTGTCTTTGAGGCAGGCCAGATAATTGTGCATTGCATATCTAATTCAAATACAGCATGAAAATACAGCATCGTGTATTCACTGTACCATACATCAGAGGCCAAGTGTTTGATCATTATCTCAGCCATTTGGTTGGTTGGTTTTTGGTTTGTTTGGTTGTTTTTTTTTCCCTTCAGGAATCCAAATGAAATATATTTCCTACTTTGACACTATTTTGTACTTACTGCTGGTAGTAGAGACTGCATGTTCTGGTTGGAGTCAGCTATAGTGGCTAGGTAAACCAAGTTTGTATGCAGCATCTGCTGGTATCTATCGAAATAAACAGAGCAAAACAAATCTTAATTCACAAACACAGCAACATCAGAATTTACTCCAACTCCACAGATGTACAGAAAGCTACCTATGTAAAACAAGACTCGAGAGACTTACAAGAGTACCATTACTACGAATCTTAAGCCTTTTCCCTCACACTTATCTACTATCCAATCTTTCCCAATGCCTCCATCAAATTTGTGCCTATCTCTACTTCTGCCTTGCTATGAAGAAAATCCAAAGCTGAGTGACACTGTTCTCACCTGTTTCACTTCCTGCCTTAAACTCAATCACCAGAAGACATACAGGGAGAGTGTGTTTGTGTCTAGTGCAATTTCCATCACAAACACTAGAGAAAGAGAACTTTTTATTATGTCCCCGTATTCAAGATATCATAGATTTATGTCAGTCATGACCACATTTCATCAGGACCCCGAGCTTTGGAAGTTTGCTATGGAATAATTTTTCTGCTAGAGAACCACAGTCCTGGTTCTCAGTACCCAGCCCACAGTCACAAAAACAACCTTGAAAGCTGGAGCAGATGACAAGTACATAACTACAGGCTTGCAAACAAAAGCAGTCCCTTAAACCAAAAGCATATATTGTTTATGATGCCCCTCCTTCCCAGACTACCAGTTCTCTCGGCAAGGGACTCAGATGTCCTATCTGCCCATATTTGTCTGATTACATGGGTGCTGTGATCATCTCATGCCAGAATAGAGTAATGGGAAAATAACACTCCTTAACAATTCACTCCTCCTGTAGTTCTCTCAGATCACTCTCCAAAGGCCCCACCAGGAGCAAGTCCATGCTGGATATTTTGGCAAGCCAAACTTTAAAGACAAGCCTGTTTGTTCTTGGGCAAGTGAAAAGCAGGTAGTTTTCAAACATGCCATCAGGAAGCAGAAAGGTCCATTTTCCTACATGATTTTGAGAATTTTTCAAACAAAACTACCTCTTTCTAATGATGTAATTGTGGTAAGAGAGGGAAAAGATCTTTGTTGCACAGTCTCAGTTTTTATGAGTGTCATCACCATGACATCGACTCGCAGCAGGCAAGCTGCAACATTTCAGTGACAGAAGTGATGCTCATAGAGCAAATAAACCCCCC